>OY751561.1:4389834-4989834 GCA_963572285.1 Caenorhabditis drosophilae | reverse complement strand
GAATTTATACAAAATATTTTAAATAAAAAAAAATTTTGGGAAAAATTGTTTTTAAATTGAAACGAAATTTTCGAGATGAAATCGATGTTTCCATAGAGATTCAAAACGAAAATTATTTATTTTGACTCAAAATGAAATTGGATTTTGATGAAAACAAAATTTTTTTTTAAAGTTTTTGTAATAAAAAAAACTGAGAGAAAAAATGAACTCTTGATTTAACAATAAATGGCGCCGACTTCCGGTGACAAACGATAATTGAATACGGAAAAAAACAGAAAATGCTTAGATAATAGGCTTGAGTAAACAATTGGAAGCTAGTTTTTGCACGATTCTCACTAAAAAAAAATTGGCCATGGATTATCATTCGTGTGAAATTCTTCTTCTTTTTTTTCTTTATTAAAATGATTGAAGGACGAAAATCATCGTTTCGTGTTTTTTGTTGGAAAAACAAAAAAAAAACCAATCGCAAACAATATTTTTTACATTTTTGAAAAAAAAGATTAAAAATGTGCCTAGAATCACATTATTTTATTATAAACAACCATAACAATGTTAAAACTGGAATATTTTAAATATTTAATTATTATTTTTTATCTAATAAAATTCCAAAAAAAAAAGCAGAAAAAAATGGGTTAAAAATATGGAAAATTTGAATCGAATTTAGTGAAGTATTTGGTCATGAAATGAAATTTAAAACAAAATATTCGAATGAATGAAAGAAAAACAATGAAAAGTTGAAAAATTGAATAAAATGTAAAGAAATATGAAGAGAAATAGAGAAAATAGAGAAAAGAAAAGAAAAGAAAGAAACATAATAAAAATGTTGTATGCACAAAGATAGAATGACGTTTGCCAGTATATACAGAAGACAGGAAAATGTTGAAATAAAGAAGAAAAAGCAGAAGCAGATGAAGCTAAAGAGCAAATACAGAAGTGACATAGCACCAAAACCAAAAAAGGACAGACAAACAGCCGGATGAGAGACGATAATTGTATAAGGTGACCAACTGCAAATGCAAATAGAATATTTGAATTCAATAAGGGAGGGGGGAATAATGAGATAGAAAAGAATGGCGTTTTTTTAGGACAAAAAAAAACACGGAATTTTTACAGAAAAAAAATATTCAAAAAAAGTCAACATTCAAACCATTTTCTTTTTCCTATTCAGAGTTGATTTTCTGCTTTTTCTTGCGTCACATATTCTCACTTGTCTCAAATTCATAATTTTATATGCATTTTCCGGTAAATCAAAAAAAACCCACGCTCGATTTTTTTTTTTATGATACTTGTTGAGAGGTGTAATTTTCTTGGTATTATGTCAATTACCTACAATAAGTAACAGCTGCCCCAGTTCTAATTACGTAACCCGCTCAAAAACCAACAGTTCCTCTCTTCGTCTTCCTTTTACTTCTAATAAAATATTAATCGGTTCATTCAAAAAAAAAAAAAGGGATTAGAAATTAACACCGTGGTAACAAAAGTTCAAACCTACGGGGTTCCAAAAAATAAACCTTTAATTATAAGAGAAAAAAACGAACACATTTTTCCTAAAAAAATGTCGGCATTTTTATTAACATCTGGTGACATAACGAGGTGTTTTAATTCGACACTGATAAAAGCCGTCCGTCATATGTGATAAATGGCGGAACACGGAAAAACAAAAAGTCTGCTGCTTAAGGTGTGATTTACAATGGCTCATGTCCAATACTTTAAAGACGAATGCCGATTCATTTTTTTGTTGTAATAAATGAGGGTTAAAAATAATTTGGAAAAAAAAAAACATTTTTTTTTAATCGAAAAAGTTGGAAAAAATCAATTATCTAAAAGATGTTCAAAAAAGATAACAAAAAAAGAAAGAAGAAAATAAATATAAAATAGACCAGAAATGTTCTTATAAATTCTACTAAAACTAATCCATCAACTGAAAAATAAAACTATGTAGAAGAAGAAGAAGAAGAAGCCGAAGTATAAAAAAAGAAGAAGAAGCCAAAGAAGAAAAAAAAGTGAAAAAGTGTCGAAACAAATAGCTTTTCGTTCCATTTGTTAATGAAGAAAGAATGCAGTTTTGTCGGATGGTAAAACCATGTTTATCCAAGGACGAAATTCCTTCCCCCTCCTTTCTCACCACCAAAATTCCTCATTTTTAAGATAATTTTTTTAGATAAGAAAAAAATGAGAGAAAAACGCTTCAAAAAATAATCGAAATTTTAAACATTTTTGGTGATGAAAAATAAATAAATGAAAAAAAAAACATTTTTTTCCCTGGAATTTATTTAAAGTTTGAGATAAAAGTTAAAAAGAAAAAGAATTTCAAAAATTATTTTTATTATCAATTTAAATTGAGTTGAACATTATTTATTGAAGAAACTGGGAAACTTGGCACAAAGCCTAAAAAAGTTGGCGAAAAACGGGGAAAAATTAATTTATTTTTGTTTTCGCGCTTATTTTGACGATTTAAAAAAAAATCCAAAAAAAAAAATGGAAAATCAACAGAAAACAATAAAATTAAAGGAAAATTAATAATTTTCTTTAAATTTTAGATTATTTGGCCCATTTTTATCAATTTTATTTCCGAATTTCTTGAAAAGGATTTTTTCTCTTTTAAAAAGAAAAACACAAAGAAAGCACCGTCCGTTTTTTCCAATAATAATCAATTTTTGTTCATTTTTGTTTTTTTGAATTTTTTAAACCGGAAAATTCAAGAAAAATCCATTTTCTGTGTCCGTCTGTCGTCTCTCATTTCTATAAAATCCATCTTGTAAGAATTGTAAATTTGATGAAGAATTTCAAAGTTTGACAAAGTTTAAATCCGTGGAACGAATTTAATCCTCCTCCAATTATTTCTTTCTTTCTTTTTTTTCATCATTTTATTCAAAAAAGAAAGAAAAATAGATCAAAAATGTCTTCAAAATCATATTCGTCTTTATTGTTTCTTTCAATATTTTTCACTTTTCTAGCCGTTTTCTCATTATTCAGTTATTTGCCAAGATTTTTTACCGAAATTTCACAAATTGAATTGAGATTGAAAAAAGAAATGAACGAATTTTTTGAAATCGAGAAAGAAGCTCGAAATTATTTTCCAAAAATTCTTCGCCATAAACGGCAACCATTTTTTTCAAATTCAATTTTTTATAATCATTGTGAGTGTGAATATATCAATAGCTGTGCTCCTGGTAAAAAAGGAAAAAAAGGTAAAAATTCGAACAAACAAAACCAATTGATAATTTCAGTTTTTAGGTGTCGATGGAACGCCGGGCATTGATGGTCTTCCTGGATTAACCGGTTCTCCTGGAGAGCCAGGTGAACTTCCAAACATTCTTTATCAACAAGTTTTTGGTTGTCGAATCTGTCCGTATGGTCCAAAAGGAAAAACCGGTTCAATTGGAATTCCAGGACCACCAGGACCGCCTGGATGGAATGGTGAACCTGGTGTTCGTGGACAAGATGGTCAACGTGGATTGATTGGCGAAGAAGGACCAAAAGGAGAACCTGGTAGAGCAGGCGCTGTAGGACCACCCGGTTTTCCTGGCGAAATGGGAATAACTGGAATCAAAGGCATTTTGGGAGAAACAGGAGATCCTGGCCCGCCAGGTGTACAAGGAGAAGACGGCCCAATAGGCCCACCAGGCAAACCAGGAATTCGAGGAGAGATCGGAAATATAGGACCGCCCGGAGATGTTGGAAAACCAGGAAAACCAGGTTTTTAATCTCTGAAAATCCACACAAAACAAATCAATAAAATTAAGGAAAAGTTGGAGCGATGGGAAGAGAAGGCAATCCAGGACTCGATTCTCATTATTGTCCATGCCCTTCTAGAAAACTTTATGCTGAAAAAAGGCAATAAAAATGTTTTTCTCTTTTTTTAAAAAAAGACGTTTTTTTGTGACATTTGAAATACATAAAATACAAATCTTATTGAAGAAAAAAAAGCCGCATTCAATTGTTTTTTTTCTCTAATTTATCCAGGTCTCAAAATTACTTGACCATATAATTTAATGGCTGCCCTGGTTCCCAATCGTACGGAAATTCTGGACGGCCAGTATTAGCCATCGCTTGTCGCATCAACTGGAAAAGAAAAAAACACATTAAAAGAAGAAAGAAATGGAAAATAACTCGATAAAGCTCAGCATAATTCGGATCAGCAAAATAATCCCAACTATCAATCATCTTCAACATTTCCTTCATTTCATTTGCTGGACATGGATGAACAAACATTTTATCCGGAGTATTTCGAATATTGATTTTTGCTTGTCCAACTTGATTTATATCCGTGATTTCTTTCCATGGAACACGTCCGACAGTTAATTCAATTTGCATGTAAAGCCATGTTTCAACATCATCTTTTCTACAAAAAAAAATTTAAAATAATATTTTTCAAAAATTTTAAAAAACCTCCCCAATTCTTGTTGCTTATGACACGCAATTGGTGCATAACGAACAGTTCCACGAAAACCTGCAGCTGCTCTTGGTTTTCTAATAACTCCCTTTAAATAAAAAATTAATTAAAAAATAGAAAAATATTAAAAATACATCATTATCCGTGAATTTTCTTGCCATTCCAAAGTCAAGAATATAAACTTTTCGCAATTCGTTCAATTCTGCTCTTCCAATTGTATAATTTCCTGGTTTAACGTCTCGATGTAAATATCCAATATTATGCAGATCTTCAAGAGCTTCTAATGCTTGAAGACCACAACTTAATGAGCAGGTTAAGCTTAAACTTTGTTGCGGTGTTCCTTTTCTTAAGTCTTGTAAAGATTTTCCAACGAGTGTCATTACAACATAATTGAAACTTCCATATCGGCCTTTGTCTTCAATTTTACAGAAATGTCGCGATCCACGTTTGGTTAATTCTCCTAAGACGAGCACTTCCATTTTAAGAACCTTAAATATTTGACAATTTTAAGCATCGATTTTAATCGATAATTGATTTTTTCTAACAGCCATTTTTTCACTGATTCCTTCAACTTTAAGCGCATATTTTCCTGTTGAATCATTACAAAGATAGACAGCTCCACATCCACCTTCTCCTAATTTTTTAAGAATAGTCCATCGCTCAACCTGATATTTTATTGATTTTATTGATTTTTTTTTGAATTAATTTTGATTATTCACTGTTGAACCAGGTGCTAATTGTACAAGCTCAGCCATTTGAGAGAAGAAACCAAACTTTCCACTAAATTTCTGCTATTAATGAATTAAATTCAGTTGATCTGAAAATATAAATGACCTCGTTCATTATCAATTTCATCTTTTTTTTTCAATTTTTTCAACACGTTCAAACATTTCTTTTTCTTTCTTTTTCTATTTCAAATATTAATTCTTCGACTCGAAACATTTGATTGGATACTTTCAAACAATTTTTCAAAACAATTTTTATTTGAATTTAATTTTTTTAAACTGATTTTCAAAATATCAATGAAAACTAGTCGGCGATCGTTAGAATATGAATTTCGTGATCTCCTATATTAAATATCCAGAAACACAAATATAAATACATATGTATGTATAGGATTTATATGGATATTTCATTGTATATTTTAATGTAATATGTTTATATAGAATGAAGCCATAAAATGAGGGCAAGCAAATGCTCGTCATTTCACTTGGATCGTTCCGTTCATCACGATTTTTCAATACTTGGTGTCAGTTTATCCAACCACATAATCGAAATATTGTTAAATGGGAGGAAATATGACAATGAAATATGGAAGGATCAAGAAGACATGTTTTAGTGGGTGGGAATTGGGATGAGGGGAGAAGAGAGGGGGAAAAAACCAAAAAAGAAATGAAAAGAAATAAATTGAGTCGTCGTCGTCATCGATGTTCTTCTTCTTCTTCTTCTTCTTCTTCTTCTTCTTCTTCTTCTTCTTCTTCTTCTTCTTGCAGTTGTCGTTTCTGACCTTATTGTTGTTCTTCAATGCATTTTTTTAGGCGAACAAAAAATCTACTTTTGAACTTTTGTTTAAAACAAGGTGGAACAGGAGGAGGCGTTTTTTTTCTTTCTTGGTTTTTAAGAAGATCAAAAAATGCTCTCTAAACGTAGAAAGGTAGAGAGAAGAGGTAGATAGGTCAATTGATATTAATTTCCACATAAATTTATTGAATTTTTGTATAAATTGGGCACTAGAAAACCAATATGACACCTACCCATGTTAGATCCGATTCAAGTGGTTCAATTTTTGTCGGCTGCTCCTTTTCCTTTCTAACTGGCCCTTATTAAAAATCATGCAAAGGTATTAAAAAGGGTTGTGTGTGTGCGGGTGGTCCCTCTTCTACCGTTTTTTTTTTATTTAATACAAAAGGTCTTGTGGCATATGACCCGAAATGACCGAATCGACCGTATATTAATGAGAAGGTATTCATCGTTTTCTTTCTTTCTTTCTTTTTTCCTTGTTTTTTTTTCATGCTCCTCCACATTTACATAAAATATATCTCAAATGTCTTTTTCTCTTTGTTTTTTTTCCGATCACTTTTCATTTTTCTTGAATTTAATGGAAACTAGTTCAATTGTTGAATGTGGATTCAGTTAATAATTGGTTACTTAAAGGTAAATTTATAATTGAACTCTTTTGCAATTAAAACATTTTTTATTATGATTAAATCAAGAAAATTCCATCAATTTTCTTCAATTTTATAATTTTCCTCATAAAATTCTATTAAAATAAAATAAAAAAAGGAAGGAAGGAAGGACAAATTTAAGTTTTTATTCTTTTTTCCTTCTTTTTTTGGTGATCGACTAAAACCGATTTTCGAAATGTCCTTATGTTAGATTATTGGTGTTAGGAGCCATGTGTTGTTCATTGTATTCTTCATTTTTTTTTGTAACGTCTCCTCTACCAACCATCATTTCCTACCTCAACATCAACTGTAATTAGGCAACCTTCCTATTTTTCTTGATCTTTCAACTACATATTTTGACATTCTAATTGTTGGTTTCATTTCAAATTTCTACATGCCAGTGCTCTTTTTTTTTCTCCCATAATTTGCTTTTAAAATTTTGTCAATGTCATTCTCACTTTTTCTTTGTTTTCATTTCATTTCATTTTTCATTTTCGTTTTTCTTTTTCTTTGATTAAATTTATTTGAACAAATTAATTAAAAACTCCCTTTTTAAACAAAAAAAAAGAAAAGAAAATTTGTTTCAAAATAATTTTGTTCTATCAAAATATTGTCCTTGAATTGTCAAAAATGTTAACTAATGCAAATATTTGAAAAGAAGACATCAATGACGACAATAACATCACAATACAATACACCAATTACCGTATGCACACACAAATAATATAAAAGATTACGATGGTACAATTTAAGATGGGGTTGGGCTGCTGAGTTATAAACAAGAAATCTTATTATTCCCAAATTGTCAATCACCTTGACAAAGAAAACCACAATTGTTTTGACTTTTTTCTATTCAAAATTTTAATGAAAAATTGAAAAATAAAATGTGAAAGTGTGAAAATACTTTGAAGAATAAATTTCAAAAAGAAACCTTGAATTTCATAATGAAATAAACATTTTAAAAGTTTCTTGACCATTTTCTAACCTTATTCTCATAGAATATTTCCTAGTCAATTATTATTATTATTATTATTTTTGTATTGTAATAAATAAGTACAAGTAGCATGAACCATCGACGAGAAAAGAACCGAAACCAATTAACCTGGATGTGTTCATGGCACAATCGTCTTTCGTCATTCCTTCTTTGTATTACTTGGTTTTCACAATTCTTCTTCGTCTTCTTCTTCTTCCTTCCAAATCTAATACAAAACAAGTCTCCGCCCACTTTTTTTCTATTTTCGATTATTTCGAGATTTTTGACAAAACTTCCATTTTCTTTTTATTATTTATCTTTTATATTTTTCGTTTTGTTTTGATTTTGAAAAATTTCTGAGATTTTAAGTGAAAAAATCAATTGAAAATCATGATGAAATTACGAGTTTGGAATAGTTTGCTCATTTTAGTAACAATTAGCAAAGTTAGAGGCCTAATTGAATTTGATAATTCAATACCAGGTAAATAAATAAAAATTTCTCTTAAAAAAAAAGTCCGAAATTTTTTCAAAAGTTATAGGCCAACCTGTTATTTCTTGTTCAAGCGGTGAATTAAATTTTAATGTTGAAACAGAGAAAGGCGTTCCACCATCTCATGTTTTTGTGAAAGGACATTACAAAAAAGTAAAATTATTTAATAATAAAGCTGCTTAATTTTTTGTTTCTTTTTTTTAAGGAAGGATGCTCATTTTTGAATATAAAAAATGCGACATTTGAATTCAATCAATGTGGAGTTGAAAGACAACGTGAAGTCAGTCCAAAAGGAATGTCGTATACAGCAACAATTGTCGTTCAATTCCATCCATTATTCACAACAAAAGTTGATCGAGCATATCGAGTTCGATGCTTTTATCGAGAAACTGAAAAATCGGTTGGTGCTGAATTTTCAGTCAGGTAATTTTCGATCGTGTCTTTTTCGATTTTTCGGCTTCAATTTGAATTTCAGTGATCCGACACCAAGTTTATTAGAAAGTGAATCTGAGCAACCAACTTGTTTGTATACAATTCATAAAGGATCACCAAATGGTCCACTTGCTAAATATGCTCAAGTTGGAGATGTTCTTTATCATGTTTGGGAATGTCCAAGTCGAGTAATATTTTTTTTTGTTTTTTTTTCAATCTCAAATCAAATTTAAAGATTTATGAAATGTTTGTTCATGATTGTGATGTTGTTGATTCGGAAGGAAATAAAGGAAAAGTCATCAATTCCGATGGATGTTCAGAAGACATTTTTATTATGCCACAAATTTTATACAACGAAAATCGGACAAAAGCTTTTTTGGTATCAATTTTATTCCATTTTTTAACCATTTTTTTCTTTTTTTTTTTAGAATTCAAATGCTTTTAACCTTCCTGATCAAAATAGTATTCGATTTAATTGTCAAATTCAAATTTGTGCCAATTTAAATGGAGAATGTAAAAGAGTAATAATTCGAGTTTTCTTCTTTTAAAAAAAAAAAGGGATTAATTTAAGCCAAATTGTGATAATCCAGCTTCATCTGTTGATGATAATATTGAACCAATTGGAAATGAATTAGATGAAGATGAATTGATCACAACATCAATTCCAATTCAATCAGAACCTGAATTGAAAATTCTTAAAAATGTTCATCCAACAACAATTGCGACAACTTCAACAACTTCGACAACTTCGACAACTTCAACCACATCGACAACAGAAAATAATGTTTTGGATCAAATAACAAGTGTTACATTACCATCTCAATTTCCAACTCCGGATCCGATCTTTCGAATTCTGAAAAAAAATATTAAAAATAATACGGAAAAAGATGAAGTTGAAGGATCCGGACTTGAAATTGGTAAAGCAATTGATGAACATTTAACATCATCAGCAGAACCAAAAACAACAAAGCGAGAAATTAAAAGAAGAGATGCGGTTGATATTGATATTTCATCTCCAGAATTGATGATTGTTGATAAAAACTTTGGTAAAAATTCCTCTTTCTTTTTGAATATTTTAAGAAAAAAATTTTCAGCATCTGAATTGCCATCTCCACTTGAACAACAATCTCCACTTTTGAAAGACGACGAATCAATTCGAGCTGTTTGTCTCCCATTTTTTGTTGTTTGGATTCTTGCTGGAATTATTATTTTTGCAATTTCAATCACTTTTACAGCTTTATTCTTTTCATTGCGAAAAACTCCTCGTTTCCATGTTCTTCCATAATTCTCTCTCTCTCTCTCTCTCTCTCTCTCTCTCTCTCTTTTTTTTTTGTTTTTATTTATAATTTTTCCTCAGAAGACGATTCAGTTGCGTGTATATTTTTTCCTATTTTCAAAAAGCCTTATTCATTTCTTTTTTTATTTATTTTTTTGATTTTTTCTCTTTTTTTATTTGAAAATGGGTGAAATTTATTTATTTTCTACTTTTTATTTACATACTCAATACATTCCAATTTTCGCTTTAATTCTTACATTTTTTCTTGCCGCTTTTTATTAAAATCTTCTTGATAATTTCCAAAATATTTTTTCTGTGCCAAATTGGATTATTTATTATTTATTATTTTTATAATTTAAAATAATAGTTTTTTATTTTTTTTAAATAAATTTTTAAATTATGAAACGTAAGTGGGCGGAGTTTAATTTTAAATAAAAATCACGTAAAATGAGTTTAGAAAAGAAAATAAAATTTATTTAGCAATTTTTCATATAAAAGAATGAAAAAAATCAATTTTTTTATTTTATTGGTTTTAAAGTGAGAAAAATCAATTAAATTTGAATAAATTTAATTAAAAATTCAGAATTTTTCAAATCCGAGTAAATGCTTCAAATTGTCCATTAAGTTCAGTTAATTCTCAAAAAATAATCAAATGTCAATCTAAAATTTGTTATTCTCATTTTTATTCTCATAGAGAAGTTTCCTAAACAATTAAAAAAAAAATCAATAAAGAAAATCAATTAATTGAAAGGGTTTGATCGAGCGATTCGATTGTTCAATCGATAATTTTGTTAAAATGGATGGTTGTAATCAATTAAAAAATGATCAATCGATATGTATTGAACATGGTTTTTCAATCAAATTTCTTTTTTTTTTGACAAAAATCAAAATAAAATTAAGGAAATGAAGTTCATTGTTGTTGTTCATCAAATAAATTATCAACTGAAATTTGTTCTGAAAATGAGAGGAAACTTTTATTATCGATTTATCAGAAAAAAGAAAAAAATGTAAATTTTTCTTTTCTTTTTTAAATAAAAATTGAATTTGTTTTTGTTTTTCAGTTTTATATATTTCTTGGATTTATTTGTTGTTCATTTATGGCTTTAATAATGTATAATTTATATCGTTTATCATTCAAAAAATTAGAAGAATCTTCGTATAAAATAACGGAAAAATATTGTAAAAAAATTACATTTTTTTTCTTTTTTAAAGTATTTTTTAAATTTGACTTTTAAAAAAATTTAAAAAAAACGCAGATTTTAAATCTTTCAATTATAACATTTTTAATTTATTTGCCAATTGAAAAAACTTGTATGAAACATCAAAAAGGAAATTTCAATTTAAAATCTCAATTTTGGTATCAAATAATGGAAATGAAAATTGAAACTTCTTTATTTTTTGTTGGAACTTTTGTTTTTGGATTATTTGAAATTTCATTATTTTTATTTTCGGTTTTTTTACATTTAAAAACAATTTTTTTGTAATTTTAAATTTGTTTTAAGATGACAAAAAAAGAATTCAACAAAACTGCCTTAATTTGTATTGAAATATTTACAATTTTAATATTTATTTTAATTGAATATGATCCAATTATTCAATCATATTATTTATATTTAATGGAAAAAGAAGAAGAAGAATATTGTAAATTTGGAAAATATATTTGGATTCTTTTGGTTTTTAATTTTCTTTTTCTTTTTAATTTCAAAAAATGTTCAGAGTATTCATATTTTAATGTTTTTATTTATTATTCAATTAATTATTTTTACGTTTTGGTTAAATCAATTCGAAGAAAATCAATTATTGATTGAAAATTTCTTTGATTTATCGGAAAATAATGACCAAATTTCAACGAAACAAACTTCGACAACAACAACAACAGAAAATGAAAAAGAAAAGGAAAAAATTGAATTATTTGATGAAGAAATTTCATTTAATCCAACGGTTTTTTTTCTAAACAAATTTTCATTTTTAAATTTGAAAGAAAAAAAATAGAAATAATTTGCAGCCTTTTTATATTTCTAAAAATGGTTCTTCTGTATTAAATATTTGTAACAATAATAAAAAAAATTGGATAACTTTAAGGTTGAAAAGAAAAAACCGATTTTTAAGGAAAAATTATCTTTTTTTTTTTGTGCAGAGCTTTACTTTCAACAACGGGTTTTTATAAATTATATCCAACAAAATTTTTTATTCCACCAATGAAACAAATTTCCGTAAACATTTTTTCTTATTTTTCAATTTTTTTTTTCTAAAAATCATTTTCAGATTGAAGTTGCTCAATTGAATAATTGTCAATCAATTTTATCCCAACATAATATTCTTTTTCAATGGTTTAAATATTTTTTTATTGAAATTTTTGAATTTTTTTTTGCTTAAGGTTTTCCTTAGGATCTGATCCTCCAACAAGAGATTTAAATATGATCTGGAATAAACCATATATTGTTCCACAGTAAGTTTTCAATTCATTTTAAAACAATTCTTCGAGATCCGAGATTTTAAAAATTTCAGACATCTTTGGCAATATTTTGTTCTTCCTATTTATTTAGATGAAAGTTCCGATTAATTGTTTTTTTTTTAAGTAATATTTAACTTTTTATATTTTTATAATAAAATTTAAAATGTAAAACAATCAAAAATTGCAATAAAATTTGACAAGAAAATGCGAATAAAAGGCACGATTTGTTGAAGTAGACACGAGAATTTACAAATGTACAATTTCGAAATACAAAAACACATTCAAAAAATCAATATTTAAAGCTGAGCAAATCTGTTAAAATACTATCACATGCTACAACATCAAAAAATGTTATCATTAAATAGGAAGCTGTCATCGCTTGAACTTGTTCCTAAAAAAAGATTATTTTTTAAATTTTTTGAAAGAAAAAAATTTACAATTATATAACTCATGCTGAGCAATAATTGGCCAACTCGTGTTGCTGGATTTTCATCTCCTCGATCTTCGACAACACGGTAAAGAGCTTGAATAATCGAATCACGTTGACGAGAGCAAACTGCTCGACCAGTTTCATAAAGTTTATAATAAGCTTAAAAAAAAAACATTTTTTCAATAGTAAAATAATTCAAAAAACTTACTTATATGCCAAATAGTTAATGCTTTTAACAAAACAAATTCTTCAAACGATACTCCGAGATTTGAAAATGGCACCGCCATATCATGATATTGTTTCATTTTTAACGGCATTAACGTCCTGAAAACTTTGAATTATGATCGTTTTTTAGAAAATATAGGAAACTTGTATTTCATATGTTCTGCTTCACTACCGAACATTTTTGCCGCATCAGGTTCATTTCCAGTCATTGGTGCTGGCTCCATTGGAATGTAATCTCCATTAAACAAAACCAGAAAATTTTCCGCAATTCCTGTTCTGAAAAAAATAAACTTAAACGAAAACTGTAATGCAGAAAATTGAAACCTGTAAGTATAATATGCTGATGACATCATTGAATCAACAGCACATGCCATTCGATAAAATGTATTTTTTTCATCTCGCATTAATTTTGAAAAATCTGGGAATTGATTAACATAATCAAGAAGCATTACAAAATCGTGTTTTACAAATCCACAGAAAGTTTGATAACTGAATAATTTCAAATTGTGACGTTCAAATGGCTGAAAATATTTTATTTATTTATTTTTTTTTTCAGATATTAACTTACACATTCACAAATGACATCAAATACATCTCGAATTGGTGTTTCTGTGTACATAATTCGTCTTCTGTTGTTCATTGCAGATTCAGTTCGAACATAATGATCTATTAATGTAAATATATGATCATAAATTAACGCTTGGTCAGTATATGGACTTGGAATATATTCTTTTCTTTCTCTCAAGTTATTCACATAATATTCTGAACTTGTTGATGCTTCTTGCGAATCATAAACTATGGGAAAACTTGATGATGGAGCATTCTGAAAATATTTTTTTCTTTTTTTTTTTTGAAGATTTGAATATACTGTTTCTTGCAATGGTGATGGTGATAATGATACAACTGATGGAATCATAAGGTCAACCTGATTTTGAGTTGTTAAAAATTCATCTGACATACGAATTGCATCAACATCTAAATCACTTTTCGGAGTTATTGAAATTACTTTATCTGAATGATTTAAAAGATTTAGTTTAATTTATGCTTGAAAAACCCTGAGGAGTATAAGATCCTATATATTCTTGATAATTATTTTCTTGTTTTGATTCGAAACATCTCACTAATCCTTTCGATTTCCGTTTTCCAACCCGAATTTCCTCTTTTTTTGCTTGGACTACTGTAATTAAATTTGTTTTAAAATTGGGGCAAACTTTTTATCATTACAGTCTTTTTTCATTCCAGCCAATAAACATTTGATAAATCGACAGTGACGGCACAACATTCTTAACTCTGAAGCTTTAATTTGATATCAAACTATTTTTAATTGGGTTTTTTTACCAAAATGAATTTTACAAGAATTATGGGAATCATCCTCATTGTTACCAATACATTCATAAGTCATTGACATCGACACACTTCGACGAAAAAACGCGGCACAAGCCTGAATTAAACCATTTTTATTTTTTTCATTTTGTTTTTTCATTTTGTTTTAATTTGTTTTTTCATTATTTTGACAGTTATTTACTTTGTAAACTATTTAAAAATGAAGTGACGGCAATAAAATAAAAAACTTTCTCATTTTAACTATAAATATTTGCAACGGAATGATAGAGGAAGGACACACGTGCTTAAATTTTTTTTATTTTTAACCAAAACATGTTTTTAAATTATTTTGATATTTTTAAGTTTTGAGGAATGTTTAAATATTATTGAATAATAAGTAAATTTTTTTGTTTTTTATGTGAAAAAAGTTAAATTTAATTGTTTTTTCAATTAATATATTCAGAAAAAATTATCTTAAAAACTGTTTTGATATTATTAAAAAAAAAACAAATCGAAAAATGAACCGACCTTACAGGATCTTCCACCAAAATGTAATGTATTCGCAGTTGGTGAATCACAGACATGGCATCGATTATCTTGCTTTTTTTCTCTTTCACCATTATTTGTTGTTTCCATTGGTGCCTTTTCTTCACTACCCAATTCAAATGTTTCCAGACTATATTGATTTTCAATTTTTGAATGCTCCTCGTATTTCCATACACTATTTTCCCTTTCTCCTGTTTCAACAATTACCGATTGATCGATTTGGTCTCCAATTTTTTCTTCTTCACTTAACAAACTTCCAAACTTCTCAGTACTTGATGCCACCAATGGTTGATCTCTAAACTCATCTGGATAGAAATATTCATAGAGTTCCATAGTCGAATAAATCACCAAGATCGTTAAAAAAAAAAGAATGCGTTTGAATTGACTATAAATAGATGAGAGGAGACAATATTCGAGCAAAATATTAAAGACGCAATGAAAATGTAGATAGAAATAAAAAAAATAAATAGAGAAAGATAAATGGAAAAGAAAAAGAAAAAGAGAGTATTGTAATTATTGGGAAAAATACTATAATTTAGAGAAAAATACAAAACATTTAAAGACGATTTAGAGGACAAAACGATATCATCAATTGATAACAAATTAACTACATCAATTAAAGATCGAATGTCTTGAGAAACGCAGACAATTTAGAACACCAAGAATTTTTCCTTTTAATTATTTATTACAACAGACACAAAAATTAACAGTTTTTTTGTACTTTTTCGAATTTGTTTCTTTTTCTTTTTTTTACAAGAATTAAATGATTGTAAGTGTTTGAACGGAAGACTATTTTATTCTTTAAGATTAAGAAAACATTTTTTAGATAAAACTTTTACCAATTTATAAATAAAACAAATTCATTCTTATAAAAGTAAAATTGGGAAATGAAACCACAATTAAAATCAAATCAAAAATTAAAGAAAAAAAAATTTATTTTTGGCCATAAAAGAAACAAAAAATCAAATTGTTAGTTCAGAATTTAAAAATTTGTAAGTTATTTACAAGTCATTACTTACATTAATTCAATTAGCAATGTTAGAAGCAATAAAAATATGTTGGTATTTTTAAATTATTAATTAAAATGAAAAAATATTGATTTTTTAAATGGAATTTGTTAAATTTGTGAGATTCAATTAATTTAGTTACACATTTTTGTATTATTTCCACAGTGAGCAAGTTTTCATTTTATCACACGATAATATTCCTCTACCTGACTGATTCCATGACAACGAGAGAACTGCACTCGACCTAAAAAATTTTTTAATATGAAAAATTAAATAATTAATGCAATACACTTTTTTTAGAATAATGAACTTACTCGGCTGTCGTACGAAGAACTTTTTCTAATTTAGTTGAGTTTGTGTTCCATACATATATATTACCATTTGCTGATCCAGCAGCTATATATTGAGCTGTTGGTGAAAAAATTACTTTTGAAATATCAGTTGATGTCCGATAAAATTCAGAGGCATATGAATGAATTTGTTTATAATTTCTTATATCAAAGGTTCTCAATATATCATCTCGTGAAGATACTAACAATTGAAAACCATCCAGAGAAACATCAAGAGAACAACATTTTTGATCAAGTATAATTTCTTTTATGGGTTCATTTTGTTTTTCATCCCATAATCTTACCTGAAAAATATATATTTTGTAATTGCTTTGAAAAATAAATGAATAAATAGACTTTTTTATCATAATGTGCGGAAGCGATTCCATTTTGAGTTGGCCCACATTTCGAAGCAACATCAAAAACCGTTGAATAAAAATAAGTTTTAACGCATTTATCGCTTATTAAATCCCAAATTTTGATTGTTCGATCATGGGATCCTGATACCACACAATGATCTCGATGAAACCTAGAAAAAATAGAAACTTGTTGAAAATGTTCGAAATACTTATTGAAACTTTGCGGATGATAATTTTTCAGAATGTCCTGAAAAAGTTGTTAACATTCTCTGACTACTTATATTCCAAATTCGACATGTTTTATCCGAACTTGCTGCGAGACAAACATTTCTATCCGAATTAAAATCGATTCGATTTATCGAACCATTGCAACCAATTAAGGTGGCTGTCTGAATTAAAAATTGTATACAGTTTGTTTTTGGTTCGTAAAGATAATTTTGAAATACTTTAAAAGCTCCATTATTTTCTTCGGAAGTTCTCCAAATTTTTAGTTTTCTATCGCTTGAACAGGTGGCAAATGTATCATCCGTGAACCATTCAATATCGTTAACCTGAAAATGGTCAATAACTGATGGATTAAGTTCATAAAACAAACTTCCGAATCATGCGCTGCAACTTTAAACTTCATTTTTTTTGGAATAACTTCAGTCATTATGAAATCTTCTGAAGTTTCTGGTGAAAACTCCATTACGGTTGAGGCTTTATCATCATAAGTTACATCTTGTACTGCTTTTGCAATTTCTTCTTGAATTTTCAAATGTTTTCGTTCCTCAGCTAAAGCGATTTCAGCATTCAGAGCGTTAATGCGTGGTTCTTGCATTTTTGAAATGTTTTCTATTAATTTATACTGTTCATGTGTCAGATTTTTTGCGTTATTCGTCGATTCTTCTAAAGATTCTAACAAAACAGGCCTTTCCTTATTGTTTGCAATAATTTGGTTTTCTAGTTCCAACAAAGAAAATTGCATTTTATCATTTTCAAATTTCAGTTTTTCAACTTCTAGTAACAATCGCTCTTTTTGTAGTTCAATAGCAGTTAACTTTGATTTTGCTTCGGACAGATTTTTCCGCGAAACAATTAAATCCTCGTCCTTTTTACTTAAAACCTCAGACGTGTGAGACAATTTATTTTTCAATTTTTCGACTTCTTCTGCAGACGTTAATGTACCACCATTATTAAAAAGATTTCGATTTTTTCGATTTAATTGATCTACAAGAGAAGAAAAATGTTGAAAAATAATTTGCATTCTTCGTTGTTCCCGTTCTCGTTCTTCCAATTGTCTTAAAATTGAAGCTCTGTATGCCATTGATGTATCCGGACTTTGTTCAAACATTTTAACTGAAATTTAAATGATTGTTTTTTTTAAATAAAATAAAATATTTAATATTTCAAGAAATTGGTTAAAACTTGCAACCTTTTTCAGTATCAACAAACATTGTTTACATAGACTGCGCTAGTTATTAACGCACTGACGTGTTTTTTATAAAACAACAAAAAGTGTGTCAAGGTACCGTAGTTTTTGAGGCGAGCAAGGAAAATATAAAACGAGAAGGGGAGAGACCCGAAGAAGACGTTTTTAATGGTCCAAGGATAATCCGACAAAATTGGACTTGAGAATAATTTCATATTGCAAAATAAATTCAATTGATACTGACAATAACCAAAAGGCACCAAACACTCTTCAATTTGAAACGACAATTCGAATTTTGATTTTTAATTGTCCAATAAAAATCAAATAAAATTATTTATTTATTTTTGTAATTTGAGAAAAAAATTTAATTTATCTTTTAAATGTTATCTAATAATTTTTAAATTTAAGATTTTCAAAATTATAAAAATAAAATTTTCCGAAATTGAAATAAAAAAAGAAAAATAATAAATTTTCATTAAATTTTATTCTTAATTTGGTCGTTACAATCTGAAAAATTTTAATATCGAAAATTCATTGGATACTTCGCACCAAAATGTGCTTTACTCATGTTTACCGTTTTTATGAAGTTTATAAAAATGTGTCAACTCGCACATCAAATTCTAATAATCTCATCTTCCTTCTCTTTTTAGTTACAGTAATCCTTTGCTCTTCAATAAGTGGCCATGTGCATACAAATCCAATGTGTTTAGTTGTCATCAGAAAGCTCTCACGTTTAATAAAATTCATAAAATCTTCTCATTCCTTCTTCTTCTTCTTCTTCTTCTTCTTCATTATTTTACTTTTTCCTGAGTTTTAAGATTTGCCAATTTTTGGGTCCCTTTTTAATTTTTTTTGCGAGAGTTAGGAAAAAAATAGATAAAAACCTCATTGTTTTTAGAAAAATCAATCAATAATGTTCAGTCAAAAAGTAATGACTTGTTCTGAAGATGAATATGATCGAGATATTCCACAATGTGATGAAGAAGAAGAAGAAGATGATGATGATTTACAACTTCATCAACAGCAACGCCCACAATTTGTAAAAAAATTGTTTTTAAAATTATTGATTTTTATTTTTTAGTATGAAAGTGTTCGATCATTTGCTCCATCTCATATGCACATATCCTGCCATTATGATATTTCATATCCTCATCATTTAATTCCACCCCCAGTTTTTACCTACGCGCGAGATTTCGGGCAACCAAGTCAATTTTTTTCTTCTCCACCCACTTCTTCTTCAAATTTACCAATTGATGATGGTTATTGTTTATTGAAAGAAGATGAAAATATTCGAAGTTTTAACATTTTTTATTCAACGAAAAACAATTTTTTTTAAAATTTTCAGCATTAAATAATAAACAAGACCGATCCTTAGTATTTTTCTCAGCTGAAACTCCAAATCCTCTTGAAATTATAGGTGAAGTAAGTTAAAAATAAATCAAAAAAAAAAAAAAAATGAAAAAAACATTTTTTAAAGGTTTACTGTACTGTTCCGGGTCGTACAAGTCTTCTGAGTTCAACAACAAAATATCGTGTCACAGTTGCAGAAATTCAACGGCGAATTAGTCCACCAGAATGTTTAAACGCATCACTTCTTGGTGGAATTTTAAGAAAAGCCAAATCAAAAGATGGTGGAAAAACACTTCGAGATTCGCTTAAAAAACTTGGATTAACTTTACCAGCTGGTCGAAGAAAACAGGCTCATGTTACAGCATGGACAGCATTAGTTGAAGGTTAAAATTTGACAAAATCAATAAAAAAAATCCATTTTTGTGCATTTTTTAAGAAGAAGCTGTTCATATGGCAAAAGATTTTGCATTGGTTTGTGAAAAAGAATTTCATTCAAGAGAAATTGGAATTTATTTAACAAAAACTAATTTGAGTTTAGATCCAGACGTTGTAAAACGCCGAACTTCTCTTGAAATGAGCCGGTAACCTGTTTTTAGCTTTTTTTTAACTAAATTTTGAAAAATTTTAGAAAAATAATAAGCGAATTAATTGAATTATTATCTTGTGATCGAACTCCATTAACACCATATTTTCCAAGAAATATGTTAACAATTGATCCATCAATTCAACAACATTTATCACATTTTACTTTGGTTTAAATTTTTCTTTCTTTTTTTTTTTAAGTTTTTTATTAGAAAAAATGATTGAAGATGACTCATGGATTTGGAAATGTTGCAATGAGTGCCGTCTTAGAATCGATTAAATTAATGATCGATGAAAGCATCAAATATATTGATCGATGTTGTTCAAATCCTCAACAACAACAACAACTTTGGAGATAATTTTTCCAATTTTTTTTTTTTTACTTTTTCTGGGGTTTTAAAAAATAATATTTTTAAATAAACATAATAATTAATTTTAATTAGAAAATTATTTAAAAAAAAAACAATTAAAGGGGTTTTTTAAATTATTTGGATCATTGGCAAAAAAAGATTTTTTTTTAAATTTCAGAAAAGCAGGAAATTTTTTTTGTGAACTGTATAATTAAAAAAACTGGTTTCTACATAAAAACGATTCAAATAAAAAGAATTGTTTAAAAAAATAAAAAAAATGATGAAAAATTATAATAAATAATTAAAAAATAGTTTTTTTTTTTAAATTAAAAAAATAAAATGATGACAATTATCCATTTTTGATTGGACAAAAATTATTGTGAAAAATATTTTGAAAAAAAAATGACAATTTTATAATGGTTGAACGATCTTTTGATCTGTTTTTTTCAATTTTTTTTTTACTTAAGCAAACATTTGGGAAATATTCTGAATTTTTATTCTTTTATGAAATAATTTTTCAAGTTTTTATTTTAATTAAAAATTCACTGCTTTTTTTCTTTTCTTTATTTTGTGACAGGTGAAATTTTAAAAAACTGTTTAAACAAAATTTCTCAAAAAACAATTTTTTTAATTAAAAATTTGAAAAAAATGTTGAAAACTCAAAGTTCTTAGGTTTTTTTTTAAAATTTTTTTATTAATTTCCTTTTTTGTTAAAAAAACATGGGGGTGGAGGAGGTTTAAACCAAAAATTTGTTACATTTTTTGTTTAATAATTACCAATATTTTGTGCCCTGCCTTCCTTATTAATCCGAGTTAATCCACTTTTGATTTTTTCTCATTTTTTTACTTGTGGTCGGATTACCGATGCGATGCGAGGCGAAGCGACTCATTCAATTAATGTTCTATTCAGAATTTCTTCAACTTTTGAGCTTCACACAATAAAATCTCGCAAGCTTTTGGATTTTATTTTATCAACTTTCATTATTTTTTCCAAAAACTCAATTTTTCTATTAAATATTTGACTTTAAAAATTTTAAAAATTTTTAAAAAATTTTTTTAACTTTTCATTTTTTTTTGTTTAAAAACTGAATTGTTTTGACCAAGTTTTAAAAAAAAATTATTTTATACTTCCACAATGTTTTTAGCATAATTTTTCATTAAAAAAATAAATAAATAAAAACGCTCAAAACATCACAAATCATTGTTTAAATTTTCATTTTTGTAATAAAAAGTATTTAAAAACTTGTCGATTAAATGTAAAACTTGAGTGTCTCGTTTTATAAAATTTAAAAAGTTTTTTTTTATTACAAATTAATTTTGTCTCAAACTAAACAAAAAAAAATTAAAAATTTTGATGAAAAACATGAAATAGTTATAGTCTTTTTCTA
Organism: Caenorhabditis drosophilae; assembly: GCA_963572285.1. Classification (NCBI taxonomy): domain Eukaryota; kingdom Metazoa; phylum Nematoda; class Chromadorea; order Rhabditida; family Rhabditidae; genus Caenorhabditis; species Caenorhabditis drosophilae. The sequence goes on along the minus strand of OY751561.1, from coordinate 4,968,347 downwards.
CATTTATTTGTAGTTAAAATGTTTTTCTAAAATTAATTTGAAAAAACAAAAAAATTGAAAATTGAAAAAAAGTGATGTTTTTCCGGAAAAAGTACCTGTTATTTTTTATTCATTTTTCTAATGAGCTTTGACATTTTTATTCATCAATTTATTTTCAAGTCTCACTTTTTTTTCTTTTTTTCTCTTTCCTTTTTTCTCCTTCTTTTTCTTATTTTTTTTGCTCATTTTCTTTTCTTTTTTTTTTCAATACCACATTTCCTGGCATATTTCCGGTTAATGAATTGGTTTCCTTTTTTTCTTTTTTTTCCCCATTTTCCACTTTTTATCTTCGAACACTTTTATTGTTCTTTTTATTTCAGTTTAGAATGAAACCTGACGCGAAAAACTTTGACAGATATTTTAAGTTGGCAATTTGTGGAGCTGCTGGAGTAAAATCAACCAAAATATTTCTAAATTTTAAAAATTCAAATTAATTTAGACTGGGAAAAGAACTGTGCTACAATCATTCAGCACTGAAGGTGATGAAGAAAATATTTGGACAACTTTAACAGTTGATGATGAAAGAATATTAATTCAAGGAGATATTTCAAAAATTGTAAAAATTTAAATCAAATAAAAATAAAAATAAATTGAAATTTCAGTGGACAAAAGAAATGTCGCAAAAATATGATGCGGTTGTTATTACCTTTGCAACGGATGATTATTCCGTAATTTATTAATTATTTTTTGAAAAAAAAACTCATTTTTTCAGAGTTTTGAATATGCTTTAGAATTATTGAATGAAATAACAAAAACAAATGAAAATATTCCAATTGTTGTGATCGAAAATAAAATCGATATTGTTGAAAAAAGTGAAGTAAAAAAAGAAAAAGTTGAATCCGAAATGAAAATTCGGAAAAAAAGATTATATCGGTAAGAAATTGAAATATTCAGCAAATATTTTCATTTTTGGACAGAGTTTCTTCAATTAAAGAATTTAATGTGATGCATCCTTTTGCATATTTAATTGAGAAATTAACAAGACGGAAAAAACGAGATGAAAATGCGAATGAAAGGTGATTTTTGCAAAAAAGTTTTAAAAATAAAACGAAAATTTATATTTTTTTCTTTTCAGAATAACAGAAAATGCTCTCTTTTTGTAAATTGGAAAAACAAGACAAAAAAAATAAAATTTGAATATTTTTTTGTTTATTTACTTTTTAAATTACGGTTATTTTCCATTTATAAATATTTTATTGATAAAACGAAAAGATTTGAAAAATTATCAAGATTAAACCAAGTTTACGCTAACACCAGCATTGCGTCAGCCCTGACGCTTTTAGAGGGAAGACGTTTTCATTTTTTTCATTTTCTTTTGCAGTCGTGGGATTTTTGTTGGTAAAAACAATTTTTCGCATTATTTTACATATTTTTTAAATTAATTTGAATTTTAATATATTTAATTTTGTTAAAAAACAGATTTGGAAATCAAACCCAAAAATAATGTTGTCGGCAATTCGTCTTCAATGTGCCTCAACGCATTTAATTAGATTAAAAAATTGCTTTCACACTTCTAGAGGTTAAATTTGTTTTGATTTAATTAATTAATTTTATTTGTATAATTTTAGCTGTATTTATACCCACTGTTCAGTTCAAATTATCCGATATTGGAGAAGGAATTGCTGAAGTACAAGTAAAAGAATGGTAAAAACTCCATTTGAATCTGGTAGATATAATTTTTAATGTTCAGGTATATAAAAGAAGGCGATAAAATTAGTCAATTCGATAAAGTCTGCGAAGTTCAGAGTGACAAGGCGGCAGTAACAATTTCCAGTAGATATGATGGAGTTGTTAAAAAATTGTAAGTTTTTTTTTTGAAAGTTTTCCTTTTTTTATTGTTTTTCTTATAAAATCAATTTATTTTTCCTACTTTTTCTTCACTTTAAAATTTTAAACAATTAGAAAAGCACGTGGCTGTTTGACAGTTTGCAAATAAAAACCTTATCTTGTTACTTTCTTTTTCTCTAACCAGCTCTATTTTAAAACCTGCTATTAATTGTCGGAGAACGCAATTACAATTTTTAAAGTTCAAACAACGATTAAATAGATTAATGCCGAAATAGTTCATAAAATAATTTTGTAGATGCAGAGATTTCCATTTAAAAATTTCTGAATCAAGTATTATTTTAATTTAATTAATTTTTAAGGTATCATCAAGTTGATGATATGGCAAGAGTTGGTCAACCATTAATTGATGTTGAAGTTGAAGGAGATGTTGAAGAAGAAAAATGTAAGAAGCGCCACTCTTTTCAAAAAATGATTTCCCACGGGATACAAACATTCTTCCTTTATCTTAATTAAGTAAAAAAAAAACCATTAAAATTATACTATTGTACGACGTGTTAAAAATAACATAAACATGGGCTCGTACTTTTTATATCGCCGCGTAGAAAACAGAAAAAAACTTCATCCACTCTCAATTTTAAGCTTGAAAAAAACATTGTTTTCCGCTTAAAATTACTTCGTTTTAAAAATGTATTAGAGTTAGATTTTTTTAAAACAGTATTTAAAATTAAAAAAATCAAAATTTTGCAGAAATTTCTATTAATGAAACCCGAAAAAAACTGATCATTGAGTATGAGATCAAATGACAGCTAAAAAAAGTGTTTTTCTTTAGTGTATTTCTAGTTTAAAAAAAAAGTGTTCCTTAGTATATAGTAACGCGCCAGGTTACAGATCACTTTAAAAAATTAAGCTTTACATTTTTTATTTTTTTGTTTTCAATTTTTGTAAAATTTAAAAAACTAAATCTCCATTTTTTTGTTATGAAACATTTTCGAAAAAAATCAAGCGTTGTAATAGTTTGCTGTAAGATTCTTGATAGCCTCTTTTACGAAATTGATTTTTAATTTTTCAAATTCACAATTTTGTAATATTTAGCAAAAAAAAAATGAGAATCATAAACTTCTCAAAAGAACTAAATTTAAAAAAAATGTATTTTCTGCTACATATAAAATTGTATTTTATAGCAGATAAAAATGAAGAAAAACCTTCTGAAACATCTACACCTACATCGAAAACACAAGAGAGTTCTTCGGAAGATATCGTGGGAAAAGTGCTGGCAACACCAGCAGTTAGAAGAATAGCGATTGAAAATCAAGTAAATCGTTTTAAAATTAAATGAGTTAAAAAAAATATTGGGCTTCAGGTAAAACTTAGTGAAATATCTGGAACTGGAAAAGATGGACGAGTTTTAAAAGAAGATGTTCTCAAATTTCTAGGAAAAATCACATCTGGTAAAATTTTTCAAACCATTTCTAATCAGTCAAGTTATTTTTTAATTAATTCAGATCATGTATCTGGAAGCACCAACATTCGTACCACCCACCAGCAACCTTTAAATTCAGCAAAAATTGTAAAATTCTGTTATTTCAAATTTTGTATCAATTAACTATTTTTTTTCAGTACGAACCTTTAAAATCCGATAAAATAGTTCCAATTAGAGGATATACTCGAGCCATGGTAAAAACAATGACAGAAGCATTAAAAATCCCGCATTTTGGATATAATGATGAAGTATATATTTTATTGAAAATTAATGCAAAATTTTAATTATTTAAATTATCAGGTTAACGTTAATGAGTTAGTCCGAATGAGAAAAGAATTGAAAGAATTTGCCAAAGACCGAAATGTAAAACTGAGCTTTATGCCATTTTTCATCAAGGCGGCATCGTTGGCTTTATTAGAATTCCCTTCATTAAATGCGGTAACCGACGATAAATTAGAAAATATTACACACAAAGTAAATTATATTTTTAAAAATAATTCCTAATTTAATTAATTTTTAGGCTTCACATAATATTTGTTTAGCAATGGATACTCCTGGAGGATTAGTTGTACCAAATATAAAAAATTGTGAACAAAGAAATATAATTGAAATCGCTCAAGAACTAACGAGACTTCAAGAAGCCGGAAAACGACAGCAAATTTCTAAAGAAGATTTAATTGATGGAACATTCAGTTTAAGCAATATTGGAAGCGTAAATAAACACAAATTTTTTAATTAAAAACAAACATTTTTTAAAGATTGGAGGTACCTATGCTTCGCCAGTTGTATTTCCACCACAAGTCGCCATTGGTGCAATTGGAAAAATTGAAAGAGTTCCACGATTCGATAAGGATGATAATGTAACAATTGAATCATATCCTATTCATTTTTTGTTAAAGTTTGAAAAAAAAAAGTTTTAAATTTCAGGTTGTTGCAGTAAATTTAGTTAAAATATCCTGGTGTGCAGACCATAGAGTTGTGGATGGAGCGGCAATGGCTCGTTTTAGTAATAAATGGAAGTTTTATCTTGAACACCCGTCAGCAATGTTAGCCCAACTCAAATAAAACAAGACAAATATTGATATTTGTGATGTTCAAATAGGAATTTCTTGTTCACACATTCCCATAGAACAATTTTTTTAAAGATTTACCTAAATTTTAGCATAGTTAAGAGCACAATTGGTTTTTTTTTTGTTTTTTTCAAGTCTCTGGTGCCATTTTTGATTCATTTGTTCCTTTTTTAATTATAAATCGACATATCGATTATTTCTAAAATTAAAATTGTCACTAAATTTATTCCAGATAATTTTTTAGCTTCTTGTTAGATTTTTCATTGTAAAATAAATATTAAAGTTTTTAATTAATTTTTCGTCATTTTTCCAGATAAAAATAATTTTTTTTTCAAAAGAATATTTTGAAAAATGTAAACAAAACTGGTTAAAAATACTCGGAATCATTGAAAAAAAAAAGTTGCGCGTGACAATTTTTTCCAAATTAAACCCAAGAAAAAAATGATTGATAAAATTCCAGTAATTGATATATAAATGATAATTTAAATTGTTTTGAATTATTTTCAAAAAATAAAAAAAAATGTTTTTATTAACTTCAATATTTTTAATTCAATTTTTAAAATCAATAATATTTTGTAAGGAAGAAAATGATGGTAATATTGTTAATATAATAATATTTGGTGAAGGAAGATGTAAAGATACAACTTAGTAAGTTAATTTCAAAAAAAGAAATAAAAAATAAAGATTAAGCTGGTTTAATTGGCATTTAATTCCAATATGGAAACGAATCAAATCATTAAATCGATTAAATATTGATTATCATCCATTTGGAATCAAAACAAAATGTGAACAAATTTCAAATAAAGATTTTAGGTTTTTAAATATTTCAATTGAAAAATTAATTCATTTGATTTTTAGCTGTGAATGTCATCATGGAGAAAGAGAATGTCTTTTAAATCAATTACAATCATGTGTTATTAACAAATTACCAAAATTTGAGGATTATATTGATTATGGTAAAAATATTCCCCCACAAATTATTGATTGATTTATTGATTGATTTTACAGTCAGTTGTATTCAAGGAAAAGAAAATATAACAGATGCTGCTGATAATTGTTTTAATAATAATTCAGTTATTATTGATCGAAATACGTAATAAATTTTGACTTTTTGATTTTTCAACAACTTTTTTTCCTTTTTTTTTAAATTTTGATTTTCAGTATGTTAAATTGTGCTCAAAGTCAACAAGGACGATCACTTTTTCAAAGTCATGAAAAATATAAAAGAATGTTCGCTCCAACGAACGATTGGGTTTGTCTTTTTATTTTTTCAACAAATTTGAAAATTAAACAATTGAAGGTTCCATGGATTTTAATCAATGGAAAAAGATATAAAGAAGGAGAAGATGATTTTTGGCAATTTTTATGTGATCGATTTTTAAAGCCCCGCCCTTACCAGTGCCCAAGAAAAAAATCTTATAAATAAATAAATAAGTAAATAAATAAATGATATATTTAATATTTTAAATAATTAAATAAATAATAAAAAAATAATTATTTGTTTAGTTTTTTTTTAAACTTTTTTTTTAAAGAAAAAGTGATTTATTTATTTGAATTAAAATTTTTAATATACAATTTTCATTTTCTTTTTGATATGATTTTTGTTTTTTTGTTTCTTTTTTTATCCACATTATCTCTAATATTTTGAATGATATGATTAATTGTTTACTTTTATTGTGTTTTTTCCGTTCGTTCCAATTATGTTGGCCAATCCTGTCAGCCTCTACTTTTTATCTTTTTTCTATCTCTTTTCATATCTTTTTGTAATCTTAAATAAATACTGAAATTTGTATTCTTTCGTTTTATGTTTTAAATCATTTTTTTCCAAATAAATTTCCTCGAAAAATGTTTACCAAAAACTGGTAAAATTGAGTTGAAGCCGAAACAGTACAATTTTTGATTAATTTTTCAAAAAAAATTATTTTTTTTGAATATTTTCTAAAAAAAAATCGAAAATTTTGAAATTAAGATTGAAACGTTCATTTTTATTTATTTTTTGTATCATTTAATTATTTGATTGGTTTTATCTTTGAATGTCCTTCTTGATTTTTATCATGACATATCCGAATGAAATGTATCAAGAATGATAAAAAGGAATGATATTTTCATGAACTTTTTTGTTTTATTTTTTTTTTTTATGTTTTATCATTGTCCATGTTAAATTGAAAAAACAATCAAAGTTTGATAAAAATGTTATGGTAAAATGGGGTTTTTGAACTTTGGAAGGAAGAAATGCGGCGTTTATTTATCATTTTTTTTAAATTTAAAAAATTTTCAGCCGAAATGTTTATTCAATTATCGATTATTCTGGCAATTTTACCGCAATTATTTAATTGTCAAACATTATTTGAATTATATCGAGCAATGATATCTGATCAATCAGCTCATTCAAATTTTCCACCAATTCATATCGAAATATTTGGTGAAAGTCTTTGTCCTGACACTACAAAGTATACTTTTTATTGATTTATTGATTGATTTTTTATTATTCTTCTTCAAGATTTATGCGAAACCAATTGATGCCAGTTTGGAATATTTTTCATAATTCAAATATTTTAAATGTCAGTTATCATCCATTTGGATTAGCTGGATGTAAAATGAATTCTGATTCCAACTTCAAGTTTTTATTTCTTTCAATTTTTAATTTTTATTTTATTATTTTTTTTAATTTTTAAGTTGTCGTTGTCAACATGGACCAGAAGAATGTCAAATGAATCAGCTTCAATCTTGTGTAATTAGTGCTCTTGAAATTCCTCAGCTTTATTTGCCAATAAGTATTCAAATTATTCTTTCTTTTCTTTTTTTTTTTTTGGAAATTTTAAAATTTCAGTAAATTGTATTCAAGGAATGAGACAAGTAACAGCAGCTGTTCAAAATTGTATTGTTCAATCGAGACCAAGGCCAGATTTAGATGAAAATTTGTAATTTTTTTTTGATTTTGAAATTCTTTAAAAATTTAAATCAATTTTAGTATGATAAAATGTGCATTGAGCCAATTAGGAACAAAATTAATGCAAAAACATGGCCAAAGACAAATGGATGTTGCTCGAGATTTAAATTGGGTTTTTATTTTTATTCTTTCGAAATTCAACCAAAAAAAAATTTCTGAAATCTTAAAGGTTCCTTGGATTTTAATAAATGGAAAAAGGTCAACTCAATCCGAAATTTCATTGAAAAGTGTGATTTGTGCATTTTCTGAGCCAGCAAAATATGAATATTGTAAAACTCCAGATTTTTTCATTGATAATTAAAATTATCAAAACATTTATTTATCATTTTTTTTGATTGTAGAATTAATAATTAGTTTAATTGTTAGCTTTTGGTTAATTATAGAAAAATTATTTCAGTTTTTTTTCTGCCATAATATTTACAGGTTTTTTTTTAATAAAAAAAACAATTTTCCAAAAAAAAAAACAATTTTGTAGTTCTAATTTCGAAAATTAAAAAAAAATATTTTGTTTTTTAAAAAATTCAATAATAAAATTTTTTTTTTTAATTTTGAATTTATTTTTAAATGAAATTTAAAAAACAAAAAAATGGAGTTTTTATTCAGATTTTCAAGAAATTTCCAATAAAGTTTTTTTTTCGGATGAAAAATAAAAATGAAATGATTCTGTAAAGTTTGAAATGTGTAAGAAGCTGGAAGAATAAAAAGCATTTTTTTGTATAATTTCATGCTTAACCAGATTTTTTTTTCTTTTTCTTTATTTAACCACCCTCTCAAAGTTGGCAAATTCCGTGTTCTAAATATTTGCTTTCTTTCCGTGTTTCGATAAATGACGACTGTGAGCACAATGGTTTCAGGTCAATACGTTGAATTTCATTTAACTTCATAATTCTCGAATTCCCCCTTTTTTCTTTCTTTACAAAAAAAGAAGTTTTTTTTTCTTAATAAAACTAGTAATGTGTTTGGCAAGTTAAGAAATAAATCATTTTTTCTCATTTAAAAAATGGAAATTTTTAAATCTTTTTCTCTGCTCCAAAATTAATAATGATTAAACGATATTTAATTGAAATACAATTTTGCTCATAAATAATTGAAAGATATTTGAGCCATCTTCTTTCCTTCCATTATATTTGACATTACTACCGAAATGAAAGAAAGAAAGAAAGAAAGTATCATTTTATTCTTATTACAGCACCACCTCATCATTTCTTTCTTTTTTCTTCAAATCATTCAATCTCTCATTTCATTTTTGCGCAGATTTCTTCTAATTTTCTCTCTCTCTCTCTCTCTCTCTCTCTCTCCTAACACAAAATAAAATTTGCACATTGAGCTGAATTGATCAGCTGTTGATTGGGAGAAGATAACAACAACTTTTTATAAATTAAAGTTAACATGTTTAATGTTTAAATATTCGTCGTTCTTTTAAAATTGATTTTTCTTTTTGTATTTGAATATTTATAAAATATTAAAAATTCTGTTTTTTTTCTTGTAAAAAATAAAAATAAAAAGGGGTTTTGTTTTGTTTTTTTTTTCAAAGGATTACCTAAAAAAGAAGACGAAAAATTGTGAAAACAAAGGATTAGATCTCTTTTATCATTTTTTCTTTAATGCAAAAAATATGGATTAATTTCAAAAAATACAAAAATTCCTTTATAAATTATTTTTTTATTTTATTTTTATATTTTTTTGTAAAAAAATTTGAGAAAATTCAACCTGTCCAAACATTTTCCATTATTATTTTCCCTGAAATATGACGTTTCAAAAAGTTTTGCCGCCGATTGAATGAGCATTTTTTTCTTTCGTCGGCTCGACAAAACATTTTTGACATTTTTCGGTGCGACAAATCTTTCAACAATTGACAAACAAAACAGATTTTTCTTATCAAAACGAGCTTCATTTTTTTTTGCTTTCAATAATTTAAATGAAAAATCCAATTTCAGTTATTTCAAATATTTTTTTAACCTTAAAAATCGATAATTTCAATTATTCATTAACAAAAAAAAGAAACAAAAAAATTTCAATTTTAATATTGAAAAAGAAAAGTTTCGTCTTGTCAGTGAAAAATCAAAAAAAAAGAAAAGAAAAAAGATTTCTTTTTTGAATTTGATTTTGAGAGAAAACGTTCGCACTTCTGTTACGAAAAATTGAATGAGTCAGATTTTTGTTTTGTTTTTCTTTTCTTTTTTTTTCATGTATACGAACGAACGAACGAACGACAGAACGAAGGACTGAAAATACATGTATGTATTTATATAATTCTTCTTCTTCTTCATTTTCCTTCTTTCTGTTTTTTTTTCAAAATTTTTTCCTTCCTTCCTTCCTTCCTTCCATTTTTTTTCCATATTTTTTTCTCTTTTTTTTCGAATCAAATATTTTAAAAATAAAACGGTTTTAATTACCTTTTATTTATAATATTTATAAGACAGTTTTTTGATGTTTTTTGAATAAATTTCGTTTTTTTACGACTTTTCTCCTTTTTTCTTCTTCATAGACAAATGGTCATGTTTTGTGAAATTTCTTCTTTTTTTTCCCTCCTTCTTTTTTCTTTCTTTTTTGCACTTCTTTAATGTGTATCAACAATAATATTTTCATAGCATTATTATATTATAAAATGAAAAAGAGAGAGAGAGAGAGAGAGAGAAAGAGAGAGAAAGAGAGAAAGAGAGAGAGAGAAAGAGAGAGAAAGAGAGAAAGAGGGAAAGAGAGAAAGAGAGAAAGAGAAATAGAGAGTGAGAGAGAGAGAGAGAGAGAGAGAAAGACATTTACCGTCACAATCATCTTCTCATATTCGTAGCGTCAGCTTCTTGTCAGCAACCGATCAGTACAAGCTTATGTAATGTATTATGATTTGATGATTTCGTGACTTATCATTTTCTATTATTTTTATTTATCAAAACTAACAAAATTATTATCTTTTATTTAATTATAATAATATCTATGCTTCATCATTAATATGAACACATTAAATACGATCCAAAAATACAAATTCATTAAATTTCCAATTAAAAATCTTTAAAAGACTGCAAAAGTTTCTTTTAAAAAAAAAAATATTTCAATTTATTTGAACTTGAAATGCAAAAAAATAATTATAAAATTCAATCAAATGGTTTTGAAGCATTTTTTATTGTCTTTTTTATATTTTTTGTTAAGCTTTTCCTTTTTCGATTTTTAATAATGATTAAGAAAATGAATTGTGTGATTTTGATTATAATTTGATAAAAATCGAAAAACTTATCATAATTTCGATCCACAATGACTAGAATTTCCTCGATTTTTTTTTCTAAAAGTGCATCATCATCACATTTTAATGTTCATTTTATTAAAAGAAAAAAAGAAGTGAAACGAAAGAAAAAACAAAAGTGATTGCGCGAATTCAGATGACCTCTTTTCTTTTTCCGTTTTTCGTAGGTTTTATGAATTTCATATAACAAACTGATGTCTGATGATCCAATAAAAAAACAATTGAAAATCATTGAAAATCTTCAAATCCTCGGTTTTCACTTTATTATTTTCTTTTAAGTTAATCAACAACAAAAAAATTTCAAGAAATTTCTTAAAAAGTGTGGTTTTTACACATTTTTTGTATTTTTAAATCATTTTCCCTTTTTTTTCCTTCTTTTTTTTTTTGGTTTTTTATTTATAAATTCGTTAAATCGTTTTTATTACGATTTTCAATTTATAAATAGAATTATTAATAAATAAAAAAAAACTATAAAAGAATAAAAAAAGAAAGAAAGAAAAAGAACATCAGAATCAATCAGTTTCCAATGTGTACCGTACCACCGTTCGTTCGTTGTTCCGTTTTACCATGCTAATTTATGCGTAGGTTGGGTTGGTTTCTAAAAAAAAGAAACACGAAAAGCTGGATATTTTATTGAATATCGTTTGTGTAAACGAAAAAGACGTTTTAAAAAGATTTGTTGACAGACACAAATCAATTTATGAATTTTCAGTTGAAATTTAATCAATTTTTCTAATTCTAATATTTGAACATTTTTCATTTAAAAAACACATTTTTGTTAAAATAAAATTGAAAAACGAAGCATTTTCTTTTTCGATTGCTCAATTAAATTTAAAAAATTGTTTGTTTAGAAACAGATTTGAATACATTATTTTGATAAATTCTATTTTTCTTCTTCTTCTGCTTTTTTTTCTTTCTGCCGATCCATTCGTATTTTTGTTTTCACCTCAAAATGCATTTGGTCCAGATGTGAAAAACCACAGAAAGCCAAAAGAGAAACATAAAAATTGAATGGTATAAAATGAGAGAGAGAGAGAGAGAGAGAGAGAGAGAGAGAGGAATGGAAGAAAAAACAAGGGGGGGGGGTTATCTTTTTCGATCATCTTCTTCTAAAATTCTCAAAAACATTTTCAATTTTTTCAACGAAAATAAAAGACAAGGTTATTTCAATCGTTTTTTTGTTTCCTTTTTTTAAATATTTGTGTTTATTGCTTTCCGTTGATAACATTTTCTGATTTATTCATTTCGTTTTCAAGATAATTACAGTAATCAATTATTTTCCAATCAAATTTTTTATTTTCTTTTATTTTTTTTTAATGAAAATATTTCCAAAAAAAAAAAAACATAATTTTTTTTTAGAAATAATTAAAAATAAATAAAATTGGTGATTTAAGTGAATTTTTTTGTCTTTTCTTGTCTCATTCATTTGGGTTTTTTTCGTTCATTTTTCTACAATTATAAAATGACCTTTTTTTTGCCGTTTTTCATCAAAATTTGGTTAACTAGTCGATGTCGTTTTTTTTCACAGAAATTATATTCTTGACATTTTTAAAACGAAAATTTGGCATTTTTCGTTTCGTTTTTTATTTCAAAAATATCGGGAATAATTATTTTGGTTGTAAAATATTTTTTGCCACCTATTTTTATAAAAAATTTTGCGTTTTAATTCTAATTTTTAAAGAACATTTTATTTGAAAATATTAATTTTCAGTTTTAAAAAAAAGTTTCAAAATTTATTCGAGAAACTATTTATTTAGTTAAAATTAATAATGTCAAAGTCAGCAGCTTTATAATCAAATTTCCTTAAACCAAAAAAAAAAAAAAAAATTTCTCTCTTGTTTAAAGAGAATTTTTACTCGGCTTCTCGAATTTTCCTCAAAAAACTTTATTTTTTAAAGTTTTTGCAAATTTATTTTTCAACTTCAATTTCATTTTTTCTTATTTTGGTTTTCTTTTTTTGCTTCAAGAGGAGACCGAAAAAAAAGAGAGAAAAAGAGAAGGAAGGGAGCATATGGAGGAAGAAATGTGTTCCTCTTTTTTTTTATTTTTATTCCGGCTTTTTTATCCCAATTTTATTCCCACAAAATTGCATTTTCTTTTAGATTTCACATTTATTGATTTCAAATATTTTTTTGGCATTTTTCATTTCTTATTTTTCACCCTTTTTTTGTGTACAAGAAATTAAGAAAAACTTCTTGAGAAAAGTGTTTAAATTCACACCACATAAAATCCACTTTAAATTTCTCCCATGAAAATAAAAGATTCTTTTGCTTCTGATTTTCCATTTTTTTTTCTTTTTGGAAAAAAAAAACTTTTTTTGTCGGTTTTGTGCACCACGAACAACGTCATCATAAAATGAAAAGAGAAAAAAGGAAAAACGTCAATCCGCTTCAAGATTTTTTATTTTTTTTTAACTGATCGAGTTTATCCATTTTATATCTTTTTTCTTTCTTTTTCTTCTCATTTTTCGTTGTTTTTTATTTAAAAAATTGCAGAAATTTTGAATTAAAAAACAATTAAAATTGGTAATATTTTTCTGGTGCCAAAATGTCTTCTACGAGCAGTGTTTGCTCATCAAATGAAGCTGACTTCATAATTGATACAAGAGTTTGAAAAGAAACAAAAAATATTTTTTTTGTTTAAATTTTAAAATTTCAGATTCCTTCTTCAATTCGTCGAGATATTGATCGATTTTCAGTTTTTGTAAATCGTCTTCGTTCTACACTTGATGTAAACACTTCAATTGTTGGTTCGTTTTTTTTCCCTTTTTTTTTTTCAAATTTTTACTTAAAAAATGAATCGACACAAATCGTATTCAGATGGTGAATCAATGTGTGTAAATGTTCATGCAGCACTTGAAATGGTATCAGAATCAATGCGTGATTTATTCAAATATTCTCAATTTAAAACCAATTCCATTATTTTATTATCTCTTCAACTTGTTCAAGCAGTCAAAGGTGTTTAGAAAAAAGAAAAAAAGAGAAAAAAAAAACAAATTTTTATTAAATTGAAGATTTGAAATTTGATAGTTGCTCAGTGGATACAACACCTGTGCTTAATATTATTGATCAACTTGAATCAGCTGTTTTAAATATTATTTTGTAAGTTTTCATTTTTTCTTATTTTCTCGATTATTTTTATTCGAATTATTTTTAAAATGGAAACAAAAATTCTATTTATTCGGTATTATTAAAATATTTGAAATAATATTTACTTTCATCCATTTTTTTTCGTTTTCAAATTATTTTTTTAATATTCAGAAATCGACATATTGTTTCATCTGTTCATACTCCAAATCGAAGTTCAACTCTTGGAAGATGGAAGCAAAATGTAAATTATTTTTTCCCCTTTTTTTTACCATTCAAATACGAAAATTATTGATTGAAACATTTAAAATAAATTTTCAAACGAAAATTTCAATTTTTTCCTTCTTTTTTTTTTGGAAAAAAATAATTTTTCGTTTTATTTTAATAAAAAAACCACAAAGCCAAATAATTTTTTGTTTCAATAAAGAAACTTTTTTGTCGATATTCTGAAAAACATTTTTTCTTGAATTTCAGATGTCAACAGATTCTTATCTTCGACAAATTCCAAACTCAACTCATCAAACACTTCAACGACGACATTCCACTCACCAAACCGCACGTAATTTAGATGATTCCGGATCATTTGAGCGTACAAGGATTCGTCATTTTTTTAAAATAAAAATTTGAATTTTTAGAATCGTCAAACGAGAAAGTAATGGAAATTGACAAAATGCTCATTTCTAGAGCTGACGGTGTTGATGTGGCATTTGAAAGAACAAAAGCATGGAGCACTTACAGTAAAGATATCATAAATTATGTCCGTGCTAGAATACAATTAGAACAAGATCATGCAAGAAAAGTTCAAACATTGGTTGATACATCAAGAAAAGATATTAATAAAGTTTTTTATTTTTATTTATTTTTAATTATTTAAAATAATAATTTCAGCCATTTATGCCATTAAGAGAAATATTTGATAATTCATTTGACACAGAAGTTGAAATGGTTTCTCATACAAAAGAAACAACTGAACATGTTCGAGATCGAGTTGTTGAGGTTTTTTCTTTTAAACATTTTCCAACTTTTTTTCTTTTTTTTCAATTCATTTTTCTTAGGCTTTGGATGCTCGCCGAAAAGAGCATGATTCGTGTCGAAATAATTTAAAAATTGAATGGACAAAAGCCACCAAATCATTGGTTTAAATAATTTTTATTTAAAATATTTTCTTTCAACATTTTCTTTTTTTTAAGCATGATTGTGAAGAAGCTTATGAAAAATCCAAATTATCATTAAGAATGCGAGAAGAAGCATTAAAAAAGGCAAAAGAAAGTGTTTTAAGAACTGAAAATATTCCAATGGATCGAGAAGCATCAAGAAGAAGAAGAGATTTAGAGAAAAAGAGTCGAGCAGTTGAAGAAGCGATGATAAAGGTATCAAATTCTTCTTCTTCTCCTTTTTTTATTTTTTAAAAATAAAATTCAATTTTAAGAAAGAAGATGCTGAAAGACATGTAATGATGATGACTTCAGAATTACGAAAAAAACGAAAAGATCTCGATAAATTGAAGGTTCGTTTTTTTTTTTTTTAATTTTTCTGTTAAAAAAAGTCAAGAAAAAAACCATTTTTCCTCGTTTTTTTTTCTTTTTGCTCTGATTACTCAAATTCATTTTCTTTAAAAACATTTTTTCAATCTGATTCTGACATTTTTTCTTTGTTTCCCATATTTTTCTCGTGATTTTCTCTCAAATTATTTTGTGTTCAATGTGTAGAAAAAAAATGAGGAGAGGAGTTGAGGGGAGTGAGGGGGGTGGGGGATTTTTTCGGAGACGAATTATTTCCCTTCCCTTCCCCCCATATATACATATATATATATATATATATATATATATATATAATAGAATAATTGATCGAAAAATAAAAGAAAAAAAAATGGAAGAGAAAGAAAAAAGCAGAAGTGGACAAAAAAAAAAAAGAAGAAGACGAAGACGAAGAAAAAGAAAATGAAAATAGAATTGTTTTTCGATGAATGTGTGAAATTTGTAATAAAAACACGCACACCGAGGAGGAAAACCGTCGCCGATATGAAAATGAACACTTTTTTTTCTTTTTTTTTTTTAATTTTCGAAAAAAATTAATATTTTAAAGTAAATCTTTTCAATTTTTCTTCCTCTGACGGATTGAAAATTGTTGAGAGGCCAAACGACTCCCATTGTACTTTCAGAATTCTTTCCGTTTTTCCTTCATTTTTTCACGTTTTTCAGACTTTTTTCTTTTGAATTTTTCCATTTTTCAGACATTTTTTCAGTTTTTGTTTTCATTTATTTCATTTATCAAATCAAAGTCTTTTTTTGTTTCAAAAACCCTCTTATTTCATTGATATTTCGGGGAAAGAGGGGGAAGGGGGGGGAGAGGTTTTTCAAAAATTCCCATGAAAAATTAAAAAAAAGGAGGATAAAAATTGTGAATGAAAAGAAAAGAAAGTTTTTCTTCATTTTTCGTTGTTTTTCGACTACAAAAAAAAACGCTGATTTTGAAACATATTTTGTAGTTCTCGCCGCTTCGCGGTTGTCATGGGATGACAAAAAATAAAACGAAATTCTGTTTCATTTCCTATTCGATTTCCGAATTTTGAATCCGTCACACACAGAAAAAAGAAAAGAAGAAGAAGAAGACGAAAGACGAAGAATAAAAAAAATGAAAAGACGCAAAAATTGAACAAAAATAATTTCCGCTATTTTCGGGTTTTTTGCTTTCGTTTAACAAAAAAGTTTACTTGTGCACTTTTTCTCTTTTGCTGTGCCTTAATTTGAGCATTTTTTGTTGTTGGAATTACGAATTCATTAAATTCTTTGTTTTTTAAATTTTCGTCATTCTTGACGCCTTTTTTTCTTGTCTTTTTTAATTAATTTTCAGATTCTTCGCTTCTTTTTTGTTTGCAAAAACTTTAAAGAGAATTTGGATTTTGATTCAAATTCAAATATATCGTCGTCATCGTTTTTGTCATAAAATTTCCATTTCAATTTTAGTTTTAAATGAGAAATTTGAATGTTTTTCAAGGACTTTTTGCAATTCTTTTTCAAAAAAAAAAAAAAAGAAAAAAAGAAAGCGAAGAAGAAGTTGATCATCATATGTCATGTCGTCGTCGTCGTCGTCGTCGTCGTCGTCGTCGTCGTCGTTGTCGTTGTCGGCTGGGCCAGTCAGAGTCCTTCAATTTTGAGTAATCAAGTTTTGTGTATGTGAGTGTGTTTTTTATGTATTCGCCATCGACGATTCTTCATGCTCTTCACAATTTTTTTTCCTTTCCTTCTTTATTCTCACAATTCTGTCATCATCATCATGATTGAAAAAATATTGACGAACAATGTTTTGTAGTCAACAAGACGCAGAACATTCTTTTGTGATGAAGTTTAAAAGAAAAAAAGAAAGAAAAAGCACGCAATGATGATGATGATGAGGATGATGCTAGATGAAAATAGTAGATGAGGAAAAATTCTGATGACGACGACAAGTTTTTTTCTTTTTTCTAATTCTTTAATTTTTTATTTTAAAACGCTTTTTTATTGTCTTAAAAACGGTTTTTATTCTTTTTAAAAAAATATATATAAAATAACAAATCCTTTTAAAATGTTTTTTTTTTTAAAGTCTATAAATATCCTATAATTTTATAAAAGAAAAAAAAAGGTGATGTGGAGTACATAAATCAATCAATATAATGATAAGGTTCAGAAATATTTCATTTTTCATCATTTATTCTTTTTAAATTTGATATTTTTGTCTGCTTTTTGCTTCAAAAATAATATTTATTTTATTCAAAATTAAGACAAAAAATATTCTGGAAAGATTGGGGAAAATCTATTTTTTCTTTAGTTTTTCCTTTTCTTTTTCTTTGCTCATCTGCCCTTTGCTAACACAGCTAAACATTGATTTGAGCTGTCAAATGTAGTCTTTTTTCTTTTTTTCCTATTTCATCTTTTATATTTTTTCTCGTTTTTCTTTTCTTTTATTTTATTTTTTTTTTTTTGGCTTTTCATGCATGCTCAATTCTCAGGAATAAATATCTTCTTATTTTTTGGTGTTTTTTTAAATTATGTTTGTTTTCAAATACAAATACGCTCGTTTCACTTTTATCATTCTTTCCTTCTTTTTTTTCTCAGAAGAAAAAAAACACACAATTTTCCATACTTTTGCTCAATTTTTAAATTTTTGTTTGCTTCAAATATAAAATTGAACCAAAAGCTTATATATATATATTTATATATAAAATATATAAAAAATATATATATTTATGTATAAATGAGACAAAAAATAACCATCCTAATTTGGAGAATCTACATATAAATCTACATATGAATGTACGAGAATTGAATAAGCAAAAAGCAGCAAAAAAAATAAAACGAAATTCTTATTAGTTTTTTCCCTTAATTTTTATTCGAATTTTTTTTTTGTTTTTGATTTATGAAAATAGAAAAAATGGAGAGAAAACTTTATATTTTGAAAGTTTTAAAGAGGTTTTCATTTTTTTTTTCTTTATTTTTTTGCGTCTTACTTTGAATATTTTTCAACTTGAGTATTTTTTCTATATTCTTAAAGATAGAAATTGACCATCCAATAAATATATTATTTGCCAAAAGATATTTCTTTCGACAAAATGAAAAAAGAAAAAGAAAAAGAAGATCTTCATTCTCAATTTTAGTATCCCCCCACCCCCTCCCCCCGTTTTTTTCTTTTTCATTCATAAGTTTTTTTTTTTTTTGTATTCATATTTTTCCATGAAAAATGAATAGAAAATATAAAAAGCGAAAGAAGAATAAAAAGTGTTCCAATTTCTATTTTTTTTCACCGCTTTTTCCACCCATTTTATCGAATCCGCCACTACTACCAACCATGTTGTATGTGAATGTGCCCCGACCCGAGCCGACCCCGACCAGTTTGTTTTTCTTCTTTTTCCATTTTTTTTCTCATTTTTTTCTTTCTTTTTCTTTTTAGCTTTTTTTTCAAACAATTGGAACAAAGCATTTTTTTATAATAATGATAAGCAAAAAAAAAAAATATTTTCGATTATTTAAAAATTGAAGAAAAATTCTTAATGATTCTCTTCTTTTTCAAATCAAATTCAAGTTTTTTTACTTTTATCATTGTGAATAAGCTCGAAATTCTTTCAGAGAGAGTGAGAGATAGAGAGAAAAATATTGAGAGAGAGAGAGAACGGGAAGGGAGTAGATCTACCTTAATTTTCTTAATTTTTTGAATTTTTATGAACATTTTTGTTGTCATTTTGAGCATAAACATTCGTATTGTTATCATCTCATCATCATTGCCGTTTGTTTCTTCAATTTTGTTTTCATTTTTTTTTTCAAACACCGAAAAATATGTCAATTTTTGTGTTTTTTTTTCCTGAATTTTTGTTGAAAATTGTCTCTGAAAAAATGAAAAGAAAAGAAGAAAAAAAATGGGGGGAAAAAAGTGAAAAATATTCTTGTTGAAATAATGAAAAAAAAAACGAAAATTGATATTGATGTTGAAAAAATAAAAATCGAAAAAAAAACAGAAAAAAAATGTATCAAATTTCAAGTTCATCATTTATTCATTCATTCATTCAAACCATCATCCATCCATACCAGGTTATTCGATATTTTGTCGCCGTTTTTTGTCTTTTTTTGAAGCCAAAAAAAAAGAAAAAGAAAAATGTGCAAATCTTCATCAAATTTAACAAAAATCCAATTTCTTTCCTTTTTTTTTTATTTTTTGTGTTGCCCGATAAGAATCTTGAAAAAATATCAAATTGGTCTCATGGGAATCTTTTTTTCTATTTTTACTTTCTTTTTTTTTTCTTGATTCTTATAATTTTGTTTGTTTTTTTTTCAAAAAAAAAATACAAAATTAGTCGACTTTTTTCCATTTTTTTTTTTTGGAAAAAATAATTTTTTGTAGGAAAACATCATCGAACGATTGCGTGAGCTCATTTTTCAGTGTGAGCAGACAACAAAAGCGTGTGCTGTACATTATTTTACGGTAAATAAAAGCTGCTTTTTTCGTTTCTTTGCTTGTTTTTAATGACGGTACAATACATTGAATTTTTTAGTCTCTGGCTGCGCTGTGGGCGCGATTGCCAGGAGCATTTCACGAATTGTCGAATGCAACAAGAGATTATCAACCGGGAACCGAATACATGGCTTTTCTACAAACATTACCAACTCGAGCTGCATCTAGTAGCAGTTTAGTCAGGTATCAAATTGATTTTCTTTTTTCAATAACTTTAATTTCAACTTTTCAGATCAGATCGATCAATTGATGAAGGAGTTGCATCATGTGATGGTTCATCATCTTTAACATCGCTACGACGAAATGCAATTAATCCAGATGATGAAGGAGCACTACCAGATACAAAAAGGCATAAAAAAACCAGTTATGGTAAGTGAAATTGATTGATTTATTGATTGATTTTTTTTTATTTTCAGCTGGAAGAACTTTTGATAGTCATGAAATATCTGCAGCGGCTCAAAGTCATCATATTCAACGAACAGTTCAACCATCAAAATGTACAGCTTGTGATACGTTATCGATTTTATATACGGTTCAATGTATTGATTGTGGTGGACAATGGCATAAAACGTGTTTTCCAAGAGTATTCATAATATTTTTTATTGATTTAAAAAAGAAAAAGAAAAAAATTAAAGATAAATCAAGTTTGTGGACAACCAGCTAAACCAATTGATCGACGAATATCAATCTTTGGTGTACCATTAAAAGGATTACTTGAACATCAAAATAGACATGTTCCATTGATTATTGAAAAAAGTATTGATCAATTACAAAAAAGAGGATTAAGAGCAAAAGTATTTTTCAAAAAAAAGTTCAAATTTGACATCAAATTAATTAATTTAAGGGAATTTATCGAACTTGTGGTGTCAAATCAAAAATCGAAGAAATTTGTAATGCATTTGAAAGGTGATTTTTTCAAAAAATTCAAAAATAAACTTTTTTTCTCCAGAAGCACTTCTGAAGACGAAGTTTGTCTTGATAATGAAAATCCAATGAATCTGGCATCAGTGGTAAAATTGTATTTGAGAAAACTTCCTGAACCACTTCTCACTTATGAGTTGTACGATGATTTTGTGAAATTTGGTGCAGAATTTTCTTCGCCGTCGTCATCAATACTGAATTCAAATGAAATTGAACAATTGAAGATTTTAATTCGAAAATTGCCACTTCATAATTATGAAACATTGAAATTTCTAATGATTCATTTAAATCGTGTTTCATGGTTTTTCTTTTTCGCTTTTTTTTTCCATAAATTTTTGTGTTTCTTTTTCAGGTTTCAAGAAGTTAATTTAATGAGTGCTGCAAATTTATCAACAGTAATAACTCCTTCATTAATATGGATGTCACCAAAACGACCAGATTATTCAAGTGCAATTCTTCATGCTCAACATTCTAATAAAGCTGTTGAAATTATAATTAAAAATGCTTATGTAAATTCCAAAAAAACATAAATAAAAAAACAATTATTTTGAATTTTTTCTAGACCATTTTTGGATTGGATCGTCAAACCGATTGGCAAAACTTCTTTTCTCGCTACAGTGTTGAAGAGCCACCAAAAGAAGAAGAAGAAGATGATGATGGTGGAAATGAATCTGATATTGAAGATGATATTGAAGATGTTGAAGACGATGATGACGACGATGAAGATCAAGATAATCTTGAAGATGATGAAGAAGCAATTTTTCTTCGACCAACTTCAGACCTTTTGAAAACGTCTGGAATGACACGAAAACCGGTTGAACAAACCACTTCTTTACCAAATACAAAAAGTTGATTTTTCCCGTCATTTCAAAATTAAATTTCGAGTTGAGTTTTCAGTGTCTGAACGAACTGATCGATTGAATTTAACAAAAAGATCAAATGATTGTGTGATTCATCGAAGATCGAATGATTTAATTCAACGAAGAGAAGAAATGAATGACAAAAGGAAAAGTTACACAACTTCAATTGTTATTTCACCGCGAGGTTTTTTCTCAATTTTTCAAAAAAAAAAAAAAAAAACAAATTTTTGTTTAAAGATTCTTCTCCTGATAGAATGGGTCAAATTCAAGTTATTGAACGGGATGTTTATGATAAAAAACGATCTTCATTAGAACGAGAAAATAATGGATCAAAGGTATTTTTTTCATTTAAAAATATTGCAAAAATTATTTTTTTACACAAAATTGAAATAATTTTTCTATTTTGTTTTCTTTAAATTTCATTACTAACATTTATTTTTATTCAAATCTAATGTGTGAGCGATTTTCTTTTTGAATGTTGTGGAAATTTTTAAAACAAAATTTGAAAGAAAAAAAAATGAAGAAAACAAAATTTGAGCTGAGCTCTTCAATGCTCCATGAAATGTTTGTCGAAGGATCAGTTGGACGTACAAGTAAGAAAATTCTTAAAGTTTTCGAATGATTTTTTAATCCGATAGAATTCATTACATTTAAAGCACGATCCAACGATTTGAAACAAATTCTTCTTCTATTAAAAATTTGAAAAAAAAAACCAAAAAAAAAATGAGAATCTTTTCAACTTTTCTTCTCAACCTTTAACTAAATTTTCCTTCTGCTTTTTTGTTGTTTTGAAACCTTTTTTCAAGTAGTCGATTGAGAATTTAGGTTGAATCAACGCGTCTTTGAGTTTGCCTTCTACAATTCAAACCTCATCTGAAACCTGCTGCGCTTTTTGCATGAAAAAGCATGAATTTCATCAAATTCCAAAACAAAATGTTGCTTGTTTCCCCTTCAGATCCAATCATATCCTTTATCAGGTTTGGCTTCTTTGTTTTTTTTTATTCAGTTCGGTTTTCATGAGATTTTAATATTTTGTTCGAAACATTTACCAAAAAACCAAAAAAAGTTTTTTTTTAATTAAAAAATGATCTAAAATATTTGATTCCGTTGAATTTGAATTGATCTTATTTTTTTTAATTTCCTTTTTCCGATTTGATTTGAACTCAAAACAAATTTTCAGTGTTACTCTTTGGCGAACACATGTGCACCACAAAATTCCCAAATTCCAAAACAACAACCAACCGAGAATCAATATCGCCAACGTTGTCTACGTCGTCAGTCAGTAGCTCGCGTTGAAGATGAATTTTATTTGATGAATGATGGCCAATCGCCATCAACACCATCATCGGCTCATAATAATTTGATTGTTGTTCTTGATGAATTTGATCTTTTTCATGATCAACCCGTTTCATATGTTTAAATCATTTCTCAGGGTAAAAAATCGATTACTTCAAAAGCTTCTTCTTCTTTTCTTTTTTCCCCTTCGTTTTTTCATTGTTTTAATATTTTCCGACATATCCTCCCTTTTTTCTTGTCAAAAAAAATTTCAAAACTTTCAAGCTTTAATTAATTGTATTTTCTTTTTTTTTAAAGTAGGAACAAATTGTCCGAGCATCCCTTGCCAGTCCAAATTTTTCTCTGGGTATTTTTTTTCTCCAATTTAAATTTATTTTTAAAAATCTTTGTTTTTTAAACATTCCAGGACAGAATTATAGGAACAAACAATTTTTCCACTTTTCACATGGAATTCAGTAATTTAAAAAGCTGTGAAAAGCAGAAAAATGGCTTGTTCCTATAAATCTGCCCTGAAGTGTAGTTATTGCGGGACCTTGAGAATTTTCAAGGAAAGCACTTTTATTGCTTTTTTTTTTCTTTTTGTATATAAATTTTGATAGTTTAAAAAAAAAAAAAGATTTATTTAATTAAAAAAAAAATTAAACTTTGGTAAGTGTAACGTCTCCAGTAAATTTAGCGAAATAATTCATGGACATCTTCTGAAGGAAAGTATTCTGAACAATATTCCAATAAAATTTGGTTGTTCCAATGTTGCTAACAGTTACTCGTAAGTTTGATGTATAAGGTGTGAAAGATAAAATTGCTCCTAAAAACAAAAATTGGGGAAAAATCAATAAAAAATAAGACAAAAAATGACCGTTTTGAGTTCCTGGAGCTGTTTGAACTAAAGTTCCACCTTCAACTTTTCCATATAAACTTCCAGTTGGTGTCGTTGTTAATGGATTTTCGACTTGAATTGGCTGATAATCATTGTTAATTGTAACTCCAACGGTTGATAAACTAGCAGCTGCAATTGCTTCTAACATCTGAAATAATTCAGAATATTTCCTTCTATTTTTTTTTTTGTAAAGATTTTCTACCGCCGCTGTAATTTCAGTATCTGCCCGATTTTTAGCAGTTAAAGTATCATTTGATTGACCAACAAAATACCAAATAGCTTGATTGTTGACTGATGGCTGAAATACGAAAAAATAGAAAATGGAGAAGACTGGAGAGTTTCCTAACCGTTGCTGGGAAATATGTCCATCCAACCGGTGGACTTATTTCCATGGTGAACACAGGGTTTTGAATATATTCAGCATCAGAAGAACTTGAACCACAAGCTAATATTGGATCGTATAAAACAATTGAAGAAATCAATAAAAATTGAAACAACATTTTCCGATTGAATTTTTCAGTTAAAAATACAATTTTTCTTCATTTTCAATGTTTCTTTTATAGATCAAATTGATTATTTGTCAATGTTGTAACCGTAATAATTCAATAAATAATTAAAAAATTAAAATATTTCTTAACAATAAAATTGAATATTTATTTAATAAAAATAAATAATCAAACCACACCTTTAATTTTATAAAAATTATACAAATAATATTCAAAATAAAACTTATTTTTAACTTTTATTTGAGATTTTAACAATTTATACAATTGTAAATATTTTATTTCACATTTTTTAAATTCTTTAAAAAAGTTTTTATTTAAAATTAATTTTAAATATTTTTTTTTTAATTAAATAAATGAACTTAAAAGTTTTAAATGAATCATATGATTTGTTGAAGAAAGAAAAACAAATAAATTATTGATTGATTTTTAAAATGTTGAGAAACCAACTGCTTCATCAAATTTATTGTTAAAACTGATTTGATTTTGAATTGTTTTGAATCAAATTGTACTTATTTTATGAATCAATTCATTTGTTGGGAATCAATGTTAAATCGAATCTTTGTGTTGTAAAAGTTTGACGCCATTGGCTCTTCTTCTTCTTCTTCTTCTTTTTCTTTTTATCTAAGGTGGTTTGTGTGAAAGAAAAATGAAGAGATTTTTCTTTTCATTTTGTAGTTTCAAAGTGTATCTTTTTGACTTTTCCTCACAAGATTCTATTTCGGTTTCATACACATTTTCTTCTCTTTTTTTTTTCTTTTAGCACTCATTTTTTTCAAAACAGCACACATCGCCTTCATCTTCTTTTTTTTTCTTCTTTCTATGTTGATATTGATAAGTCAATCAAATAAATTTGTCTTCATTTTTTTTATTCAAAAATTTTAATCAAAAAATAAAGTTTTTTGAGATTTTTTCCTCGTTTTCTTTGAAATTTGTTTGATGATCAAACCGAAAACTCGTTTTCCCTCATTTTCCGCATTTTTTTTAATGCTCATCTCTTTCATAAATTTTATTTCAGAAAATAAAGCTGAAATTATTTTTTCTTTTCTTTGTGGGCGAAAAATTATTTTTCCTGAAAAATTTCAAAGATTATTTTGGAACAAAAAAAGTCGACTTTTTCATTTGTTTTCAACTTTTAGTAGATGACAATCTCCTACGCCGATACATTTTTGAAATTATTATTTCGATGGAAAGGATCCTTATGGAAAGCAATTTGGAAACATTTATTAATATTTCTCACTTTGTATTATATTATTAATGCGTATTATAGGTAAACAAAAATTATTTGAATTAAAAAGAAAAATTTAAATTTCAGGTTTGGAATGACTGAAATTCAACAAGCAGCTTTTCAGAAATATGTTTTATTAGTTGATGGATGGACAAAAGAAATTCCATTAACATTTCTATTAGGTTTTTATGTTGCAATGATTGTTAGAAGGTTTTAATTTTTAAAAAAAAATCATTTTTAAAATAAAAATGTCAAATTATTAAGATGGTGGGATTGTTGTCAATTGATTAGTTGGCCAGATCATTTATTATATAATGTTTCAGCTTTAATTCGTGGACAAGATGTATTTACACATTTTTGAATCAATTTTATTATTTTTTTCTAAAATTTCAGCCTGAAACACGAATTGTTCGAAAAACAATAGCAAGATATTCAATTTTAACATCAGTTTTAGCCTGGAGAAGTATATCACTTCGAGTTTTAGCAAGGTTTTTATTAATTTTTTTTTAAATTTCAAATAAAAAAAAAAGAAGTAATTTGAAGATATCCAACAGATGATCATCTCATTGATTCTGGTTTAATGACAAAAGAAGAAATGTCAATATTTAAATCAATAAGCGTCACTGTTGATCCACATCAAGTTTTTTTTTTTTTTTTTTTAATAAAAAGAAAAAAATGAGAATAAAATTATAGAAATGGTGGGTTCCATTAAATTGGATTCAAACAATGATGGTGCGATGTTTTGAAAAAGGAACTCTTACTCATACAAATGAGCTTCGTGTTCTTCTTGATGCTCTTGAAAAGTATCGAAATGGTTTTTTTCAATTGTTCATTTATGATTGGATAGCAATTCCGCTTGTGTATACGCAGGTCACCAAAACCGTTTTATTATTAACAAAAAAACAAAAAAAAAATTTAAATTCTAAAAAAGAAAAAAAGAAAAAAATGAGCAATTGAAAGTTTGAAAATGTGAGCTTTTAAAAATATTTGTTTCAATTTTTCATGACTTCAATTCAAATGCTTCTTAAAAAACTGGAAGACTTCCGTCATCGCATTGCTAGAATGATTCTATATGATTGGATTTGTATTCCACTCGTTTATTGTCAGGTGGGAAATCCTACATGATTAGAATGGACAACTTCTTCTTTCTTTTCCGTTTTTATTTTTTTGAAATTTTCTATCCAAAAAAAGTTCATTTTTGGTAATGCGGTGATGTGAAATTATCCCATTTTTTATTTTTTTTTCTTTTCCTTCTTTAAATTGAATTTTATTTTTTCTTTTTTCTTTTCAGGTTTCTACTATTTCAGTTTATGGATATTTTTTATTTGCATTAATTGGTCGTCAATATCCAACAAAAAATTCCAATGAAGAAATTGTTGATGTGTTCGTTGATTTTATTGATTGATTTGATTGCTAAAACTATTGATTGATTGATTGATTTTCAGTTATATTCCGGTTTTTACAATTCTTCAATTTTTATTCTATGTTGGATGGTTAAAAGTTGGTGAAGATTTAATGTTTCCATTTGGTGCTGATGATGAAGATTTTGAATTTAATTATATTCTTGAAAGAAATCTTGAAGTTTCAATGCTTATCGTTGATGATCTTCATAATCAAGTTCCACCTGTTTATGTTGAATCTTTGGATAATGAAATTCAGGTTAAAAATTGTAATTTTGATTTTTTTTTATTTTGATTATTTTCAGTTGTTACATACAAATGCGTCATCAAAATTGTCAAATCATCCACAAAGACAACATTTAAGAAAATTAAAATTCAATATTGATGCGATGCAAATCAAATCGGATTCCAAAAGTTTTTTTTCTTTTTTTTCTTCATTTTTTTTTAAATTTCCAGACAGCATAACAGATCGTGAAATATCATTGTCAACAAATTCGAAATTATCTTTTGCCGATTTAGAAAGTCTTGGAAATGGTCCTCGTCGGGCAAAAAATTCTTCAATACCTCGAAATTAGTTAAAATCAATTATTTTATTTTTTTTTTGTTTCATCACATTATCGATCTCTTTTTATTTTACAGGTTTTAATATTATAAATATTTGAAAAAAAAAAGAATTTCTTTTAAAAAAAATATCTAAAATCACAATAAAATTGGAAAAATTCGTTGAAACGAAGAAAAAAAAATCATTTTTTATCATTTATTTTCGACGTATCACATACATTCACTTTTTTAATTAAATTGTTAATATTTTTTGAATATTTTTGATTTTTGAAAGTATTTTTCTCAGTTTTTGTTTTATCAATATAATTGGATGCAATAATCATAATAGGAAACTCAAAAATACTTGCCGATTCTTCTTCAATTTTTATTTTTATATTATTTGCGGCTTCAAACCAATTTGTGTTCGTTTCGGAACTTAAACGATTCATTTTGTTTGTACATTTTTATTCTAAATATTTACCTGTTTTCGGTTATTTCATAAAATATTTGAAAATATTGTTTTAATGAGTTTAATTTTCCAGTCGCTAAAAGTGCAATAAAAAATGTATAAATAATATGAACGGAATCTTCTGTTGGTTCTGTAAATAAAAAATTAAAGCACCTTTTTGAGCTGATGTTTGACGTACCATTTTTACAAATTTCAAAAAATTGATTTTTTATTTCATCCGATTTTTCAAAAGAAACGCTTCCTAACTTTAATTTATTTAAATCTTTCTGCATTTGAAATTCTGATGTCCGCAAATATTCAGGAATACGAATTTCAGCATCCGCTTTTAAATCTTGTGGATTCGGTATATTTTTTAATTTTTTATTTGAATTAAAATTATCTTCGACTTTAGGTAAATCTTCTGAATATCGATTTATTTTTTTGAATTTACATAAAATTTTAGCTAAATTACCTGTTATTTTATCATTCATTCCATCTTCATCTTCGTCTTCTTCCTTTTTTTCATTTTTATCTTTAATATCTTTTAAAAAAAGTTAAATTAATAAAATAAAAAATTCAATTAAATACCTTCATTTGTTTTTTTAACTTTACAAAACATTTTTTCCACTGCGTTCAATGTATTTTTTCTATGTTTAATAATTAATTTTCCACAAGTAATTCCAATTCCTCGTAAATCTTCAACTTTTGGATCAATTTTTCGATATAATTTAATTGCTTCATTTGTTAATGTCTATTTAATTAATAATTTTAATTAAAATTTTAATAATTTTTTTTTACTTCTGATTTAGTCGTTGCATTTATAAAATTAGATGTTTTTGTAAAAGAATCACAAATTCCATGCCCCATAAATTTCGCCGTTTCAATTGGAGCATTTGGTGATCTTATCATTAACTTAAGTGTTAAGCATCCAGCTAACATTTCACAATTTTTTAATTTTTTTTCTAATTCTTCACTGATCGTTTTAATTAATTGGAAAACTTCACATTTCTGCGATTTTTTTCAATTTTTTTTCTTTTTTTAATTTGATTTTAAACCTTATCAAATCGAATTCCATAATTTATATCACATGATACTGATTTTCTAATTTGGGTTTTCCAAAAATCTTCTACGTCTTCTTCTTTTCCCCGGCACTGCTTGAATATTTTTGTGGCAAGTTTTGATCCAAAAATATTTGCCAAATCTTTTTCAGAATATTGCTGAAGCTGTTCGCAATTTTCAATATTTCCTTTAAAAAATCAATTAAATTCTTGATTTTAATCCCATTTTTTATATACCAAAACATGATTTTAGTTTTTCAATTATTTGATAACCAATTCCAGGAATATTATTGATTTTTTCTTTCTTTATAAATTCATCAATTTTTTTATTTTCAACCCAATAAATTCCATTTGGTTTAGCATGTCTTGTTGCCAATCTTGATAAAAGACTTGTTGGTCCAATACCAATACTGGCTGGACATCCTGTTTTTTTTTTAATTATTGATCTTATATGCTCAGCTAATTGACATGGATTTGATATTTGAAATTGTTCACAAAGTTTTGTTGCATTTATATACATTTCATCACATGAAACTGCTCGAATTTCCAAAGTATAACTGAAACAATTTTTCAATTTTTTTTTTTCTTTTTTTTTAAATTATTTATTCACCTTGCCAATATTTCATAAATTGTTTTACTGACATTCACATAATCATCAAATTGATAAGGAAAAAGTATTAATTTTGGGCAAAGCTCTAAAGCATTTTTCACTAACATTCCATTTTTGATTCCATAACTTCTTGCTGGATAACTACATGATGCAATTTCACTCATGCTATTTGAAGTTGTTCCCTATAAAAATTGGAAAATTTTAATTTTCTATTGGAAAAAAAAGCAAAAACTTTGCTGTGAGTAATTGCAATTGGTTTATCTTTTAAATCATTTCGATTTCGAAGTGCAACTGATACAAAAAAGCAATCAAGATCAATGTGGAAAATTATATTCTCATTTAGAATATTTTCATTATTCTGAATTTGATTTTTTTTCTTTTAATTATATTTTATTTTTTTTTTAAATACCCCAATTTGTTTTAATTCTTGTTCATCAAAATCTTTTTCGATCAGTTTTCCTTTTAATTTCAAATTGGCTACAAAATCTTTCATATCCTGAGCTAATGTTGAGATTAAATGAAGTCGACTCCGAGAATAATAATTTTTAATGAATTCTGGATTTTTAGCATCAAGAAATTCGGATTTATTTTTTGGTAAATCAAAATTTTGTTTTAGGAATTGCTGCATTTGATTTTGTTCTTTTGCTCCTTTTTCATAAATCAGAAAATCATGATAATTTAAAACTTTTCCAGCTGCTATTCTGAAAAATCTCAAATTTGAAAAATGTTCGAAATTGAATCAGTTTTTTACGATTCTGTTATCCATTCTGATTTTATAAAAATCTCTTTTTCTCGAATTTTCGGAATTTTTGAATTTGCAATTGATGTGGCTATTATAAATGAAGTTTTTCGATGTAAATAATAACAATGATATTCTCCACCATGAGCTGTTATTAAATCACGAATTACAAGTGCTGGCGGTTCTGATAAAAGAAATTGTTTTTTTTTTCATTTTAAAAAGTATTGAAAACCTGTGTATCCATTTACAAACACCGAGTATCCTTGAAAAATATTCGACACTTGTTCAATTTGTTTCGTTTTTTTTGAATTCACTTGATGATTTAATTTATCGATTTTCATGCGCATATAATCATTCTAAATTGTTTTTTATTTAAAAATTTTCAGTTTAAACAAAAAAAGTAGTAAGGCTTAAAAGGAAAAGCCAAAGTCACTACTCCGGTTTTTTTTTGTTGATGAATCCTACACTTTTATTTGCTAAAGCTTAACGCGCTGACACAAAGCTAAACTATCATTTTTGCTCATTCAACTAACTCAACTTTTAAAATGGAAAAATCGAAATTCAAACTTTTTTTTTCTTCCATGTTTAGCTTTAACAAATAAAATGAAACTTTGGAAACAATGAAAACAAAAATTGATCGTTTCATTACAAGACCTGTCATGTTAAATTGATGAAATTTCATTAAGATCGACGTGAAAAAGAAAGATGAAACATAGTGGAGAGTCCAGCTTATTTTTATTTTTTTGTAATTGAGAAGAAAATTCGATTAAATAAGACGCTAAGCTTTTTCGAATTTAAAAAAACGGAGTATTTGACTTTATATCTGATTTTTTTTTTAGATAAATGAAAACTTACAAATGAATTAATTTCATAATTAATGCCATTGATATTTAGTTGATTATCATTAGTTTGAAAATGTGTTTTATCATCTGTTAATTTTGAATTATTTATTTAATTATCCTCTTTTATTTTAATTTTTTTACTTACCTAATTCTATTTGTTCATTATCAATATGAAGTTTCTAAAATCTTTTAAATAAATAATTAAATATAATAAAATTTTGAACCTTTTTTGGTGGCTCATTTATTGTAATTGAACTTTTCAATATTGATTGATCTTTTGATGATGACGGTTGAAATGATTTTAAAACATCCGCTAACGCATCACAGTTCTGTTCTGATTCTTCAACATCATCTATGTGTTCGTCATCATTCGATTCAAGCATTTTGATGATTGTATCTTCTGATTCCAAACTTTTTTCAGAATTTTTTGTCGTCTGAAAATGTTTTTTTAATTCTATTTTTTGTATATTTTACCTCATGAAGTATTGTATTTTTATCAAGAACATCTTCAACAATTAAATTAGAATAATCAAATTTTTCTTCGTTGATCTTTTCAATTGAATCATATTCTTTGAAAACATCAGGACTTTCAATTCTGGACAAATTAATGCCATTCATTCATACCTGAAAACCAACCAATAAACTCGTTTGTTTTTTATTTAAAATATTGTGCAGTTTTGTACTTTTTTTTCCAAAGAAAAATAATGTGTTAGAACAATTTTATTTTTTTTTTAGTTAAAAAATCGCAATACAATAAATCAATTTGTTGGCTAAAAGAAAATTAAATTCCAGGAAGCTCACTGAGATCATTCACAGAGACGAGATTGAAATAAAAGAAATCTCTTCAAAATTGTTAAGATTTGGCTATAATTCATTTCAGCTCAATCTTTTTCAATTTCTGCTCCAAAAAATACAATGCAATTAAAATGAATATTTTGTCAAACTGATACAATAAAAGTGTATTGTATCCATTTGTCACAATAATCCTTCACTCTTTTTTTTTCTAGAAATATTTTAAGCAAAAGCAAAAAAAAGATATGAACTTATAAAAATTTTCTATAAATTATACAACAATTTTAAAGCTCTAGATGCTCGTGTCATTTTTTACTCATGAAAAACAAGATTAAAAATTGCACTTATCGTCGGGTTAATTTATAATTATTAAAAAATGAAATTCTTCTTTCTTTTTTTTTGAAGAGACTTCTGGGAAAGAAATGGAAAATAGGAATGAATCAATCCTTTTTTTCAATTTCAAACTTTTAGTCTGAAATTGGTATTTCAGGACGAAAGTTAATAAATTCATCAGAAATGGAGAGCCAACATTTTAAAAGAAGATAGAAATTAAAAAATTTTGAACCAGCAAAATAATGAGATGAACCGAAGAGAAAAAATACAAATAAAAAAGAAAAAAAAAGAAATTAAAATCTACCACCCATTTCGCAGATTCTCACCCAAAGCATAATTTTGATTCAAACATTTTGACTGAAAATGGCATATTTTAAAGGAAAAAGAAGACTTAAAATGAAAAATGAAACGTTAACAGCCTTTTTACATTTAATAGAAAATAATCTAAAACTAGAGAAAAATAAAATACATCAAATGTTACTGCTTATCAACAACTCGTTCAAATCATGATTGCAACCTAAATTTGCAAACGGCGACTATTCGTATTGGATTTACTGTGAATAGCTGCTCTTTTTGGTGTTGTTGATGTTTTTCCACTTTTTTTTGAGAACATTACTAATCCACTGGGTTCATCATCATCATCGGATTCATCTGTTGTTGATAACGCTGATTTGGCTAATGGTGGTGGAAGTTGTAAATGACTTTTTTCATCAATTGGTGAAATCTAAAACAAACTGTTTAGAAAAGAAAATCATGAAAATTATTATTTTTATTTTCATTTTTTTATTAATGTATATTGCTTGCATACCTCTCTTCTGGGTCCGAACCATGATAACAAAACCGGCAACAAAATTAAACCATTAATTACACCCGTCACAATAAGAGCAGTCATCACAATAAAGAAATATTTGACAACGAATCTAGAAATTTATAAATTGAAGAAAAATTAAAAAAAAAAACATACTCAAATTCAGAAAAACCAAGCATTAAAATTCCTAATAATGTTGAGAAAGATCCATGTATAACTGGCACAAAAACACGATCAACTGCACTTGATGTTCGTTGTGATCTTGTTCCCAATGCTGTTAAAAATGACACAACAACATGAACAGTGAATTCGACACCAATTCCAACAGCAGTAATAAGTGTCACTGCCGATACTGGATTTAATTTGATACCACATAATCCCATAAAACCAGCTAGTTCAATGGTAATCACTGTTAAAATGCAAAGAATCATTGCTGCTGCCCATGGATTGAAAAGGAGCACTGATATAACAACAAAAACTGCCAAGGTGATTATTCCGATTGCCTAAAACCTCATTTTAAGAAACAAACATTTTATTACAATTAAAAATACAAACCTGCATCAAATTTCCAGTCAAAAATAGATATTGTTCCCAAAATGTGAATGCTATTCCTTGAGGAAAATTAGGTAATCCATTTTCTACAAATCTCTCACAAACTCCTCGGATATCTTCAATCATGTCGACAATTACTGGTGTATCAGTCAATCCAGTTAAATAAAATGGAATTTGTGAATATGCCAATGGTTTTGCAGGAGGTATGAAGTTGTTTTCCTTCTCTTTATTCAGTTCCCATTTTGGTGGTGTAGGAAAAAAGGATGCTTGTGCCACGTAATACATCATATGATCAACATTGAACCAAGCTGTTAAATAATTATAAAATCCTTCTGTATTGATAATTCCACTTTCATCGACTAAACGAACAACTCCAATTCGCCCTTGACATTCAAAGTGTTCTCCATGTGAGCACATTAGAGCGTGTGCTAACAAAGCGTCTTCTGATACATTCTTTCCAATTATTTTTCCAGTTGAGGAATCAAAAGATCCACGTGACCATTCATAGTCAAAACCTTTTTGGATTGATAATAACCAATCTCTCATTAAACCAAGCCAATATTTTTCTGATGGTTGGTCTTTCGAATTTTTAATGACGTATTTTGATGAACCTGAAAACTATTTATTTTTTATTTTTTATTACTTATTTAATTATACCAATCGCTTGTCGATAATTTTCAATTTGTTTTTGTTGATGAGCATAATCAATATTCGGCCCTTGCAATACAGCAAACATTGGATAAAAACTTGAAAAATTATTTTTTTAATATTAAAAAAAAATTTGTTTTCAAATACCTAAAGTACTTGTCTCTAGCTCTTAAAAATTGAGCTGGCGCCGTATGTTCTGGTAACACATCGCTTAATTCAAGTCCAAGTGTTGATTGTTTCATTCCGTAAATTGCCGCAGTTAACATAAAACCGCACAGCACAATGACGGTCATTTTTGACGATTTTTTTGATATGAATGGAATATAATAATTACGTATGAATCGATGAAGTGACCACTTTGGAGGTTCATCTGAATCTTCAATTTGATTGTTAGCTATTCCATCAAATTGTTGAATGATTGATGCTTCCGATGCAGCTCCAATTGTTCGTTTATTCTGAAATCGTAATGGTTCACAATTTAAATTCAACAAATTTAAACAAAATCTTACAGTCATTTTGGGTTTTGAGATCATAGAATACGATTCTTCTCTAGTATCTCCATATAAGCAACACACTAAATCTCTTCTTCGTGCTTTTCTTCTTCTCAAATCAATCGAAATAATTGCCGGATAAATGGTTAATATTGCAATGAAATTGAATGTTAGTAAAATACTACTTTGAGCACAAAACGATCGAAGAGCAGGAATTGGCAATAATGTTCCAGTCAAAAATGACAGGATATTGTTTATTGAAGTACATAATATTGACATTCCTGTTTCCCGCATCAAAATTCCCATTTCATTTCTACCTCCCGATAGTTTTATAACATCCTTATAATTATGGAGAAGCATGAACATATTATCAACTCCAATTCCAAGTGTTAAAAATGGAACAATCTATAAATTTAATTTTAAAAATAATTAAAAATACACATATAATCAGCAATTAAATGTTACTTGTGTTGTTGCTGCGTTGAATTCGATTCCACACCAAGTTGCTAAACCAAGGCCAGCAACCGATGCAAATGTAACAGTTAAAACACCAGCTAGTGCTAATCCCATATATGATTCCGTTGATGGAAGACATTTATCAAATCTTGCTTGGGTGACAATTGCATAAGCCAACATTAAGCCATATCCAACAAAAATGATGGTATAATTAAATTGACAAAATTCTTCAAGCATATCAGCGATTGATGTTGATGCTAATGGATGAAGTGTTCGTCTTTCATTTCCCTTGAATAACTCAATTAAAACGAAACTAAGATTTATCTTACTTCTTTATCGATATTATATTTATGGGTATACAAACTTTTTGTGAAATTTCTTTGCCATGCGGTTAAGACATCTTCAGCCATTTTTTCATTCCATTCACTTGCGTTTAAATTCTTTTTTGATGGCGTTTTTCCTGGTTTTTCTTTGAATCTTAAGTAAACATCACTAGGTGATGCTACTAAAAATACTGATTGCAAAGCATCAGCACTTGTTAATGGCCCTCCACGAACATCTCGTTTAGCTCCACCAAGAATCATATCAACTGGCCAATGAAGAACTTTTGAAGCAAAACCATTACATCCATTTGACATAACTTTTCCGAAATCAACTTTTTTCGGCCATTTTTCTGTCGGCATTAAATCTGCCCATTTATCTTTGTTATTTTTCAACCACTTGTTAGCTGATTTACGAAAACTTTTACAATCTGATGAAAATTTAAAATATTTGTTAGTTGAGTTGTCTAAATCTTACGATCTTCATATTCCTTCTTTTTTATTTTTTCTTCATTTTTTATTTCATCTGGTGACATTGTCGTTTCTATTAAATTAATTGAATTTGTCGAATTTTCATTATTTATACTTTCAGTCAAAATATCTCTTTTCTTTCGAGAAAAAAAGTCAAAAATACTCGTTGATTCCGCAAGCTGCAATTCTTTTTCAAATGTTTTTCAAAAAAAAAATGTCATACTGCTTCCATTTTTAATTCTTCTCCATTTTTTCTTGCTACTTCGCGAATTTTATCCACAAATGGGCACACATCAAAATGATTTGGAGACATTTTTGGACAGTCTGGATCAAGTGGATCGATACAAGGACGATCCATGTAGCCATGGCTGACTCCAGCCTGAAAATAAATTTTTGGTTATTGAGTAAACACATAATTTTTTTTACTCTTTCAAAAAATGTGTAATGTGATCCTAAGCTGAACGCATTGTGTACTTCATCAATAACTTTAATTGGATCAAAATCTGACCATCGAATATTGTCACCATCTGGCAGCGAATTCAATAAATATGACAATACCCCTAGTGATTTTTTGGAAAGAGTTGGATGAGGTCCCAAAGCTTTTGATCCTTCCCAAAAACAATCAATAGGTGTTATCCAAATACATGGTACAATTCTATCAATAACATCTCCCAGGTTTGACGCAATTGACGCATTTGAAATAGTTGGTGGTGCAGGTTTGAAGCATATATCCGACAGTGACCATTTCCTATGAAAAAAAACAATAATAATGGGTAAATTTCAAAGTTTCTTTTAATTCTTACTCTCCATGAACGTTAACTTCAAGATTAGCAATTTCTTCCATTATTTCGACATGTTTTAATAGTGGTTCTGAGTTTAACGCATTCTGTCCTTCAAACTCAGGTGTTTGAATTAAAACTTGATAGCCACCCCCTAATCCATTTTCTCTTGGAATTTCAGGACCACTGTTATTTGTTTTTAATGTTTCTCGAATTCTTGGCAAAAAGTTAAGTTCCTCATCAAGCCGTCCACCTTGTGCCACCCATAATTTAACAATGTCTGTTTCTATTTTAACAAATTGAAGTCCATAACAACAAAGAGCAAAAAACATGCACAATGTTAAAATAATTGACCAAGCATTTCGATGAACTGAATTTCCAAGAGCATATAAAAGTTTTTGAATGAAACTTCTCGAATAAAGCGCCCATTTATTTCCAGTTGCTTTTCCCTACAAAAAAATATTTAAATTAATTTAAATTTTCAATTTATTTTCTCCTAAATTTAATTTTTAAAATTTATCTAAGCGTAGATAAAACCTTTTTATTGGAATTTAAAGTTAATTTAACACAACTTTGCTTTTAAACGCAACCCAGATGTTTTTTTTAAATAAAGTTTTATTTATTAAAAACATGTTTTATTTTATTTTGGAAAACTTTAGAATTGCTCTTTTTAGCTTTAAAAACATAAGATGATAAACTGAATAACTTTTAGAGTATTTTAAATTCAATGACTTCTATATTTAAAAAAATTAATTATTTTTTAACAGTTTCAATTTTTCATTTTGTAAAATACAATCATATAGCCCTCACCCTTTTAATTTGTTGCAAACACAAGTCTGCGTCACACCACGATGGCCGTGATCTGAATTCCTTTTTCCACCGATCATTATAGTCACTTGATGAAGATTTCCAAACAAGAAAACGATCAAGAAACTAAATGATTTGTGAATGTGATTGAAAAATATTTTTGAATAAATTTAACTTACATTTGAAAAAAATCCAGAGTCAGTTTCGACGTAATCATCACTTTCGTCGTAGTTTTCATACATTTCTTCTTCGTCTGGAGCTAGAAATAAAAAAAAACAAAAAAATATTAGTTTTGTTTGTAATATTTTACCTAAATTTAACAAATGTTGTGCTGATCTGTTGTTAAAAGTCCCAACGTTCGGTGAACGTTTTGCCCCTGGCGGTTCTAATAAAGTAAGCATTGCTGCCAAGCTTTCAGATCTTACCGGCAGCTTACTGGAAAGTTTTTTTTTACAAAATGAAAAAAAGTAAAATGAACTGAGCTTCGAAAAAAAGAGTACGAATGTAAAAATGAGAAAAAAAAGAAAGGGCAAATATTAAGTAGTGAGGTCAATAGGAAAAAATTGTGGGTGGGAGCTGCTAGCAAAAGGAAACTAAATACCCATTTCGGAGTTTTTTTCTGCAAACATACCTGCAAATGGGAAAAATTGGTTTTTTTTTTTTTGAAAGAAAATATTTAGTTTTTAAAATTTCAGTGAGAAGTTCACGTTTTCTCGCGGTTATAGAGAAATAGAAATGATCAAAAATTTAAAAAATTAAACCGTGGCCGAAGTTTTTCCCACATGTGTACTTTACACGGAAAAGGTGAGTGCTCGAAAAATTATCAATTAATTGAAACTAAAGATAGAAGAATTAAAAGTAAAATTTATTTTAAATAATGAAGACAAGCAAAGAAAAAAAAGAAAAAAAAAGATAAAAACGAAAAACCGCTGTGAAATTGAAAATCGAACTCGTAAAGCGCGTATTGTGTTTGTGTTGGATGAGAGATTGGAAATGAAAAGAAACACAGAAATTCAGAGAAAAGCTATTAAATGAAGGATGTGAGGGAGAGGAGGTATGAAATGAGGTTATGTACGTCAAAAATAATGAACGAACATATTTGAATTCACAATTGAAAATATTTGAAAAATGGCTTTTGATGTGCAAATATTTTATCGAATTTCAATTAAAAAATGATAAATATAACAGCTGAATAAAATTAAAAATTATTAGGGTATGAAAATACGTTGATAAGGGTTATCATATTTCAAAACTTGAAAAAGTTGTTAAACTCATGACAACCCCAAAATCATAAATATTTATTAAAAAGATCAAAATCATGTGCTTGTTAAGCTTCAACTATGTAGATCATTAAACAATTTTCAACTAAAAAATGAATTATTTGAAATTATTTAATCGAATTCTCCTTGGTTTCTGAATAATAAAAAAATAACTCAAAAAAAAAAGAAAAGAGAACGAAAAAAGGAAGCATGGCCTCATACATAACACTCGTCAACCAACCAACCAACCAACCAACCAACAACACTCACATTTAAATAGAAGGAAGAAATTGATAGAATGAGAGAATTAGAGAAAATGAGAAATTGTGACTGGAGGGTATGCGACAGACAAAAACATACGACAATGATGACTAATGTAAATAAATAATTTTTGCCCAACTTTTTTTTCAATTTTTTTTTGTCCGATTTTTATATTAAATAATAAGAAAATGTTTATTTCAATTCTCCCCTGTTAAAAAAAATGTTTAACTAATTAAAATATGTTAAGAATAAAAAATTCATTCAAAACATCCTAAATTTCAGAATAAAAATCTTTTTTTCCAGGGTTTTTTTTAAATATTGTTTTCTGCGTAACTTAGTATGTTGTCCTATTATTTAGTAAACAAATATTTTTCTGTTAAAGTGAAATCGAAAACAAAAAAGACTTAAATTTCCCAGGAAAATTCTAAATTTAATTTTTTTTTTTTGAAAAGAAAAGTTATTTCGGTAATTGTAACAAAAAAAAATTTAAAATTAGAAACTTTTTACCGATTAAACAAAAAATGATGAAAACTAGCTCAATTTCAAGTACCCAGTTTTAACTTAGAATTAGATTTATTTTTTCCGCGTTTAATCGATATTTTGAAAATAAGAGAATTGTCATAGTAACAACAACAACATACATACATTTGATTTTCAATGAAGGTGTAAATTAGTTGTTACCATGGTAACAAATTAAATGAAAATCATAAACAAAAACTGTTTAAAAAAAGTAAATGTGAAGGGAAAAGAATTTATTTAAATAGGAGAAAATACACAAAACCGTTTAAAGGTTTTGGTTAATCTTATTTTTAAACTTGAAAGTACTTTTTCAAATTAAATAGTTCTCTGTTTAACACTCAACCGTCCATTTTTTGTGTTTGCAATGTGAAAAAAAATTTTAATTCTCAAACTTCGACAACAAAATAGACAAATTACACTAGTTTTGTAATTTTGTTTGATTAGAAACGGAATTTTTGGGAATTGATTAAGTTTAACAAATTTCAAAAATTAAAATGCGATTCAATTGATTTTAAAACAGAATCGTGGAAATTTAAAATATAAATCGAAAACTAAATACAATTCAACACTTTTAAAAATACCTTCGACGTAAAAAAAACTTAATAACACTTTTTCCACTCAAAAGGTGAAATGTTTTATTTTAATTTGAAAAAAAAACTACAAAAATCAAATTACAAAATTGGAAAAATGCATATCATTTAACAAAAAAAAAAAGAGAGAAACATAAAAGTTGAATAGTTCTTCGTCAAATCAAAAGAAAATTTGAACAAATAAACGATTCGTTCATTTTATCTTGGTCCTGTCTAAAAAGAAAAAAAAAAGAAATATTAGAAAAGAAAAAACATAAAAGTGACAATTGGCAATAATTCAGCATTTTCAATTGACAAATGTTGTGATGTTATGTTTTCTTTTTTTTTTTTTTTTTGAAATTTTAGTTCGTGAAGAATGAAAAAAACCGAGAGATTTTATTGATTTAGAAAGAATAATACAAACATAAAATCGATATTTTCGGAATCGAAAAGAAAAAAAATAGCACGTCAGAATTGATTGAAAATTGGTTAATATACATATTTATTTGATGTTGTCAAAACGGTGTGAAAGTGAATGATGAGATATTTCGGAAAATGATGAAGAAAAAGAAGAAAAGAAGATTTCTGTTTATAACGAGAAATGGATTATGGTCGGATGAACATAAATAAAATGATGTAGAATGACATATTAATTATCTTTTTTTCTCTTTTTACTCTTTTTTTTTAATTCTCTTTTTATGCAAATTTTTTTGTTATTTTATCAATGTTAAAACTATAAATTTGAGAATTATTATGGACAAGGAAAAATTATAATTAAAAATGAGTTTAAAGTATTTCACAATAAAACGTATTTCGAAAGAAAACAAAAACACGAAACGACTCAAGGAAATTTTCATTGGTTTGTTTAAATAAAACTAACATAGAAGTTGTTCTTTTAAATCAAAATAATTGAAATACGAAAAAAAAGTAAAAATTTCATGAATTCGAAAAAAAAAACGGAGACGCTGAACACTCATAAAATCAATATAAAAAAGGGGTTTCGCTTGTAGTTGAGAAGCTTTAAAAATACGAAGAGAAATAAAGAAATGCGAGGAAAAACAGGGGAAGACGTCGGGCTTATTTCAACTCGACAACTTATTGATTTTTTCTACTTTCTCTATTCAGTGTTCTCTACTTCTTCTTTTTTTTTCTTAAAAGCTTTTGAAATATTTAAAGGATGAAAGAAGAAGAAGAAAAAAAGGTAAATAAACGAAAAGAAAACCACTTAAATTTGGCAATAACATTGTTAAAAAGAGTTCAATACTTTTTTATTTTCAAACTATTAGTTCAATTTAATTTACATTTTTCTAAATTATTTAATTTAAATTAATCTGAAATTTGAAAAAACATTCCACTTAAAAACAATTTTTTTGGGCAAAAAAGACACTTTTATAAGAAATCGTCTCAAAATAAAATGTTTGAAACATTATGGACTCAACTTTTAAGATTGAAAAAAAGAAAAAAAAAGAACGGGAACTGACTGTAATATTGGAGAAAATAAAACATGATGAGCTAGAAACCAGCCATTTGGTAGTTTTTTTTGGCGAATTGTATCTGCGCAGTTTTTTTTAAAAATAAACTTTTGTAATGTTTATCAAGACGGATGAAGTCGCAACACTTTTAGAACTTAAAGTGAAACAAAATACTTATTTGCCTTGAAACTCGTGTTCGTTTAATCAGTGTGACACGTTTAAGTGGTCAGATATGATATTGTAAACAACATAAAAGGTTTCTAATATTCGTACACTCAAAGGTTTTTTTCATTATAATTTATCATCTACTTTTATACAAAATTTAAAAAATTTAGAAAAAGGCAACAATTAGCAATTATTTAATAAGAGATGTGAAATAATAATTTTCAGAATGAAAAAAATTATCAATTTATTGAATTTTGCCATGAAAATTTTTTGATATCTTTTTTTTGCAATTTGTTGTAATGATGAACACTCTTATAGACGCACTCCTTTAATAATTGCATTGTTCGACTCTTTTTTTTTCAAATTCTAACCTTGAAGTCATGTTCAGGACGGTAATCAAGCAAAAGAAGACTTTTTGTTGAATTGAAAAAAGTCCAATGATGAAAATAAAAATAAAGAAATGATGGATCCGGTAGCTGAAAATTAACTCATAGAATATCACTCATTTTTAAACTATACCAAAGCCGCAAAATGACAATATCCAAGAAGATTTGAAAAGAAACGAACAATAATTGCAAAAAGAAGATACAAATAGTAAATTGGAATAAAAGGAACCTGAAAAGATTGATCCCGGATTCCATTCTGAAATTCAGACGTTTTTTGGGATGTGTGAAGTTGCCTTACAAATAAAAATTTGTTGTAGGTTTCATAAATAGTTTTTTTTGGAGTTTCATCGTTTATTAAAAAAATCTTAATTTTTTTATTTTTTAGTGATTAACGAAGACAACTTTAAGAAAACCTCAAAAACTCGAGAACTTTTTTCTGAAATCAGCTGAGAAAAGTCGGTTTGAGCAATTTTAAGAGAAATATCATTGCCCCAAAGAGTAACATTTCTGCCTCCTTCTGGGACAAAAAGACTTGCACCGTTTTTTTCATCAAGATTAAAAACTTCTTCATCCTCGATTTCTTCAGATTTTTTAAAAGTATTTAGTTCAGAACTTTCATCAAAACTAGTCCGAACTGTGTTGTGCCGAGCTCGATAACCTTCTAAATCTTCCGACTCTTCTTTCTGAAAAAAAAATGAATGATTGTAAATAAAAATTCAAGGAAAAATTACAATTACTGAGAGGAAAGGTTTTCTGGTCCGTTCTTTCACTTCATATTCATAGAGTAAAGAGTTTTCAGTTGAAGATATGGAGTCATTTAGTTTATCATCAAAAGAATCGTTTAAATCTGAAGAAGAAGATTGGGACAATAAACGACATGTTGCATTCCACAAAGCACTTGAAATGTTTCCTGCGTATGCCATCTGAATTAATTTTATTGCCATGTTTTGAATTGTAAAACAAGGACCTGCATATGCCCATCATTATCACCTAGGCGTACAATTGATCTATCATTTGAAAAATAAATTAAATCAGTAAGAATTGAACATCTGTCACCTTCTCCGTAAGCAGGAACACATCTTCTAGAAGAAATTACAAAAAAAAATTTAAGACTTAAATAGCTAACGATTACAAAATAT
The DNA here is from genome assembly GCA_963572285.1 of Caenorhabditis drosophilae. Lineage (NCBI taxonomy): Eukaryota > Metazoa > Nematoda > Chromadorea > Rhabditida > Rhabditidae > Caenorhabditis > Caenorhabditis drosophilae. The sequence continues at coordinate 4,925,165 of OY751561.1, read as the reverse complement.
AAGAGTCGATATTTGTGTTTTTAATTAATTGCTCAGCTTCATATTTACTGGAACAATATTCTTGAAATGGCCATTGTGCATTAAACGCAAGTGGATCACGTTCTGGTTCATAAACATTTGGCCACCGATTTGAACATTGCAAAAATGGAGTAGATAAATGAATTAATGGAGAGTCGATATGAAGAATTATCAATTTGACAACTAAAAAATTCGCCTTTAATTATTAAATATGTTTTTGTGTACTTTCTACATTGTGATACTGTAGTTTTTTAATGTCTGGAGTTAACGAAAAATCTGTGCACTCGTGAAGATTTACAACGATATCAACTCCCAGCAGAGCATTTGGAAGATTCTTAACACCATAGTAACGAAAAATTGGTTGAACAGTATCGAATTCTGGAAGAATGTTTATAGCTTTTTACTTAATTATTCTGAAAGTTTTACCAAAATCGTCAGAGCTATCAAAAGTCCATAAACAAATTTCAAATGCTGGGTGACATGAGGACACACAATGTATAAAGTGGCGCGAGGCTAAATTGTTTCCTAGGACTGTAATTTTCATTCTGTAATTATTAAATTTAACCTTGAATTTTAAACAATTGAAGAATAAAATTGAAGATTATCGAGAGCTAAAAACAGCTTAAAATGCGCGCGAACACTTTTAATTTGAATTATTAATTTTTACAGTAGCACTTTCGTTGTAGAACTTCTTTAAAATATACGTTATGTTCCTTTAGAAAGTAAATTAATGTGTTACAAAATATTCTTTGGTTGTTTGAACATCTTTTTCACACATTGGGTAAATAAGTTATAATTCGTGTATCAAAACTTTTTTTTTGTAATTAAAATTGTTTTAAGTATGTGTAATAATTAAGTTGATCTGTTTTTTTAAAGTTTTTTTTTAGTTACTAATTAAATAAAAATTTTAAATCAATCTAACTGCATTGTTTTAACGCTGAAAAATAATTTTTACATTTCTTTCTCTCGTTTTGTGTACTGATGGACTAGTGGCCGTGGCCTAACATTACAAACTATCATCGCAGCCGCGACCGAAAACCACTCGTTCGTCGATAATTTTTCATCATTTTAATTTTTCCTATAACTGTCAAGTTTTTTAAATATTTCTTTTATATTTTCGAGTTTTTTTATGTCTAGTTAAGGTTTAAAAAACTAATATTCATTTCTGTTAAAATCGTTATTATTTTTTCAAGTTGAAATTATTGATTTGTCCAAAAAAAAAAAAGATTGTAATTATTTTAGAGGAACTTTACTTTTTTTATATCTTAATTATTTTTTAAAAAGTTTTTTAGTTACAGGTAATGGCGGCCGGAGCAATTTTAAAGACTACTTTTGCACTCAGTGCAATCGTTACCTTAGTTCTCATTGGAACAGGTTTCCTTAACTTATAAATTATATTTCGTTTCTATTTTTAGGTTTGTTCTATATGCTTACTGGACAAGGGCACCGATTCGATATCGCTTGGTTTTTAACATCAACTTCTCCTCATATGTGGGCTGGATTGGGAATTGGTTTTTCTCTTTCATTATCTGTTCTCGGAGCTGGATGGTAAAAATTGATCTTTGTTAAAACCAGAAAAAAACATTCTAGGGGTATATTCACTACGGGATCATCAATTCTCGGTGGAGGAGTAAAAGCACCAAGAATTCGTACTAAAAATCTCGTTTCTATCATTTTCTGTGAAGCTGTGGCTATTTTCGGAATCATTATGGCTTTCGTTTTTGTCGGAAAACTCGCTGTAAATTTGTGTAGTTTTTTAATAGTTAACTTAATTAAAATTATAGGAATTCCGCCGTGAAGAACTTGATTTTTCGAAAAACGGAGCTGCAATTCTTGCTAGAAATTTAGCCGCAGGATATATGATCTTCGGAGGAGGATTAACAGTTGGTTTCTCTAATTTAGTGTGTGGGTTAGCTGTCGGAATCGTCGGATCAGGAGCTGCTATTGCTGATGCAGCCAATCCGGCTCTGTTTGTGAAAATTCTCATTATTGAAATTTTCGCTTCTGCTATTGGATTATTTGGAATGATCATCGGAATTGTCCAGGTACATTTTGTTTTTATCTACAATCTACTTCAGTAACAATAATAATTAAACAATTTTTTTGCAGACAAATAAAGCTTCGTTTGGAAACAAGTAAAAGAAAAAGAAATGAATGGATAACTTTTAACAATAGTGAAAAAATATTGTGATAGATATATTTAGATACCTAACCTCTGTTTTTTATTTTTTATTGTAAATAATTATAAGCGTATTTTTATTCAATAAAGAGCAAAAAACATTCCAAACTTTCTTAAAAGCTCTTCTCATTTTTCTCATTTAAAAACTTTTCATGTAAAATTTTCTTTGTCTCTCATGACAAAATTTTCAATTGCAAAAACTATTTCATCACTTTTTTCACATTATTATAATTAATGTTTTGATCTATTCGTGAAATTTTTTCTATTGTTCCGTTGAAATTTTCATCTCTATTGATGAGGCTCCAAAGTTAGTAATAAAAAATATTGAAATATTGAAAAAAATATCCCATATTTGTCGTATTTGCGACTTTTCAATAGTATCATAATTCAGAATTGAGAAAAGTTAAAGTTTTAATGTTCAGATAAGTGAAAAAATGAATGAATATATTTGGGTTGTGTCGGCTGATGGAGTTCCATGGAGAATTCCCGTGTTCGAAAATCCCAGTAATTTTTAAAATTTATTACAATAAACAGTAAAATTTTCAAATAAATTATTGTTTGAATTCAAATTATATTTGAAAATGTTTTTTTCCTTTATTAGAAAAAAACAATTTTTTCAATAAAAAAGTTTAATTCAAATTTTTCAAAAAAATAAAAAGAAAGCAGAATCATTCTTTTAAATATAAAAATTAAGCATATATTAATCATATTGATTGGGAATCATTTCCTTGCTTCAATAATACAATTAGAACAATAGTAGGTGGCCCAAAATCTGCTTTTTGTATTGATCGAAGTGGAAAAATATATATTTTTGTTTATCGATCTCATATTGCCATACGCAAAAAAGTTGAAGTTTATTTTAATCAAGTAATCTGCTTAAAAAATGAGCTTTGAATAAAAATCAGTTTATTAGCGATGGTATCCAATTTTAAAATGGCAGAGACCTTTGCCAACTGATCGTTCACCCTTTTCGGATGAAACTGGAAAAATTACTGACAACTTATCTTTCTATGAAACCGAACTGGGCTGGAGCTGGGAAGAACCATGGACAACACAGCTTGATCCAAGATATTATGATTCAGAGGTTTTTTAACGAAGTTTTTAAAGTTTTAAATATATTGGTCAGGGATGGCAATATTCTTCATCATTTCTCACTTCAAAATGGGAAAAATCCTGTAAAAAGTTTAATTTTGTTAGAAGAAAAAAACTAAAAAGACATATGCGATACACATCACACGAAAATTGGATAGAGGTTAATTTTTTATTAATAACACATTTCGCAAAAAAGAAAATATATTTGTTTAGCTTTCAAATAGTTATGAAAATTTCGTGGAAATTGCCGTTGGTGGGACCGATATTTTAAATGAAGGAGAATTGTTATTATTTGCATTAGGAACTGATGGAAACATTTATCGGTTACATTAAACTTAACTTAATTTTATTTAATTTTTTGTATTTAGAAGAGAAGGAATACAAATAAATAAACCAAATGGACTATCTTGGATTAAACTTCCGCCAATTATCATTCAAAGTTTAAATTTATATTTAAAACTATCCTTTTTTTTTAAATTCTAGACACAAAAATTGACGATGTAACATTGATTTCTTTATCACCAACATTAGGAACTTTATTATGTATCACATGGGACGGAAAAATGTTTTATCGAAAAGGAATTTCAAAAGGTATATTTTTGTAAGAACTTAAACACTTGAAAAGAAGCACACATTCTTATTGTAAGTTTATAAAATAATTAAGAACATCCTTGCGGTTTTACATGGAATTATGTAGAAACACCAATGAATCGTAATGTTATTTGGGCATCAATTGGAAAAAATGCATTATGGTGTTTAACTGCGGATGGTGTGGTAATATTAAGTCTTTGAAATTAAAAAAAAAATATAGTTCAGATTTGGTTTACAAAAGTAGATGTTAATAAACAAGTTAAGGAGCACATGTTAGATGAGGTTAAATCAAATCAGTATCAAGAAGTTTCCACGTCAGGAGCTTGCAAAATATCGGTTACTAAAGAAGATCAAGTAAGTCTCACTTTTAAAATTTAAAAAAAAAACGAAGTTTTTAAAGGTTTTTTGTATTTCAAATCAAAATGAATCTGTAAAAATTCGGTTAGATATTTCGGCCGATGAACCTTCTGGAAAAACATTTGAATCAATTATTGATAGAGGAGACCCAAAAAATCAGAAATGGATATTTGTAATAGAAGTTTTTTGATTGTATCATTGAATGAATTTATTTTTAGATACATGCAGGATCATGTTCGTTTTCCAAAATTCCAGATTATTTATTGAACAATTCTATTCTGGAAGCAAAACAAAGCATAATGCAGTTCAAAAACTCGGTTTGGAGAAAAATAGTAATTTTTGGAATGTTTATTCACATCAAGATTTACGCTCAACAGAAATTATTGTAGATAATGGAATCCATTGATAGATCTAATAAAGAGGCATGGAAAGTTATGAGTAAAGTAAAAGGGAGCGAGAATGAAATAAATAAAACCTTGGAAGAAATAGATAAAGAAGAAAAGATAAAAACATTTAAATGCCAATTAGAAACTCGGAACGGATTTGAGTAAGTTCAATTTTCAAGTTTCAAGAAAAAATTAAATTTTAGAACTGTAACAATAAACATCGAAGAACAATTCATTGAAATAATTCAAGAGAAACAAAAAAAAACCATTGATACTGAAAACGTTATTTTTTTTAAACTAAATATTCTAAATTCCAAAATGCATAATTTTAAATATTTAGATTTGTGGAGTCTATCCAGTTTTTCAACGATTACCACAAAAATATCTGTTGCTAATTACTGTTAAGAAAAATGAAGAAATGATCGTTTTGAGTTTACCAGATGAAATTTCAAAAGATAATATGGTCTATCATCTTGAAAAGGTACAAGTTTATCATATTTTTATTCCTTCATTATTTTATTTCCTAGAGTATTAAAAATCATATAATTTCAAAAACTAGAAGTTCGTTTAGTGAAAACATGTGGGCAATTACTCGAGAAAAAAATGTCCGATGGTATTGTTTAGCAGAAGTCGATAAAACGTTTGAGGTGTGCGTTTTTGCTTTGTTTGTTCAATTTAATAATTTTAAAGAAACTTGTTCCTATTGGAGAAGCAAAAAGTTTATCAGTTGAAGGAAATTTTGACGTTATAGAGTGTGGTGCTCTTCGCCTGGTATGGGCTCTTAATTCAACTGGAATGTTGTATTCGTTAGACTCAAAATTTGATCCGTTAAATCAAGAAAGAAATGATTTTGAAAATCAGCAAACCAATGAAATAAATTATCAAGTTTTGAAATCTTTTTTTTTCTTTTTTAATTGTTTTTTCAGATGTTTGAATATCAAAAATATGCAATTTTTCGAGGTTTCATTAGTTTTCAAGGATCTCAAAAAGAAGTATCAGCATGGATGTGCGATAATAAACCTGTTCCCCAACATTTTTCAAGTCTGAATTCAAAAAATTGGTCATGGATTGATAAAGAATGGAATTTGAAAAATGATGACTGGGAGTATTCAGATAGAATTGATGGAAAGTATGAAAAAAGTTCAATAGAACAAGGAAAAGCAAGAAGAAGAATTTGGAATAGAAGAGCAAAATATGAATCTTATAAATCACCATGGTGTTTAGTTGAAGGACCGTATTTGAAAGCTATTCGGGTAGCTAAAATAGAAAGCGAAAATGTATAAAAAACATTTTTAATTCGTTTTTAATTAATATTTTTAAGGGAAATGTAATAGTTGTTGGATTAACAATCGATGGGCATATTTTAGTTCGAAATGAAGTTTGCAGAAATAATTTTTCCGGATTATCATGGAGTCAAGTATTCAACATTATTAATAGTTTAAATTTTTGTATTTTTTATAAACAGATCGTTATTGATTATCCAGTAGTAAGTATTCATTTACAAAAATATAATATATTGTGGTGTGTAACGACGGATGCTCAAATAATGTCTGTGTTGCTTAATTCCAATCATAAGTCAACTCAAAGTAGTTAAAAAAATGAAACAGATGTAATATTGAACTTTTCAGATTGGAATGCGTTAAGTTTAGATTTAACGGAGTTACAAACGGTATTTAATAATAATTTGATGACAGATATTGATATTTCTGGAAGTTTAAGTGTACTGTACTTACGTATAAAACATTTATTATTTCGTATTGATACGGTGAACAGTGAGAAATTCTGTTTTTTTATATTTATGAAAATATTTTTTATTCAGACACTGTATCAGATCCGTATTCAGTAGATAATCTACAACAGATTTCAGCAAATTCTAAAGGTTTTTTTTAACTTTTCAAAAATAAATAATAGAGTTTTATAGATTTTTTATTACTGCGAGGAAAAAATATTACAATAGTTTACGAGTGGAAAATAGCAACATATGAAGATGAAAGAAGGACAATTATTGCAATAAAAAAAACAGATAAAGCTTTAAATATTGGGAGCTTGTTAAAATATATATCAGTTTTTTGAAAAACATATTATTAAAAGTTAATACGTTGTAAATAAAAAGTTTAAAGTTTGTTCCTTTAAAAAATGTTATCTGTAAATGCGGAGTCTTGTTTTTATATATTTGAAATGAAATCGTACAAACGTATTTAAATGTATCTTTATATTGATTAGTTGATAAATATATTTAAAAAAAAAACGTTCAACTTGTTTATATGAATGTTTGTTCAGTTCTTCTAAGTGTAAGTATTTAGCCACTGTTCAAACTGAAGTATAATTTTTTTTGAATCGGAGGTTAAAAAGATAGAATATCCTCCTACTAAATATTATAAGAGATCGAACTTCAGCTGAAAATGTTTTTCAATAAATTTTTATTTTTTGAGTTTAAAATAATTTAAATTATTTTTCACAGAAATCAGAAAAAATGGGAGGTAATAATCTACCAGCCGGTCTTTGCTGTTTCAGTGGTCGAACTCGATATTTGATTCTGTTACTCACCACAATTTCGATATCAACTTTATTTGCTAATTTAATTCTTTTTAATCTCACATCAATTCTCCACACTGAATTAGGAGAAAACGAGAAGCCAGTGCCAAATTTGCTTTCTCTCAATTCATACGTCTTGAGTTCTGAAAATGAAAACAAGGAAAATCGGAAAAAACGAGATATCAACGATGTCAAAAAGAGAAAAGATGATTATTGGAAAGAAGGTAAGAAACTAAATTTCGAGTTGATTTACGAATTTAAAAAATGTTTATCAGAAGGTCATCCGATTCTCTATTCAACTACTACAACATCTCCATCTACTACTAAACCAAAGTTAACTACAATTCGTTCAACGAAACCAAAAACATTTTACATAACAAATTCGCCAGCTTTAAAAAATGTAGAAACACAAATAACTGAAGACCAAGAAGAAGATCAGCTAAAGAAAGGTATTTAAGTTTATATTTTAATTGAAAAAATCGATTAAACATTTAGAATACGAAAAAGCTTTGAGACATTTAAATGTTGGAGAAAATAAAAAAATCGAGCAAGAAACTACGGGGGAATCAAAAAAGTTTGAAGAAAAGTAAAATAATAAAACCGTGGTGAAAAAAAGTGATAACAAAATTTATTTTAGAATTGAAAAAAAGGAGTCCACTTTAATATCAAAATTAAAAAAAACAATTCTGTACGCAGCACCAGGAGTTGGTGTAATAGTTGGCTTGTTCATCATTAATTCCATAACAACAAGTTTGAAAACTCGCATAATTTTTCCTATTATTTTAGCATTATCTGGATTAACATCAATTATCACACCGTCATTAATCAATAATGGTTTTATTTTGATATTTTCTTATTTTATCGGTTTTAAATTTAGCATTCGCTGGGTTATTGCCAATTCGTATTTTACAAGGATGTTTGTTTTCTTCGGTTTTTCCTGTAATGGGAAAAGTTTTAACAAAATGGGGAACAGTAAAAGAACAATTATTATTTATTTCAACTTTGTTATCATTTTTAGCGGTAAGTTTTCAACTTTTTAAAGTTAACATAATCTCAACTTGTTCAGTTTGGACCTTTGTTTTCATGGCCTATCACAATGTTTTTATACATTATTAATGTTCAATTAAATTATGTTTATATTTCGCATGGAATACTACTTCTTATTTTAGCATTAATGTAAAAGTTTGGTTTAAATTACATTTTCTAGTAATTAATTTAAGATGGTTGATTATTTATCGTGATCAACCATGTGATCATGTGTGGGTCAGTGGTTCAGAAAGTAGGCAAATTTCTGTAGGAAAAGCTAAGGTACTTAAATAATTAAAAATTAATTAATTCTTAATAAATTAATTAAAGGAAGTCGAAACAAATCGATCAAGAAATGAACTTAATCGAGTTCTGTTACGTTCATATTCAGTTTGGTCAATTTGGTTTTCGTTTTGCGGAACGTTCACAACAATCGCATTCTTCTCAATATATTTACCTTCTTTCCTTTCTTCTCAAGATGTTTTTCTTGTTGATTTTCTAGGAATATATTCTGCATTACCATTTTTTTTCATAGTAAAAAGGCTTTCGCAAATAACAAAAAAAAATAAATATTTTAGCCAGTTTTTTGCGGAGTTTCTTATTCCGCTTTAAACATTGGATACGCATCGACAAAAACTGTTCGTTTATGGAATGGCATTGGTTTAGGATTAGCGGCTACCTTGGTTTTTTCGCTTCCAATCATAACTCATTTTAAAAATGAAAACCTGTAAGTTCGACATTTTAAAAATGGAAAAAAAATAAAGAAATATTTTTTAAGAACACTGTTTTTCCTTCTATTTCCATTAGCTTCACTAGGAGTTTCAATTGTCGGAGGATTTGGGCACAGTTTGACGATTGTCGGAAGAGTTTATGCTGAAAAAATATTTTCAATGGCTGGGTATTCATTCGGAATTGCTTTTGTCCTTATTCCAATTGTAACGAATTCTGTAATTACTGAAAAGTTTGTTTCATTTTCCCATCCAAATATGATCTATTAACGTAGTTTTAAGTAAAAACAGTGAATGGTGGAATGTAACAACATTTGTAGCAATATTTCTAGTTGGTGCAACAATTGAATTCGCATTTTTTGGACGTGGGAGATGCTCTTCATGGGCTGAATCATCTTGGGATCCTTTGGCATCTTCGTTAAAAATGAATACTCTTAGTTTAATTGAGCCAAGTCAGGATGAACGCGGTTTGATGGAATTACAACCGATTAAAACATAATTCAGCTTCAAAAATCATAGTAAATTAACTTACTTCTTTGCATTTTCATTAAACTTTGCAATCTATTTTGTTTTAATTATGGTATTTTTCTATTTAAATGTATAATTAAGTATTGCTTTACTTTTTTTTTGGTTACATATGTATACGTATTCTTTATAATTTGAAACTGTTATTATTTAGCTTCAAGCGTTTACATGCTTTTTTTTAATAAATTTTGAATATGCATTAATATGATAAAAATAGTTTCCAACTTTGTATAATACTATTAAATATTTCAATAAAACTAGTGAATTCTTTAACTGACTACGGTAGAAAGGAAACTGTGCATCACGTACAAAAAGCAATGGAAATGACGATAATTAGTAATTTAACAGCTGTTAAGCCAAGGTCTTTCTGATATTTGTTTTTTCTTGTCAACAACTTGAATTATTTTATGCAGTAAGAAATTTTTTATCGATAGGAAGCATAATTTTTTTCAAACTTTTGTTTTGAAAAAAATGAAAAATATCATAAATATTATAACTATGAGGTTAAAAAAATTATCCTGAGCTGTACACATTTAAAAATTTTTCTATCGAAAACCGAGCATATGCCGTTAAAAAATAAAGTTAATTTTTTATTAAGTGTATCAATTCATTTTACTCTTTTATTCACGACTTTCAAGTTAAATAATTTGTTTTGTTTAGTTAATTGATATTTAAGTCCCTAGAAATGCAATTTTGTCTAAATTTTTTTATTGCTTTTTTGCTTTTGTGTATCACTAAATCTCTATTGTTATTTATAAAGTTACTTTTCTAGGTTTTTTTACTATGCTGCGCTATCAAACGTCCATTCATAGCAATCATCATGTTGACAGTAGAGATTCAGAGTCTTTTCATTCTTATTCACAGGTTTTCAAAATTGTATACATTTAAAAATAAATTAATTCTAGCCATCTACAATAGCTTCATCAAATGGACCAAAAGCGCAGCAAAGTAGATTAATCAAACGACAATCAACAACAGCATATAAAGTAGAATCTATTCTGTTTACTAAAATAATCTCAAAAAATTTTCAATTAAATAAAAAATTAAATTATAGAGCGTACCAACATGTCGTTTAGCTCCTAGGCGTAGATATTTTGTTATGGATAATCATAAATCGTCAATGTCTGGAGGAGGACAATCTATTTCTTTTCCAGGACCCGATTATTTAAAAAGAATGAAAGAAAATTATGAAAGTGGAAAAATCGTACGTTTTCTTTAAAGTTTTAATTGAAAATCATGTTTATTTAAGATTTATATTCGCCGACCAACTGGGGTTAATAATTCATCAATACCATCAAAAATGACATCAGTTATTAATAATTCAATACGATCTACAACGTATGATTGGAATAATTTTTAATAATGAAAAACTGACGTTAGTTTTATGGTTCAGGTATCATACAACAACAACATCTTCAAACGGAAAGTTAACAATGGAAACAAACGGAAATGTTCCAAAATATGTTTTTCGTCTGCCAAAAAATGAATTCACGAAGTTTGATGAGTAGGTTTTATTACATTCAGTGCGGTGCAAAATTTTATAGCTGGAAATTTTTTTTTGGGGAGGGGAAGGAGGTTCGATAAGCCATCGGCTCGTATTGGCGGTTCTTGCGAAAGGTGCCGTTGTTGTTTTCGAAAAGAAATTTTGATAGTGGTTCAATTATGATTTTAGGCGCTTATTTAAAAGCTGAAAAATTGTCAATCCAATTTACAAGCACTAAAATGAACAATGTTTCATATAAAAATGATCTTTCACGCCACTTAGTTCAATATCTGGTCTACAGACAAAAAAATTAGTTGTAAAAAAATAAGAAAATGTACTGAAATGGTCGGCATTTTTTTCTAGATTTGAATACCATTAAAAATTTCTAATGAGTGCTGGCCAGAAAAATCTGCTCACGCAGAAGCAATATTAGGATGTTAATTTTCTGTTATAAATTTTTTTTTAAATAATTAAAAAAAAAAACTAGTTATACATAATTTTTTTTTAAATATTAAAGAAATCGCCCACAAAGTAATATGTATGTTCCCGCTTATGAGCCGTTAAAAGTACAATACACAACGGTGCCTGCATGCATGTCAATGGGAGGAGAATATGTGTATGAAGAAGAAATTGAGGAAACTGAATTAGAAAATGACTTAAAATCAGAGGATTTAATGCCGGCATCACCACCATCATCTGGATTAATTACGCCAAAATGTGAATCATTAGAAGGTTTTAATATACCATTAGTAAAGTTAATGATTTATTTTTAATTAACAGAATCGTCATTATCTGTTAACTCATTATCTTTAACTTCTGGAAATTATTCAAATAATCAGTCTTTCAAAGTTTTACCAATGAAAAATCGTTTGCAACCAACCAAGTTCACGTAAGGAAAATTAATTTTCAATAATTATTCATAAAAAGCACAAATTCAGATGTCCTCAACCTGATTGTTTTTGGCGTGGCCCGACAGATCTTTCACTCCGAAAACATATTCAAGTTCACGGTCTGAAACAACCTGTAATTTACAATGGCAATAAAACAAATTTGGCGAACAATGGCGATCCAATGAAAGTTCAGCTTGTACAGCCAAAACCCAAAGGTGTGAAATGTAGTGAATGTGATACTTTTGCTTACTCAAGACCTTTACTTCTGCGTCATATGCATGATGCACATGGAATCGAAGCACCATTAATTCGAAGGACATTTGCAAATCGCGAAATGTTACAAACATGGTTAGATTCATTGAGAGAAACACATGCTGTAGAATTTGTGGTTTCATCAGGTTCCAAAAAATGGGGAAGAGGGCTGCAGGTATTTTTCAACAAATTTTTTAATTTGGTTTTAAAAAACAGCAGCAGTGTAATGAAAAATTTACTTTTGTAGGTTCATTATTTAACATGTTCAAGAAGTGGAGATCAGAAAGAAAGACCAAACAAAAAATATGTTCGGCCACCGAGACCTTCAATAAAATGTGGTCGAAACTGTATGGCTTATTTGAAGGTTAGCCATAAACAATAAAATTTCTTAGTTTTAATAAAGAAGTTTAGATCAAACAAAACCCAACCGTATCAGAACTTCAAATTGAAGGTTGTTTGCATCATAGTGGGCATGAAATTGATCATTCAAGAATGATGTTGGAACCTAACGAAGTGAAAACAATTTAATAATTAATATGCATTCTTAATTTTTCAGCTTGCAAGCATTGGAGAAATCGTAGAAATTGTTAATGAAGGAATGGATATAATGAATAATGCAGATGCATTAAGAGGTTATCTTGGCAATTCAGGGAGATTTAGGTTAGTTAGCGATCGTGGAATAATAGAGCAAATGCCTGTTTGGTTTGAACAAGTAAGTGTTTAATTATTTCTATGTTTAAGTAATAATAACTCAATAATTAGTACAATCGTGCCATGTCGGAATACATGAATGACGGAAATCAAGGACCTGGCAATATGTACCGAGGATCTGGAGCTTTATCACTTTCATCAGTTATGCCGAACTCGTATTGTTCCTCTGGGCCTTTAGTTCCGATAACACCAGCAACAGCAGCAGGACCAAGAAAATTGAGTTTAGGAAAAACCGTCGTCAAGGTAATTTTAAGACTTAAGTACAGAACTTATGCAAAGATAGCAAATATTTGATTTTTTTTACAAACAAAAGTTTTTTTTTAGAGGGAAACCGACTTTTCGATGCCAATTAGGTTTGGAAATCCAGGAATGCAAAATAAACAAATCAATAAAACTGGAATTTCAATGTTAGAAAGAAATGATCATCAAATAAATTTCAATAAAATGCATATTTTTGATGAAACGGTTAGATCTAAATTTACAAAATCAAACTAAAAATTCTTAAAAATTTTAAAGAAAGTAAAAGTTGAAATTGATGAAGATACGTTAGCAGCGGCAAACTTATTAAAAGATGATTATGGAGAGTTCAAAACCGAAAATATCTTTGATTCACCTATGATTGGTAAGTGAATTAGTTGGAAAACAAAACAAACGTATCTAGAAAAAAATTAAAGCATCAATATATGTTTATTTCTAATTTAATTTTATTAAGGTGGGGAAAACAGCCTAGTTGATGAAAATAGAGTTCTGGTTAATTCAAGTAGAGACATGGCTGCATCATCAGGGTTAAATGAGATGCTGTCTGCGTCGTCTTCTGATCTTTTTTCAAATGATTTCAGTTCAGTTGATGATATTAACACAGATTTCAATTGTGCCATGGATGATGCAGAATTCAATCAGGTTTTTTCAAAACTACTTCGTTTTTATTATTTAAAAAAAATTTTCAGCTTTTGGGTTTCTCTGATTTTAATGATCGATCAATCAATTGTTCATAGAAATACGTTTATACTTTTTCAGATTCATAGATACTGTTTTAAAAAAAAACTTCGTAGATTTCGTAAAAACCAGACAACACATTGTTTTTTTTTTGGTTTCATTTCGAATACAAAAAACTATTTGCGACTGGGTCCTCTTCTAAAACACTTTATTTAGTTGTAGGCTCCTAGTTTTCAGATTTTTTGTTTTAGAGATTAGTTTTGCATGTTATTTTTTGTTTCATTTTAATTAGTCGATTGATGTTATTAGGAATTTAGGATAAAATAAATTGTAAATACCCAGTGACCTCCATATATCTATTTTATGGCACCATTTTACTGTGCATTAATTAGTTTTTTTTATAATTTACGATGAAATTTTATAATAAAATTTATTAAACAATTTATTTAATTTTGAAAAATAACCCTTTTCGCAACAATCAGAAATAACTTTAAATTTTAAAAGAAACCTATGAAATTTAGGTGAAATAATAAATAATGAATAACTAGAAGGACGCAAATCTTTCTAGTTGAAATCACAATAAAAGGAATTAATTTTTACTTTTCCCTGTGACAATTTTAGATTCATCTTTATGATAGAGATAAACGATCGAGAAAAGAACAAGTCCTGAAACAAAAAGTATTAAATTATAATAATGTTGAATTGTAAACCTATCATCATTGAAAAACTTGATGCGTAATAAGGATAAGCAGATCTTATAAATCGTTCGTATTGAGTATGCCAAAGTGGTCGAACAGACGTCTAAATAAATCATCATTTTTTTTTTAATTTTTCATGAAAATATACTTGTTTAACATCATATAAATGGGTATAACCAACTCTTCTATAATCAACTAAAAACTTGAAAACTCCATAAACATCTGGCAATTTGAAAGTTGTTGAGAACACTCCTTTCTGAAAATTTTCTTTCTTTTTTTAAACTAATATTTTTATCATACATTGTTTTTAAGAGTTTGTCGAACAAATGGATCAATTCTAACAAATTCAAATTGAACGTCATTTTCGTAAAATGGAGCCCATACGCCATTTTTCAATTCTTCGATTTCGATCGTATAAGTCACATCATCCATAATTGTATACTCTTGTGGTGGTGGCTGAGTTTCTCCTACTAAATGATGTTGGACGTTTTTAACTCGAAGAACACCCTTTTCTTTCAAAACCCATTCCGTGATTGCATTTGTGAGTTCTGCGTTTCCAGATTTGGCCGAACTGAAAACTATTTTATTTCGCTATTTATAATTGAATCATACTTTTTAACAGTTGGATTAACTGAGTTGACCTTAGCAGCAAAGAAAGCATTTGAGAATAATTCAACACTTCCTGTAAAGACGACTCTAGCATTATTGCGCGTTTGAATTCCTCCAATCAACAAAGTTCGAGTTCCAGAAATTTTTGGATTCTAAACAAACATTAAATCATTAAAATTAGATTTTTTAACTGAAAAAATCAAAAAACTTTACCGTTGCTCTGGGAGTTTTTGGATTGTAAGAGAACGATGTACCACTACCCTTAACGATTTCTAAAGCCAGCTTATTTGATTTTGAAGCCATTAAACCAACTCCTTTGAAAAGAATTGGGTTAATTTTTGAAGCATCTCCAACAATAACATTAGAAGACAAAAATTGAGTTCCATCAGCAACAATTGTCGTGTGATCTCCAGAATCAATGTTAAGATCGTAGTTGAAATGATCGATTACAGACGTTCCAGCTTCGTCAAACTCAAATCCGTGTTCAACAGCTAATTCTCGAATAGCATCTCCAATATTTGAACCAGCAGCGACAAGAACATTTCCTCCTGCATCGACAAACTTCGAAATTTCAGATGTTGACAATGATCCGCCGAACACTTGAACTCCTGGTGACAAAATTATCAAATGTTTGAAGATTAATTCTCCATGCTTGAAAAGAGCTAATTGTGCTTCATCAGCTGTTTTGATAATCAATTCGTGACCACGAGCTATAAAAATTTATTTTTAAAATAATCAAAAAACAAATGCATACCTTTAATCGAATCTAAATAATTCGAATGTGTTTGTTTTATATCTAATGTTTCTCCCAAAATTAAGATACGATCTGGTTTTACGTTTTCAAAAATTGACAATAAAGACAAAACAATAAGTAATTGTTTCATAGCTGTAAATTTAATTTATTCAAAAAATAGCAAAATTATGTAAGTGATAAACTATATAGTAACCAAATGGTGCAATGCCACGTTGAGTTCAAACGCCTAGAATAATAGTGTATGCATACACTACCACGTAACACTGCACACAAAAATTAAATATTTTAATGGAAATCAACATTTAATCTATTGATTAAACCAAGAATACACAGAACTACATATGGATAACTAGCAAACATTTTTTATTCACAATTATATTATTAAAACTGAAAAAAACCGTACGACATAAACTATAAATGAAAAAAAATTGAAGAGAAAAATTATCGCCGACACATATTAGCATCCAACTGTTCGATTTGTGGCAAAGCCAACAGAACTTTTCGTCTGTAGTTATTTCTGTCGTTGTTATAAATTGGATTCCGTTCTAGATAAATTGTGTTCAAATTTGGTAGTTTTGAAAATTTTTCAACTTCTAACCATGATTCGATTCGATTATCATTTGCCTAAAAAAGTTCTTTTTTAAATTTTTACTCAAAACTAAAATAAATGAAAGCATTTACCCAGAAATCTTCTAAGTTTTTTAATACTTCAACTGATGAAAACGTTGTCAATTCATTATTAGCTACATCAACTACTTTCAACTTTTGCAATTGTTCTATTCCTTCTAAATTTTGTAGTCCCTGGTCACTGAGATACAGTTCTTCTAAGCTCTCGAGAGAAGACACATTTTCAATTTTCACAAGTCTATTTCCCTGAAACAACTTTTTTTACTTTTCAAAATAAAAACAAAAATTGGGCGCAAACCGGAATATTGAAAATTTTTAATTTTGAAAGTTGTTCAACTCCTTCAATTGATTTTATTTTATTTTTTCCAAGATATAATTCTTCCAAACTGATTAAGTTATCAAGATTTTCAATTTTTTTAATTTTGTTATCTCCAAGTTCAAGCAGTTTTAAATTTTTTAAAGATTCCAAATTTTCAATTTTTGATATTTTATTATGGACAAGATAGATCTGTTCTAATTTCTTTAATGTTGCGAGTCCTTTGATTTCTCGGATTCTAAAAATTTGAACCGTTTTAATAACTACTACTAAAATATTATTTAGTACCTATTATAACTTAAATCAAGTTTGACCAGGTTTACAAGAGGCTCTAAGTTTTCAATTTCGATAATTTGATTTTCATAAAGATCCAGTTCTACTAATGTAGTGAGATTTAAAATTGATGATCCAATTGATGTTATTAAATTTGTTCGGAGGCAGAGTTCCTGTAAAATGACACAATGAAAATTATAAAAAATAAAAACCTCGATTAAAAACTTTACCTTTACATTTTTAAAACGTTCCATTAATGGAATATGATCCGCTCTAGAATGAGTCAAATCAATTGTTTCAACATCATCATCTAAAACTGACAGATCAAATTGATTTTTTTTAACTGTTTCATGTTTCGTTTCATCGTTATCTTCTCCATCCGAAACTGGATTAATTTGAGATTCTTCAGTCATTTTATTCTGAAACTTATTTATTTAATAACTTTTCTAGTATTTACAACAAAATAAAAAAAGAAAAAGAACTATTAGAATTTAAAAAAACAAATAAAATTATTTTCGCTCGAATGGATCTCGCCAAGCATTTTGTGGACCTGCTAATTGTTCACGATTGGATCGAAGAAGAGCTCTTTCTTCAGTTTGAGCTTTTTCATAATAGTCATGATAGTATTTCGGATAGAATGTAACAGCAGCGATAGCAATTGCAGTTACACTTCCAGTTAAAATGACTCCGAATGTTCCTAATGACATTTTTGATGATTTGAACATTTTTGGCATTTTATTTTGAACCGACATCCAAAAAGGAATTGGAGCTCCAGCAGGAACACGCATTTTCTCAAAAAAATTATTAGGAAATATTGAATAGCATACTTGAGAAATACTTAATTATCATTTAATTCTAGAAAAACTTTTTAAAACGAACTACTACTTTTTTGTGCATGATAATATTAAAATTTAAAACTTTACTCTAACAGCTTTAAAACTATAGTAAAAAACAAAAAAACGAGAAAAAAAACAGTACACAAAGTTCGTTGATATTTTTCAAAATATTGCACAAAATTTACGTCAAGATGTTGTAAGTATCTCAAAATATCATAGTCTCTAACATTCTTTTTTTCTTGCTTTCTCTTTTAAAAATCAATTGGTTGAGACCGTTCTGACACATTTTAAACCATAATTTGAGTTTGCATAAGTTTAATATAATTTTTTAAGTTTTAATTTTTTTATTAGTTACTTTAAACAAAATTACTAAATTTTTCCTTGATTTGAACAAATTAGTTAAAATATTTTTAGGCTTGTCGATAATATGAATGAGGTTGAAGTTAATAACGGTAATAAAAATCAAAAATAATTAAAAATTAAATATTTTAGAAAAAAAAGATGAGCAATCAAGTAAACTAATAAAAGAAGAAATAAGTGAAAATATAATACCAGTTCCAACAAGCAAAGAAGGAAAATCTGATGAAGTTTACGAAGTCAAAAAAATATTTGAACACATATGTGCCGAAGATGGAATTTACCTTAAAGTAAACAAAAGAATTTTTTTTTATTCAAATGTTTTCATTCTCAAATTTAAGGTTAGATGGGAAGGATACGGTTCAGATGAAGATAGCTGGGAACCGGAACAAGATTTAACAGAATGTGCAAACGAACTCGTTTCTGAATATTTCAACTCATTATCAACCAAAAAGAAAAGTGAATTGAAGCGATTCAGAAAATCATGTACATTAAAAAAAACAAAAAAGGAATCTAACAAAAAAACATCAGAAAAGTTTAAATCTAGAAATGTAGAAACAAAAAGGTCAAAGCGCCGAAGGTTAACTTTCAATTTAAATGAAAGTAAAAAAAAACATAGTAATTTTTTCAGTACCGAAAGTTTTACTGTTGCAACTAAAAAAAACCGCAAGGATAAACGTGCTGCTACTAAAGATGCTGTGAAATCCTACGATACATCAAGTAGTGCGAAAAACGTAAAAATTTTTAAAAAAATTTAAATTAATAAAAAATTGTTTTAAAAAATGTTTTCAGGCTGCTTTTCAACATCGACAAACATGGTTAGCTGACTCAGGTTCATCAGACGACGAAAATAACGAAACAAGAGAATCAAGTAATGAACGTTCGTTTGATGATGAGATAAAATCAAAAGTTTCGCAAAAAAAGGTTATTTTTATAAGAATTTCAAAAACATTCTATTATTTCGAATAAAAAAAAGTGTCATTGACACACAAAGAATTCGATATATCGGTAGAAAATTCTTTCAGTAAATCATATTTAATTAATTAAAATTTATTATTTGCAGGAAAAGTTACCACATGTTGTAAAGTCGCCAGAAAAAAATGAAGTTGGAACTTCAGATCAAGTGCCAGACATGGTAAACGTAAAAAGTCAATCAATAAGTGTAGATGAAGGATCATGGAAAGTAGAAGGTGTCGTTGAGCAAGTTAATAATAATGAAAAAAAAGTATTAGTTCTTTTGTTAAATTCATCTACCTTAGAAAGAAAAGTTTGCGATCCATTTGGTGAGTTTTTTATTTTTAAGTTCAAAATTATTATTTCAATATTTTAGAAGCATTCAAAATTTGTGGATGGAATATGTGTCAATATTTACTGGAGAGGTGTATATTTGAAAAATAAATTAAAAATAAAATTTTTTTTTCAAAACACTTTTCCCTGTTTTATCAAAACTGTATCATAAATTACTAATGCGTTCTTTGCTCATTTTTTATGTAATTTTTTTTTCAAATCAGTTCTTTACAAATCTATAGAAATGTTTATATCAGTTTAGTATTCACTAACCCTATAATCAGTCTAAATCAATTGTTCTCATTTTACTACGTGTTAATTCAAATAATTTTTCAAAATTTCAATAAAAATTTTATCAAATTTAAAATTGTTGAAGGAAATAAAAATTTCAATCATTTTTTATTATTTAAAGATTCGCGATTTTAATGCACAATAAAAACGCAAAGCACAAAAAAAGAGACGACTTCTGACACATTTAAAGTTTATTTTTATTTCTGAAGGAAATTTCATTTTTTGTTCTCAATTTAAAAATTAGTAGCGGAATAATTTTCATTTTTATGTTTTCGAGGTATGAAAAAAATGAGTGATAGACATATGTCAAGTATATTTCCAGAATGTGATCAACTCAAACAGGTATGGAATTTTTTTTCATTTTTTCAACGTTTTTCGATGCAAATTTTAAGATTTATGACAAATGCTTCACAGATTTCTTTCAAAAATTTATCACACCAAATTACCGTCATCATTATGCAATTAATCCTTGTGAACGTCTTCATGATGTCTATAAACAATGTGTAGAAGAAGTAAAATAAATAATTTTTAGGAAAAATCTCGTTTTAATTTTTTGCAGCGATTAAAAAATCAAAAACCATTTGATATAGATCTCGATGAGATTAGGAAAGAATATTTAAATACAGAAAAAGATAAACTAAAAAACAGCCAAGAGCAAAGCTGATGATTGTTATCCATCGATTTTTTCTAATAAGTTGTATATTTTTCCCGTTAAACTTTATCTGTTGTGAAAATTGTTTTTTTTAACAATTAATCGTTGTTTAACATTTTTGCAAATAATACAAAATTTTATTATAAATTTAAAAACTTCTAACTGAATAGGTTAAAAACCTGTTTTATTTCCATTTAATTATTTTAGATTTTTTTAAATTAAACTTTAACTCAGTTTTTTAATTATTTAAGTTATGGATCCACAAAATGTCATTCAACATCAACAACACCAATTTCAAATGTTTCAACAAATGCCACATCAAGTACGTATATTTAAAAATTCTCTTAACAAATTTGTTCCGTATCTTTTTTTCAGGGATTTCCACATTCTTCTTTACAACCTTCAATGCCACAACAAATGCAGCAACCAATGCCACAACCAATTCCACCTCACATCATGAATCCTGGGCCATCAATGTATAATGAGCAACCACCAGTAGCAGACGTTGATCCATATATTTTATTAGAAAGAAAACTCGAACAGATTCAAGTATGAACAAAAAAAATCGAAATACTTAAAAAAGTTAAATACAGTAACTAAAATCCAAATATTAAATTTTAACTATTCATTTTTAAATGAAATGCATTTTTTATTCAGGAAACATCTCGCCATATTGGAGTTATAGCAAGTGATTTCAATCAACGAAGTCAAGACACTTTGAACGGAAAAATTTATGCACTGATTCATGGGCTGCAAGATTTAGACAAAGTAAAAAATGCATTCGGAGATACAAAAGTTCCTCTTGAACTGCTCAACTTTTTGGATGAAGAAAAAAATCCCCAACTTTATACCAAAGAAATTCTAGAAAGAACATTGCAAAAAAACAAAGAGGTAAGATCTTAAAGTTTCAAACATATTTAATTGATCGATAAAAATCTTAGGTAAATGGAAAAATAGAAATTTATAAAAAGTTCCGGGCACACTTGCTGAAAGAATTTGCGGAAGAAATGCCTGACATGGTAATGAAATACAGGAATATGAGAGATGATGTAAATTTATTATAATTTGTCCTTATTTATTTATTATTTAAATAAAATTATTTACATTCACCAGAAAAATTACCTTTTTAAAGTTAAAACTTTTAATTATTTAAATTTTTCAAAATGTAATTGTACAAATAAATAACCAATAATAAATAATAAAAGATGTCAATTGGGGCAAACGCTGTGATGAGCATTCAAAATGCTTCGACTGCCAAAATTATAAAGTAGGTTTTATTGAATGCCTGTTTTTCAAATTTTAAGAAATTCAAGATTTGTTCCACATTTTCTATCACTTCGACTCAGTTGGACACACAATGATCTAAAAGCAGAAGGGCTTGAATCATTTGTTGAAGATTTTTTACCAATTATTAGGTTCATTTTTTTTTTCGAACGTTTTTTGAAAATTTATTTTAGGGAAAATAATCCACAAGTAAATTTTTTCCTTCATCGATCTTATACAACTTGTGATCCATTTGTTGTTGGAGAGTAAGTTATGATTAAGTAAAATAACTTTTTTTTTTACTAAATTTAAAGATATAAATGGTTGAGACATCGTAAAAAAAGATTAAACTGGAAAACAAAAGAACAAGTTTTGTCTATGGTAGAAGAAATGGCGATTGGTGGAGATTACAGAGAAGGTAAAGCTTTTTTTCAAAATTATTTGTCTAAAATTAAAGCTCGTTCTTATTTTAATTTCGTTTTTAAGGGTACAAGCGAGGTGTAAACAAAAGGTTACCACGTGGTCAAGAATTGTGGGATACAGAAACAATGGGTCACGATGTATTCAAAGTTTATAGTAAATGGAAACCAGATAATTTAGAAGAAGATGAGTTGCCAATTGTAGCAAAAACTCATCCACATTTCACCTACAGAAAATAGTTTTTTTTTGGTTGAAAAAACATTTGTTTTGTTTCTAAAAGTTTTATAGGTATTTCGTTTTTTTTTATCCTAATTGTTTTTTTTAAACTCCAAATATTCAAATAAAAGTTCTCATTTTAGTATGTTTAATAGTTAACCATTTAAGAGAACTGAGAATAAAAAATGTCTTCGTTCTTTTCTTTCATTCTTTTTTGTTAGAAAAATGGTTTCTGTGGCAAATAAATATTATCTGTTGTAAGGACAGCCGGATGAATGACATCGGCGATTCTCTTTGATGTTTTCTTATTTGAATTATTATAGGCTATTTAAATTTAAAAGATGAACAACAAAAAGGCCTTTTTAAACTTAACATGGCTTTGGTTTATTTTCTGAAATATTTCTGTTTTTTTTCCGCATTCAAATTATTAGATAAAATAATTTTGAAATATTCATTTATTTGTTATATTTTTATTGATCCAATTTTATTATATTTTTAATCTTTTTTCTCATTTATAAAATGACAAAGAAAAGAAAAAAAGAAAAGAAAGAATGGATGGATGGATGGATCAAACGAATGGTGGATGCTCGTAAATCGGTTTTGTATGTGCATTATTGTCATCGTCACAAGGTCGCCCGTCTCATTGACGGAAAAAAACCCATAAAAATATCTGCGTCTCAATATCTAACTTCATTCTAAATCGCCACATTTTCAAATTCTGTTTCATTCTTTTTCTTTTTTGTAAGAAAAATGAAACTTTTTCGAAATTCTTTATTCATTTTTATTTATTTTCGAAATCTTTTATTCAAAAATTAACCCATTTGAATTATTTTCATTTACCCTGTAGATCGAGCTGTGTGTTCAAATATTTCAAAAATAAAATGAGACACACGCTATTCTACAAGGTAAATGAAATTATTTTCAAACATTTGGAATAAATTCGGTCAGTGCTCATAAAAATGCCAAAAAATCAACATTTTTTGTTGCTCAAATTCAAAAAAAAAATGTTAAAAAGCTGTTAAATGAGAAATGATTGGAACGAGATGTTTGCACAAAAATCTTCGATTGAAGGTGCTCCACTTGACAGCTTAATTCTAAAGATTTGCACATTTTCAAAAAATAATTATTGGCATGTTTCCAAAAAGTTTCTTTTTTTCAATTTTTTTATTTTATTTTTTAACTGTAAAAAATGGTTGCAATGGAAGTAAAAAAGAAGCTCAATTATACAAGTAAATTATTTTTAAAAATAATTTTAATTTTTTTTTTTGGTTTTCAGAGATCTTTTAAAGAATTATAGTTATCTTGTAAGACCAGTCCGAAATCCAAAAAAAGCCTTAACTGTAACTATGAAAGTATTTATTCAACAAGTGTTATTAGTTGATGCAAAACATCAAATGGTTGAAATTAATGCCTGGCTTAAATATGTAATTCAAATCCTTTTTGTTTTTTTTTGTTTTTTATTTGAATTGTTTTAAAGGTTTGGACAGATTATCGACTTCGTTGGAGACCTTCTGATTATGATAATATAACATCAGTTCGATTTAATGGAGAAGATCAAATTTGGCAACCAGATATTTTATTATATAATCGATATATTGAAAAGTTTTCAAAAAAACAATTATTTTAATTTAATTTTTTATTTTTAGTGAACAAGAAAGTTTTGATAGTACGTATAAAACAAATAATTTAGTTTATAATGATGGATTGGTAAATTGGATTCCTCCTGGTATTTTTAAAGTAAGAAACAATTTTCAAAAAAAAATCAATAAATATTTGTTTGAAGATAAGTTGTAAAATGGATATAACTCTATTTCCATTTGATGAACAAATTTGCTTTATGAAATTTGGTTCATGGACATATCATGGTTTTGCACTTGATCTTCGCCTTGATCAAGACAATAATAATAGCGAACCATCAGCTGATTTATCAACATATATTTCAAATGGTGAATGGCATTTAATTCAGGCGCCAGCTCATCGTGAAGAAAAATTCTACAAATGTTGTAAAGAACCATATCCGACTGTTAAATTTTATCTTCATTTACGACGTCGAACAATTTTTTATATTTTCAATGTGATTCTTCCAACTCTTCTCGTTTCTTTTATGACAATTTTGACATTTTGTTTACCAGCAACTGATTTAAGCGAAAAAATTGGATTACGTGAATTTATCGATTTTTCCCTTTTTGAAAATTCTGACAATTTTTTTTTAATTTCAGAAACAACAATTTTGTTATCAGTCTGCTTCTTTTTGACAATTCTTTCAGAAATGACACCAACAACATCAGAAGCTGTTCCATTGCTTGGCGTTTTATTTTCAGCTTTAACTTTTATTGTTGCAATTTCAACATCTTTTACAATTATTGTTCTTAATATTCGATATCGACAATTTAATAATCATCACATGTCTTTTTGGGTAAATCAATTATTGATTGGGTAAAAACCATTCTTGGAACTGCCTTTTTAGTTTCGAAGAATTTTTCTTGAATTTTTGCCGTGGGCAATGATGATGTCAAGACCAGAATTTTTATTTAAAAATGGAGAAGCAGAAAAATTAGACGAAATCAATAAATGTGTTCAAGTAAAAAGGAAAAAAAACAGAATTTTAAAAATTCCAAAAAAATTTGAGAATTTCAGTGTAAAAAAAAACAGGAATTAAGAGGAATTTTACGTGGAACTGAAAATGCCGAAGAGAACATGATTCAATTTCCATTAAAACGAAAAGTTGGTGATGGATTATTTATTGAAAAACGATGCGAAATTCATGAACAAATAAAAAGCGATCAATTTGAAAAATATTTGAATTGTTTTGAAAAAATAATCAAAGACGAAGAAACAAATATTGAATTAGGAAATATTTTGATAATCACAATTCAAATGTATAAATCGGTTGTTGAACAAGTTTCAACAATTCGAAAACGAATCGTTTTGAAAACAAAAATGAAAAATGTTGAAGAAGAATGGAAATTTGCTGCGATGGCTGTTGATCGTTTTTGTTTAATTCTTTTTACTTTTCTTCTTTTTATTTGTTTAATTCTTTTTATTTCAGTTCCACCAATTAAAATTTTTTAATTAAAATAAAACAACTAAAATCCCGTAAAAAAACAGAAAAAAAAAACAAAAAAAAATGAAAAAAAAAACAAAAAAAAGTTTAAATAATTTATAATTTCTGGTTGAAATATTTGTTTGAATATCGACATATATTCGAATGACATAAACATGGAAATGTTTTATTCATCCACCATGAATGACCATAATCAATTGTTAATTCTTCATTTTGATAAATATCTCGATTTGTATAAAAGCACATATGAATCAATTCGTATTCATCAATATCCCAACTTACATTTGCTACATGAATATTTGGTGAGCAACTATGATTTATAAAACGAGTAAAATTTCCCGAATATTTTGCATCAATTGAATATGTTTCGGGACCCTTTTAAATTGATTTTTTTAATTCCAAATTTCAAATTTAATAATTAATTAATTAAACTTACAAGACGAGTTTCAAATAAAAACGTTGTATCTCTTGAAGATGCTTCTTCATCATCAATTAATTCTCCTGTATATTCTCCAATATATGTTCCATATGGAATATCAACTTTACATCTGACACCCCAACCACATTTCAAATCTCGGGCAAAAATCTCAAATATTTGAACATTTGAAGAATGAACAACAAAAAAAGAAAAGAAGGCAGAATTGTATTACTTCAACCGGATACGTTGCTCCTTTTTGAGCAACACGATTTCCACACCACAAAGCACATTCACAATTTTCATTACATTCTCGAACTTTATTACAGATTAATTGATTCATATCTTCAACCGTTCCATCTTTAATTTTTTTTTTTTTTTGAATAATAAAATATTTGAAAATGAAACAAACAATTTGTATAAATTCCTGATGAACAATCACAATTTTCTTTACATTTTCCATTACAAGAACAAAACTGAAATTAAAATGATTTTTGTATTTGATAATTCTAGAAAAGAATAAAAAACAAAACTGACTAAAATTGGAGAAGATCTCGATTTTAAATGACCCGAATTATCAATAATTCTTGATGAATATTTGAATTTGTTAAAAATCGAAGTATCCAAAGTTGACTGAAAATTGGACACAACTGGAATTGCGAAACGTTCAGCTCCAAATGAAAGATCTCTTCAAAAATATGAAATTTTCAATTTCTTCTCAAAGAAACAAATATTTTTCTTTTCTTACTCAACAATTATTTTAACTAAATCGTTTTCTGCTCCCATTTTTTGCTGAAATTTTAACGTTTTTTTTTAAATTTTTTTTGCAACAAAAATTTAGAAAAAATCACCAAAAAAAAAGCGAGAATACTTCAATATTTGCTTGGCAGAAATTGAGCAACTTTAAAAATAAGAAAATATGAAAAATGCATTTTATTAATCTGAAAAAAAAGAAGAAAAAAAATGTAAAAAATGAGAATTAAATGACGAATGTGAGACAATTTTGTATTTATTGCGATTCTTCTCAAATTGCAGAATTTGAACAAAGCTCAATGAGCAAAAATGACCAAAAATTCATATTTTCTTCTCGCATTTTTATTAAAGAAAAAGATTTCGATTTTTCCCCTTTTTTAAACAAAAATAAAAAAGTTGAAAAGGAAACCTGTCATTATTTAGAATATTTCTTGGTTTTTTGGTATAAAAAATATAAATTCGAGGGTTTTTGTTACAGGAAAAAATAAATAAAAGTGAAAAAATAGACAATAAATGTTTATGCAAAAAATAAAAATAAAAATAAAATGAAAATAAAAAAAGACATAACTCACATCAAACCTTTTTCCTCTCACCTCTATTTCCGCAATCTATTGAGGAGAAAATAATTAAATATTGTACATATTGTTATATAAATATAAATATATATATATAATTTGTTATTGTTATATATAAATATATATATATATATATAAAAAAAATAAAATAATGATGGTAAATGTGAATAAAAAGAAAAAAAATTGAGAAAGAAATGAAAAGAACAATGGATGAATAAGTGGTCAGATGACTCAATAAACAAAAAATCACGGAAAAAATGAAAAAAAAAGAAGAGGAAAATTGAAAAAACAACAAAATCGAGAAAAATTCAAATTTGAAACAAAACGAAACATTTTCAAAAAGGAAAAAACTGTCAAATTCAATTGAAAAGTAATTTTCAGTTTTTTGAAATAAGAAATTATGAAGCTGAAAATTAATTTCAAATAGTTCAAGTCATTGAACAATATTTCTTCGTTGATCTTATTGATTCAGGCAAAACAAAAAAAAATAAATAAAAAAGATTTTTTATTTTGTTATAATGGTTCCACTTCATTTTTTTATTGTGTAGCAGCAGGAAACCAAATTGAATATGAAAATAGGTTTGGTAGAAGCAAAAAAAGAAGAAAAAATGGAAAAGTAAACGGCGATTCGTAAAAATTTTTTTCTAGTTGTTTGCCAGTGAAATTTAGGATTAAAATCTTCTGAACCAAAACGAAGGAAATAAATATGAAGGAGAATGATGATGTCATAAAAAGAAATAATTGTTTGTAGAACAATTTTTTTCAAATGTCAAATACACACAAAAATATCCAAATAATTGAGATTTTCCGGTAGGAAACGATGAAATTCTCCATTTTTTCTCCCAAAAAAGAAGAAAAAGAAAAAGAAAAACGTAGTCAAATTGTTACAAACGTAGGTGAAAAGAAATTCTTTGCTCCTCTCCTCTAATTTTTCAAACACAAGAGAGGAGGGCCGCTTGATAGAGACGAAGCAATTTGTGTCCGAAAATAAATGAAAAATCAAATGTTTTCAACAACAACAAATCTGAATATAAAAATCAGAATTTTAAAACCAAAAAGTGTAAAATGACACATTTTCAGAATTTTCAGAATTAAAATTTTCGTATTTTTGTTGAAATAAAATTCAATTTGTAGAAATATTTGTATGTGTCAACGTGTCAATTTTGTTAGTCAAAAATGTAGTTAAAAAAAACTTTGAAATTGAAAAAAAAAAGAAAAAAAAGAAGAAGAAGAAGAAGAAACTTAACAACAAATTTTTCGAAACGCAATTCAATTTGGATGAAAAGCAACGAAATTTGTGAAAATCCGAAAAAAATGCTTTGAGCGCTCATGGAAAAGAATGTTCATCATCATCGACTCCAAAAATAAATTTCAAAAAATGTCGAAAAAGAAAAAAAAGGACAATGAAATTCAGACAATTTTCAGCTTTTTTTTTTTGAATTCAAAAAAAATGAGTAAAAATTAAATGAAAAATGGATTTTTTTTAATTATTTTATTTATTTAAAATTTGGAATGTGGTAATTATTATAATAATTAATTATTATTTTTATTTTTAAAAAATTGTTATAAAGATTTTTATTAACTTTTTCCAACAATTTCTTATTTTTCGATGGTTTTTTGGAAAAAAAAACGTTGAAATCAATCGAAAATTGTATTCGAGAATTTATTTAAACAAAAAGCATGAAAAAATCAATAAAAAAGTGTTTTCTTTTTTCTAAAATTGTCTGAAATTATTGAATACTGAAAAACAGAGCTTGCGTTTCTCTGAATTTTCAATGTAAAATAAAAAGTTTGTAAACAAATATTCGCGACGATTCTCTATCGTCGGATGAACTAATTTTGAAAAAGTTATAAGCTTATTTATTTTTCTTTTTCTTTTTTTTTAATCAACATTTTTTAAGTCGGAATTTTATTTGTTACGTATTATTTTACAATTATTCAATATTTTTTTATTGAATGATTTGATTAAAAAAATTTCAAATTTGATATAAAATGTGTTAAAAGCTTTTCAATTCTTTTTATTGAAAATAACAATGATTTTTTTTCATTTATCGATTATTTTGCTTTTATTCGTTTTTTTTGTTGAAATATTTTCAGTTGAAAATATAACAAAAATCTCCTCCAACTCAACAGTGGATTCCAAACCAAAATTTAATTTAACAAGAAAATGTTTTTTTAAAAATAAAGCCAATCGTTTTGTGCAAAATAATGGAAATCGATTTATTCTGAAACCCAACAATGGTTTTATTCTAAATAATAATGCCAATCAGTTTTTTAGAAGTGGCGCTAACACTTTTATTCTAAATAAAGCCAACGGTGTTCTAAAACCCGCCAATGTTCTTCTAAATCACCCCAATGCTTTTCTTGAAATTGATGCCAATGGTTTTTATAGAATGAAGGTCAATAATGTTGCTCCGAATATTCATAATAATAATTATAATAATAATAATAATATAAGAAGAAGGTTTATACCAAAAATTAATTATGTTGCACCCCAACAAGCAGCTACTCGGAGACGTTTACGAAGGATGAATCCAACGACAACTACTACAACGACGACGACGACGACTACAACGACTACAACGACCACACCGACGACAACTACAACGACAACTCCTACGACGACTACAACGACAACTCCTACGACGACTACAACGACTACACCGACCACGACGACAACTCCTACGACGACTACAACGACTACACCGACCACGACGACGACTACACCGACGACAACTACAACGACTACACCAACCACGACGACAACTCCTACGACGACTACAACGACTACACCGACCACGACGACGACTACACCGACGACAACTACAACGACTACACCGACCACGACGACGACGACTACACCGACCACGACGACGACTACACCGACGACAACTACAACGACAACTCCTACGACGACTACAACGAAAACTCCTACGACGACTACAACGACTACTCCTACGACGACTACACCAACGACGACTACACCGACGACTACACCAACGACGACTACACCGACGACTACAACGACTACTCCTACGACGACTACGACGATTACACCAACGACAACTACACCGACTACAACTTCCCCAACGACTACGACAAAGAGTAGAATGGCAATGATGATAGAAGATTCTTGTAATATTTTGAATGTTTTTGATCCTTAATTAAATTAAAATTCAGGATGAATAAATATTGAATTCAAATTTTAATTTTTTCATCAATTTTTTAATCAAATAAATTGTTCATTTTTTATAAATCAAACAAATAAAAAATGAGACAAAAAGTACCTTGGAAAAAAGTATTAAAATGCAAGAAAAATAAAATCCATGTAAATATACTTTTCATAATCTTTAATCCGATAGGAATTTAAAATAAAATAATCCATCTTTTCAGATAAAATATTTTCATGTTTAACAATAAAAAAACTTCAGTAACATTTTTATTTTTTTTTCTCCTTAAAATGTCATTTTTTTTTCTTAAAAATTTTAAAAAATTAAAAAATTTTTATATTTTATAAATCATTTAAAAATAAATTTAATAACATTTTTTAGAAAAACTTTTTTTCTTTTCATAATTTTCATTAAGAATTATTAATCCATTCAAAACATTTCAATTTTCTTGAAAATTCATTGATTTTTTTTTTTTGCAATTTTCCTTCCAAACTTTAAAATGATCTTTGAAGAAAACGAATTTCAATGCTTTTCCTTTTTTTTTATTATTAAAATAAAATGTTAATTAAACATTTTATAAATAAAAAAAAGTAATTAAATATAAATTTATACTAAGACAGATATTTTTAAGATGTTTCACATATTTTTAATTCTCAAAATATTTGAAAAAATGATTTTTTTGTTGTTTTAAAAAACTAGAATTTATTAAATATTTAAAAATAAAATAAAAATCTTTTCTTTGAAAAAAAAAATTAAAAAATTAAAAAAAATTAAAAAAAATTATTTATTTTTCGTTTCATTTCTTCCAAAATCATCTCACCATGGCGACCAGGCTGATCATCAATGATATATTTTATAAAAAAAAATAAAATAAAATAAAAAGCATAAAAGCTTAAAAAATAAAAATCTATAATACATACATTTTTATAATTTTAGATTTCCGTCTTGCAATGTCTTCATCTTTTTTAAAAATCGATTGGCTTTCAAATTTTCCTTTCTATTTTTTTTTAAATATTTTTTATTGATTTCAAGATTTTTCTTTGATGGAAAACCCATGATCTTTAATTTAATTTCAAAAAAAAAAATCCGATTCTTTTTTTTTCTCAAAATCATTTTTTTATTAACCAACAACTCATATTTAAACTTTTTATTTTTTTCAAATTTAAATTTCTTCATTGATAGGAAATAAAAAAATTTCTAGAAAACTTAAAATTGAACATTTGAACCTGCAAACATCTTTTCATTGAGATTTTATAAAAATTTATTTATTTTATTCTCACTTTTTCCTTTTATTTTTCAAACAAAAAATTGCTTTTTGAGAAATAATATTCCTAGAAAAAATATTAAAATAAAAATAATAGAAAAAATCCATTAAAAATTAGAAAATTTCTTTGTTTATTATTTATTTGTATTCAACCATTTTTATTTTTATTTCCAAAAAAAAAAAGATTTTCATAATATTTTTTTCAAAATTAAAATTTCTTAATTTTTTCAGTTTAATAAACGAAAAATGAAAGATCAACGAAAAATACGCAGTGAACCACCAACTTATGCATCCATTCAGGTAAAATAATTTAAAATCAAAATTAAAAAAAAAAGAAAAAAGCTGAGCTGATAATTGAAAAACAGTTTTTGAATTTCTAAAAATGTTTTGAAAAAAGAAAACGTCAGAATTAATTTCCTGTCAACTATTTTTTTTCAATTTAAATTGGATAACAAAAAAAAAAGAACTAAAAATCCTTGATGAATATTTTAGAGATTAAAGCATTATATGAATGACATAATCTGGCCTGATAAATATATAAATCTATTCAATCTTAATATTTTCCCAACAATTTTATTATTTTTCAATCAAAAATTAGCTGCTCTTATTACTTTTTTTTTTGCTCATCAATTTTATTAAAAGAATTCCATGCAGAATAAAATATTATTTTTTTTTCAGGAGGACAGTGTTGAAGAAGAAGAACCAGCTGATGTTTCAGATTCTGAACAACAACGAGAACCATCCAAGTTTGTAGCAACACAACGAAGTCAGGATGAATCTTGGCCTGGAAAAGTAGGATTTGATTGATTTTCAATTTTATTTCAACACAAATCAAATCAAAAATCAAGAAATTATTTCGAAAATATGAAAAAAATTATAAAAATATACAATTTTGATAAAAAATATTAGAAAATAAAAAATAAAAATTAATGTTATTTGAGATCTTTATAAATGTGAATTATTAAAAACTGAAATTGATATGCTTTTTTTTATATTCATAATTTAGTGTTTTTTATTCAAAAAAAAAAAAAAACGGTTGAATTTTAGTCTCGAGAAGATACATTTTCACGATCAATATCAGCTCAATCATTACCGGTTGGAAAACAATTAAAAGAAATGACTGAAATGAGCCCTTATGAAAGAACTTTATATTTATTAGCCAATGATGCTGTTTATCAAAAAGAAGTTGCTCTTGGCAAAAGAATTGGTTTCTATCGGCTCGGTAAAGAGCTTGGAGCTGGTAACTTTTCAAAAGTCAAATTAGGTATTCATGTTTTAACGAAAGGTAACTAATTTCTTTTCTTTTCTTTTTTTTCGACATTTTTTTTGTAGAAAAAGTTGCGGTGAAAATAATGGACAAAGCTAAAATGGATCAAAAAGCTCAAAAATTGTTAGCTCGAGAAATTCAATCAATGGAAAAAATGAATCATCCAAATATTATCAAATTATTTGAATGTGTTGAAACATTAACTCGAGTACATTTAGTTGTTGAATATGCAAGTGGCGGAGAATTATATGCTTATATTCATGAAAAAGGAAAATTGCCTGAAATTGAAGCAAAACCATTGTTTGCTCAAATTGTTTCAGCCGTTGCTCATATGGTTTTTTATTTTTTATTAAAAAAAAACTTTTTTTTTAATTTTAGCATTCTCGTTGTTTAGTTCATCGAGATATAAAAGCTGAAAATGTAATGTTTAGTGGTCCAGGAATGGTGAAACTTGTTGATTTTGGATTTTCCTGTATGGTTCCGAAAAATTCAAATCTTGAAACATTTTGTGGAAGTCCACCTTACGCTGCACCTGAACTATTTCGGTATCTTTCTTTCTTTCTTTTTTTTTATTCGTCAAAAATCGAAAAATCCTCAAATTTTAGTGATTCATCCTATCTTGGAGATTTCGTTGATATTTGGGCTCTTGGTGTTCTTCTTTATTTTATGCTTGTCGGTGTGACACCGTTTCGTGGTGAAACCGTTTCGGAGCTCAAAACAATCATAATGCAAGGCAAATTCACAATTCCTGATTATATTTCGTTATTGGCCAATCATTTGTTATCAGCAATGTTGAGAGTTGATGTCTCAAAAAGGGCCGACATTGATGATGTCAAAAATAATTATTGGATGAGAGATTGTCGATTTACAAAATCATATTTATCAATTAAAACTGAAATATCTGAAAATGAGGAAATTGCTGAAAAAAATGAAATCAATAATCGAGTGATTTCAATTTTTTCTTTCTGTTTGGGAAAACAAATTTTTCATTTTTTTTTTGCAGGTTTGGCGAATAATGAATTCGTATGGAATAACAAAAGAAATGATCATTGAAGAAAATCAAGAAAAAGGACCACGAGATTCAATTATTGGAACACATCGAATTGTTCAATATCAAGTTCAAGCTGAAATAACAAAAGTCACATTTAAATTTAAAAAAAAAATGAAAAAATTGCATTTTTCAGGGTCCAAAAGAAAAAGAAGAACAAGATTTAATCAATTTAACAAATAATTTGGTAAAAAATGGAAATGAAAAAAATAAAAAAAAGCTGAAAATTCGAAGTAAAACTTGTTTAATTTTATAATTAAAACATTTCATATTTTTTATTTATTTAAATACGGTTTTAATTAGAAATATTTGAATTAATTTGATCAATAATTGTCATATTCATACAACATAAATAAGTATTTTTTATTTGATTTGTTTTATTATTTAGCGAGTTTAGGCGGGTTTTTTTGTTTGAGTTTTAAGTAAATTCTAGTTTTTTTCTTTTTCAATTAATTTATTTGTGTGTAAATTACATGTAAAATAAAAAAATGTAGATTCTAAATTTTTTTTTAAATTTATTTATTATAAACAAAAAGAAAAAAGTTTAAAATCGATAAAAAAAGCGTCGAGTTATCGGATCAATTGATGTTAATTGTAAAGATGGTTGAGAAATATCATAACATCGATTTTTCGAATCTGTACACGTTATTATCATTATCCAATAAATGATCGCATTACGATATGGAGTTATAATAATACAATAAGTAATTGATAATGATATTCCAATTAAATACGCAGGACAAATTATTATTGGATATGTGTATTCATTGCTTTAAACAACAATTATATTTCAGGTTTTTTTTAATTCAAAAAAAACTCACAAAAAAGCTTTTGATTTTTCCATTGAATAAATAAAAATAAAAATTGGAAAAATAAAATAAAAAATAAAATGTGAAACATAAGCGATCAACATGTATAACATCATTCGATGATTTCTTGCTGATGTGACAGAAACCATTGGCTTTTGACGTCCAATTTCTTTAAATCCTCTGGAAAAAAAAGCGGAATTTTATTTTTTTATTTTTTTTAAATACAAACAAAATAATAAGTGTAAAACAAAAAGAAACTGCAATTATAATTAATATTAAAGCTTCAACAAATCCAATTATTATTGGCCAACTTTTTATTTGAAAAATGAAAATTGCGTGAAAATAAAATAAATCACCAAACTTTGAACCCTGTAAATTTGAGCCAAAAAAATTGAAAATTTTTATCAAAAAACTTACAAAATGTTCGACAACACTTTTTTGTAATTCTTTTTGATTATTTAAAGACAATAAAATGAATAAAAAAGTGTTCAGAGCAAAAAGAAAAAATGTGAAGCATAAAATCAAAATTTTGATAAATTTATCAATCGATGTATGGAAAATATGTGATTGAAGTTGTTTTAATGAAAGATAATTATAAATTAACCCAAATCCAAGAATAACTAAAGTTGGAATAAAATATAAAAGAATTACAGATAATTGCATAAATACTTTAATTTAAAAAATATTATTATTATTATTTAAAAAAAAAACTTACATGTTGTTTGAGCATCAACAATTAAAAAACCTGTTAAGAAAAAAGCTGGATAAGGAATTAAAATATATGGTGATATAATTGATAATAAAATCACTCCGAAACCACAACAAAATAATTGTGTTATCAATATATTTCGATATCTTTAAAAAATCCAAATTTCATTCCTTAATTTATTGATTTATTGATTGATTCTTACTCTCGTTTCAGTTTTGAACTATTTCGGAAAATGATCAAAAGTGTAAAAAAAATGAAAAAACACGAAACAACGGTTAAACTTTGAAAGAATTTGGTGCTTTTATCTGAAATTTAATCAATTTTATTTATTTTTTTTATAAAAAAAATGGAAATAATTTACTACTAACTCATAACCTGAGAATTTATTTCAAAATCTCGAAGAAAGTTTGAAAAAATAAATGGAAATTCAGCTTTTTCACCAATCATTGTTTGAATTTAAAAAATGGTTTTTTAAGAAAATTTTTTAATGTAGAAACTTGGTTTTAATGAAAAAAGAAAAAGCAGGTGAAAATTCGTCATTTCAAGTGTTTGTTTTAACAAACTTCAGAATATTTCAAAAATTCAGAAGTTGATTCAGAAGTCAATTGAGAAACCAATTTTTTTTTGTGAATCTTTATTTTTTCATTTAAACCACATTTTAAAAAATTGTCAAAAAAAAGGAAAAGAAAGAAAACGTTGAAATTGTCCTCAGATTCTATGAATAACACGAAATACACGTATTCATAGAAATCTTTTTTTTGAAAAAAAAGTTTGCAACTTTTGAAACTCTCTCAAACTTTTTCAACGTTAAAAATTACATTTGAGATCCAAGTGATTAAGATACAAAATATATCAAAGCATAATTTTGAATGGTAGAAAAAAAAGGGAAAAACGGGGCCGGAGGCATGGGCTGGAGGCAATGTTTACAAGAAAAAAAATGAAAGAAAACAAAAAGAAGACAAAAAATAGAAAGATCGGGGGTAGAAAAAAGAAAAATAAAAATAAACAAACAAATTTTGGAAAAAATTAAAATTTCAAACAATTTTTTTCTTGGTTTCACTTCAAATAAATAAAAGTAAAATTTTATTTTTGAAATAATAATTTATTGATTTTATAATTCAAAAAACAAAAAAAAAACAGGAAGAAACGGGGAACAAAAAACTTCGTAATTAAACCCATAAATTGTTTGTAAAAAAATCGATAAAAAATGCGAAAAATTATAAATCAATATGATCAACAGTTTGTCGTCGTCGATTTCGATGCCGATCAATAATTGTCGGAGTTGGTGCTGATATTTTTCGAATTGCATTATTCATCGAATTATCATAAGGAATTCCACGAACACTTATACTTCTTTGCTTTTGATTTCCAGTTGATCTAGAATTTCTTTTTTTTTTTCTTTTTTTTTTTAATTAAAAATGTAACCTTATATAACATGAATAATTGGCGCAGGTGTTGTTCGGATCAGTTTGAATATTGAAAAAAGCACGAAGTGCCTGAAAACAAATTTCATATTTAAAAAGAAAAAAAGAAATTTGATTGTGAAAAAAAACCTTTTTAAATCCCGGCATACCATAAGCATATATTAATGGATTTAAAGCACACGACATATGTGATAATATAACAGTCCAAAGAGTTAAACCATTTATTGAAAATTGCGGCCAAAAATAATCAATTGTATTTATAATATACAAAGGATACCTTTAATTCCCCCATACTTTTTCTTTCAAAATTAAAGAACAAAATAATGAAACTGACCAACAAATTCCATATGAGACAACAAGAATCAATAAAATTCGTATAAGTTTTCGCCTTCCTTGCATTCGTCGTTCTCGTTCTGATTGTCGAAGTAAACATTTCACCTAGAAAACAAAAAAACGAAACCCCAATTTGTTTCATAATTCTACGTGCATTTTTCTGTGTTTTTTTTTTTTTTTTTGGTTCTTCTTTAAAAAATATTTGTGTAGTAACAATTGTACTGCAAAAAAAGAAAAAAAAAACGACGAAAAAAGATATTTTCTAAATTGGCTAGAAAAAATCTAATTTGAGTTTCTTTCCTCATCAAAATACAATTTTATATAAAAAAAAGCGCTGAAATGAGAACGAACCTGTTTTTCCTCTGTTCGAATTCTGCTATAAATACTTGTATATAAAAGTACAATTATAGCAGTTGGAGCAAGAATTGTTGAGAAAAATATCACATAAATTAAATATCGATAATCAACAACAACTGTGAATTCACATAATTCACCATTTTCATCGAACGATGATCGAGTTCTTAAATTGTTTGTTCTTTTTTTGATTTGAAGTTTAAACTTTGATTTTTTGAATAAAAATCAAAAAAAAAATGTAAATTTAATCTTTTTTAATGAAAAATGAGGGGGGGGGGGTATTAAAACAATAATTTTTTCCAATCCAAAAAAAATTTCATTCAAATCTTCCTTTTCTTTTTTAAAATTCTCTCACTTACAAAAAAAATGTTTTTTTTATTTTATTTCCATTCGGCCTAAAATTGAATGCGAACGTGAGAAAATTAGGAAAAAAAAAGAAAGGAAGACAAAGGAGAAGGAGAAGGTGAAGAGACGAAAAGCCCAAACCATCAAAGTTTTCATCATTTTTCGGTCTTAATTTGATACAAAACAATTTTTTTTTTATTTGAAGAAACAGAAGCATCAGGAGAAGAAGAAGAAGAAGCATCGGGGGAAGAAGGAGAAGAAGAAGAAAGAAATTAATGATCAAAACGAAGAAACAAAACGGAAATTATATTTCTTTCTTTTTCTTTCTTTCATTTGGTCATTTACACAATATTTCTGACCAACAAACTGATGAAAAAAAAGGAACAAAAAATAATTTAATTTCGTTTGTTTCTCAAACTTTCATTAAACTCATTTTACTTGTTTTAAACCCCCTCTCCCCTCTCAGAAACAGAAAACTAGCAGAAGCTTGGACAAGTTCGGATGAAAGTCGAATGAATGATATTGCAAAAATTCGAAAATCCCCATTTAAAAAAAAAAAAAAAATAAGTGATTTACCCAGCAAAACCAAATACATTGAAAAGCGGAAGAATTGCAACGAGAAGACCAAGAATCCATGATCCTGTTAGTAAAAACATTGCTCGTTTCCGTCTAGAATTTTTCCATTTTTTTTTAAATTTTTAATTCATTTATTTTTTTTAATTTCACATAATTTTAAGTTTAACTTGAATATTTTATTTGAGGAAAAAAACTTGATAAAAACAGAAAAATTTCAAAAAATAATTAGCCAAATTTTAAAACGCTGTGTGTGCCCTGCCCTCTTCATTTAGAAAAATTCAGAAGCACTTTAATTTTCGAGACGACAGAGAATTGTTTTTGTTTTTGTTTTTTTTGGTTTCAAATAAAAATCCGAAATATTTAAAAATTGATTATAAAATATTTAAAAAAAAAATAAAATCCTCCAATCCGATTATTTTTTCTTGATTAATTTTTAAAATCTTAATCTTATCATGAAAATAAGGATCTTTATAAAATCAAATAAAATCTAGTTTTCAACGCAACTTCAAGTTTCTTTTTTTTTTCTATAAATGCACATTTTCAAATTTTCATGGAAAATCCTCATAAAACGTTTTCATCAATTTCCACTCATTTTTTTTTTTCATTTTCAATACTTTTTTCTTGCATTTGTTGAGTGCAATTTGAAGATTATACATATTCAAAATAATATTTCAGATCAAAGATTATTCAAAATAAAGAAAAGAAAATGTCAACAATATAACGATGATTGCTTTTTCCTCATTTTTCTTTATTAATTTTTTATATTTATATCCACATTTTTTTTACATCAAATATTTAATGATTAATTGATATCATTTTTTCTCATTTTTTTTGTTGATAAATTTTATATAAAATAAATGAAAAAAAAGAAAAAAAAACGGCGACAAACCTTGATGAAAATATTCGATCCCGACAACAAATTGTAACATATTTATCAAGAGCAATAACAAGCATATGAAATGTGGAAATTGTGCATAAAATGCACAATATTAAATGAACAAATAAACAACCATAAAATGATCGAGGCTTTTTTGTCATAACTGAAACCACTGTCAATGGAATTCCAAGTGATCCTGAAAATTCTTAAAGTTTATGGAAAAAGCTCGACATTTTATTTATATGTCGTCATTTTAAAATAAAAATAATTTGAGAGCTAATTTTGGCCAAAACTCGGCGAAAATTGAACGAAACAAAATTAGGAATTATGGCTTGAAAATAAGATCTGAATATCCGTCATCATCATTATTTCCTTCTTTTTTTTTTTTGTTGTATTTCTCCTCATCAAAATTCTTTTCATTTTTTCATTCTTAAAATATTCCATTTCAACTCATTTAATTCGTTTGTTTTTTTTTTCTTTTTTCTTTCAAAAAGTTCATTAATTGGATATAGAAAATCATGCAAATTTTAAAAAATTGCGACATTTGTCACAACTTTTTTTCTTTCTTTCTTTTATTTCACCAGATTTATTTATTCTCAAATTTATTCTTGAAATGAATTTGTTATTAATGAATCCACAATTCCACACGTGTTTGTGGAGAAAAATCAAAAATTATTCTGATTACAAACTTCAAAGCCGATGAATGAAAAAAGAAATTGAGAATAAAAAGAAGAAAAAGGAAAAAATAGAATAAATCCGATTCAAATTGCAAAATAAATTTAATCATTTGATATTTTGATATTATTAAGTTTGAAAATATCAAATTATTTTGGATAATTTTATTTTTGAAATTAAATTTTTTCTTTCATTTATTTTCAGAATGAATGAAGAAAAAACTCATAAAAACAACCAGACATTTTCTGTGCTGAATATCAAAAAAAAAAAAGAAGAAAAAAATCTAGACAAGACACAAGCAAAATTCATCAAGAAACCACGTTGTTTCGTTTTATTTATTTCTCAATTTTAATGAAGTTTTCTTCAAAAAAATCACGTTCGAATTTACAATTTTTTTTTTGTTAGAAAATTAGATGAGAATCCACAAATGAAGGCTGATTTTTGTGAGAGAGAGAAAGAGAGAGAGAGAGAAAGAGAAAGAGAGAGAGAGAGAAAGAGAAAGAGAGAAAGAAAATGAATTTGAGTCACAAAAAAACTTTATAAAAATATTTAAAAGAAAATTCGTAGAAATCAGAATCAAAGCTTTTAGTTTCTTTTTCATTCAATTCTACTCAAACCTTATAAACAATTTTCCTTCATTTTTTGAGTGACAAACCTATAAAAATATGTGCTGCAATATTCACAAAAAATCTATTTTGTTGAGTGAAAAAGGATGAATAAACTCATATATTTATACTTATATATATTTATATATACAAATAAATGTAAAAAAGTAAAAAAAAATATAAAAATCTTTTAATTTTTCTTTTTATAAAAATTCAAAAAAATAAAAAAAAACTAACCAGCCAGAAAATCTGTTAACGCTAATGAAAATATGTACGTATTTGTAACTGTCCTGACGTGTTTTGATCTGAAATAACGAAAAAAAGGTTATTTTCTTTCTTTCTGACTTTTCAAAATATTTTCTTTTTCAATCGTAAAATTAATGAAAATAAAAGTCAGAAAAGTTTTTGATTTTTGTCATCATCGAATTTTTTGTTTTGAGTTTATTTTGAATTTTTGAAAAATTAAAAAAAAAGGGGGGGGGGGAATATAAACTCACCTGATATAAACCCATAAAACTAATAAATTTGAAAAAGAAATATGAATCGATAGTAATAATTCAGCAATTGCATACCATAATAAAGGACCCATCTTTATTCTCTTTAAAAATTCGTTTCTTAACAAAGAACAACAAAAAAAAAAGGGAAACAAATGAAAATGGATTAAAAAGACACAAAAATTGAAAAAAAAAAGAAGAAAAAATGAAAAAGTAGAAAAAAAAGGGGAAAAAAAAGAATGAAGAAGGCGGTACTGGGTGTTTCGCTTGCAATTAGATGTTTCTGCACGAGGAGCTCAGCTAAGCTCGCCTGCTCCAACCTACTATAAGCTCCGCCTATTTCTTCTTCTTTTTCTTTTTCTTCTTCTTTTTATTTGTTCATCATTTTTTAACTTTCACTACTTTTTTTCTCTTGAAATTAAAATAAAAAAAAAACATTTTGAATGTCAAATATTAAAATGACGCAAAAATAGAAAGAAAAAAAGTGTGATGGTCTCAAATTTATGCTCAAATTCACTGATTTGGCTCCATTTTTATTAGTTTAAAATTATACTGAAACAATGAAAAAAATAATAATGAAGCTAATATTTTATATACGTAAAAATGCTCATAATTGATGTTGTGACTGAATACAAATTAATTGATTAAATACAAATTGAATATAAACAAAAAGCTGAAAAGAAAATTGGAAAAAGAAAATAAAATTTTAATGTTTAAAACTGAAAAATGTTTTTTAAATTTCTTTATTTTTATCTTAAAAAATATTCATAAGTATAGATAGGATTAGTAATATTCTGCAAAAAATTTCTGTTAACAACTTTTAAATTATTTTTTTTTCGAAAGAAAAAAAATAGAAATTTCAAGATTTTAATTTAATTCGTTTTACTGTCAGAAGATTTGAAATATTCAGAATGAAAAAAAAAAGGAAAAATGTTACCAGTTGATCGAATATTCTAAATTTCCGATCTGATGAAATAGAATTTATTTCATATAAAATGTGTGAAAAATAGAAGAATAAATGATAACATAAAAAATATTCAGATTGATGCAACAAATTCTGAAATGTCTGTTGAGTTTTTATTTTTTTTTTCTCAGCTTCATATTTTTTTAAATTTCATTAATTAGAAATTCAAACATTTGAAAATCTAAGAAATGGAAAATATTTTTTTTCACAAATAATTTCGATTATTTTTTTTTTTTGACAAAAATCAAAAAATCTCACGAAGATTCAATTTCAATTGAATTCTACTTGGATTTTTTAATTTTTCACGGTGAAATTCCGAGTTATTTTTATAGAAAAGAAAAAAAAATGTTTGATGAATGAAGAGAAAGGGGAAAGAAAGAAGTGATGACGGAATAAAGTTAAACTATACATCCGTTTAAGAAAATTTAGAATATTGACTGAGGTTTGTTTTGAGAATTTAGAAATGAATTAAATGATTTCCAGACGGAAATGAAAAAAATAGAAATAAGACACTTGTGTAATGAACTTGACGATGATCGAAAAAATTCCATTTTTTTTTTTTGTTAAATGAAAGTTTAAAATGAAATATTTTTGTGTGAGACAATTCAATTCAATTAAATAAGAGAAAAAAAGCTGAGAAAATAAAATTAATTTTTAATAAAATTTGTTTTTTTCTTTTTTTTTTTTATTAAAAATAATCGATTTGTTTGTTTTTTACAACAAAAAAACGTATAATTCGTAGATTTTCAAAGTAGAAATTATTGACTTAATTATTCGTCATTCATTTTGATTTTTTTTTTCGGAATTTTGTAGAAGAAAAAAAAAGTTGGAAAATTTGCAGATTTGAAAAAAACACGCTGAAAAAAGGTGAAAATTCCAAAAGTTCCATTGTCGCCCACATTTTTTCTTTTTTCTTTTTCCACCCACAGCGATTTCATTTAAAAAACTAAAACGAGTTTCAATTGAATATTTGTCTTTAATTTATAATTCTTCATTTTCTCTTCTGGGACACAAAAAGAAAAGAAATGAAGAGAAATGAAAAAAACCTGTGTGAATGAATAATCAAAGTGTCTTCTGAAATCTCGATATACAATCTGAAAACACCATCATTTCATTGGTTACAGTTCATTCTTTTTTGTCAAAATCAATAATAAAAAAAAAACAATGAAAAATGAAGAGAATTAAAGAGAAGACAAATGATGAAATGTGTTGAAAGTGAGAGATTTTTAGTTTTTTTTTTCTCTGAAAACTAATAATAATTAAAAGAAAAGGAGAACAATTTGATTTCTTTTTAGTTTAATTACGACTTGTTTTCATTTTAATAAAATGGGCGGAAAACATTTATTTATTTTTGCTCTATAAATAGAATTCAAATTATTCATTTTGTTATATTTATATTCCGTCATGACAGATGAAAAATTTCAAATTGCCGAGATTGAAAATCTCAAAAAAGTAGCTTTTTTTGGTGAGTTTTTGTTCAATTCTTTTTTTCTTCCACTTTTTTTTTAAATAATTCATGGAAGACTTTTTCTCCTTTTTTTTATTTTAAATTGTATAATTGGGGATTTGAGGAATTTCGGTGGCAACAATATCAACATTAATTGCAATTGTAGCAACTCCAATGATGTATAGTTATATGCAACATGTTCAATCATCTCTTCAAAATGAAGTTTTTCTTTCTTTCTTTTTTTTCGAATTTTATTCATTTTTTAAACATTTTTTCTATTTTTTTAGGTTGATTTTTGTCGACATCGCACAGACGGACTATGGGATGAGTTTGGCCGCTTTGAAATGGTGAAAAATAAAGATATTCGAATCAAGAGAGCAAACCAAAGAGCTCGAGCATATGCTGGTGGAAGTT
The DNA here is from genome assembly GCA_963572285.1 of Caenorhabditis drosophilae. Taxonomy (NCBI): domain Eukaryota; kingdom Metazoa; phylum Nematoda; class Chromadorea; order Rhabditida; family Rhabditidae; genus Caenorhabditis; species Caenorhabditis drosophilae. The sequence continues at coordinate 4,881,275 of OY751561.1, read as the reverse complement.
ATGCTGGTGGAGGTGGTGGTGGTGGTGGAGGAGGATATGTTGAACCTTCTGGCGGCGGTGGAGGTGAATGTTGTTCATGTGGAATTGGTGCAGCTGGACCACCAGGACCCCCAGGTAACGATGGGCAACCTGGAAGTGATGGACAGGCAGGGCAGCCAGGACAGGCAGGATCAGACGCTGTTCAAGCCAATCCATCGGCTGCTGATTTCTGTTTTGATTGTCCGGCAGGTCCACCTGGACCACCAGGTGGACCAGGAGGACCAGGAACGCCTGGACCAGATGGACCTCCAGGAAATAGTCCACAAGGTGGTGGAGTATCTCCACCTGGACCACCAGGACCACCAGGACCTCCAGGAAATGATGGACAACCTGGAAATCCAGGAAATCCAGGAGGACCAGGACAAGTGATCGATGTACCCGGCACACCGGGACCTCCAGGACCACCAGGACCAGCTGGACCACCAGGACCCCCAGGAAACCCAGGAACATCTGGATACTCTCAACCGGGACCGCCCGGACCACCAGGACCACCAGGACCCGACGGACCACCCGGAAATCCGGGACAACCAGGATCACCAGGAGACTCCGGAGGACCAGGAGAAGGTGGAGGATGTGATCATTGTCCACCACCAAGAACAGCTCCAGGATATTAAAACACCAATTGTTCGGCGCCGCCTTTTTGCCAGCGGTGTAATCAAAAAATCATCAAAGAAAATGATTCTCATTTTTGATTTTTTAATAAATTTCAAAATCATTTTTTTATTTTTTGAAACAACAAAAAAATATTTTTATTCAAATAATTTTGGTAAGAATTAAAAAAAAAACTTTTATTGATCAAATTTTGCTCAAAACTCCTCCAAGAGCCAACAAAATATCCAAGTTGGAAATAAATTGCTGCATCATATTTGACTTGTGCCCAATCAATTTATCGATTAATTTGATCTCATTTTTTGTTCCTATAAAATCAATAGAAAAATGGTGAAAACTTACCATAACCAAAATGAAAAAAGTGGGAAAAAAAATAATTCGGGTAGTTATGGCCTGATGAAATGACAATGCAAATGTATTTCTTCAAATCATAGCCACCTGAACTATTTTTCACACAAAAAACGGAGAAAATGAATTCAAATATTGGCCCGGTTTGATTTGTTCCACGGAAATCAAATAAAAAAGAAACTTTTGGCGAACACAAAGACGAGCATTTTTTAAAAATTGATAAGGAATGAAACAAAAAAAAAGGCGAAGGCGAAGACGAAGAAAAAGAACATTTCGATAGAGAAATAAATATAAATCGTGTTCAACGATTTGAAATGCTTTTATCAGTTTTCATCATATTTATAGCACTTATTATTTGACAGCTTCTTCTTCTTTTTTTTCTGATACTTTTCAACAAAAAAAAAAGTTTGATAAACCATATCTTTCAATTTTTTCTTTTTGAATGACACCAATAATTAAGACATTTGGATGACATTCATTAATGTGGATAACATTTTATTGATAAAAAATTTCTTTTCTTTTAATTTTATTAATATTTAAATGTCAGATTTTACAACAAAAAAATTTAAATTTGTTTGATCTTTAACAAAAAAAAACTGAATTATAACTTCAGTCTTTTCTTTCTTTTATCACTGCTTCAAATAAAATTATCAGTATTTTTTTTTTGACAGGTGCTGTCAATTTTTTGTTTGAAGTTTGAAATAAATGTATATTTTTAATAGACTTAAAGAACAACTTTAAATGAACACATTTATTCCGATATTAACCAACACATTTCAGAATTAATTAAAACAATTTTTAACTAATCTGAACCATCATAATCGATATTAACCAAAAGAACAAAAAAAAGTAATTTACATAAAAAGAAAAACAACAAAAAGAAACGAATACCGGTATAAAAACAACAGGATTTTTTACAACAAAATTTTGAGTAAAAAGTTCAGCAAAAGTTAAACTTTATTGAATTATTTAATTTTAAGAAAAATTTATTAGGTAGAGGGAAAATGAAAATATGCTTAAAGCAGAATATGAAAGCGGGAAAAGAAAAAGTGTGCAAACAAAAATTGAGCATACTTCCTGACATGAGTTGAGATTTTAGTGAACTACTTTAAGAAAAATGGAATAAATTAAAAAAAAAATGTCACAACAGTAACCCCGAAAAATTGATGTTTTGTTTTGTTCCTAATTTACAAAAATGTTAATGAAAATGATGACAAGAAAATAAAAGACACCGGCGAAATTCAAAAAAAAAATCCAACCAACGTTCCAGCAACTTATTTTTGAACATGAAATACAAATTTTGATTGAATTTATATTTCTGTCGAAAAACAATGACTACAAACTATTTTTAAACATCAGCAAAATTATAACTCTTGGCAGTACATATTTGGTTTATTCAAATCAATTCTTAAAACTGTTTGACCTTGTGGTGTAACTTCTGTTGTTAACATTGATGATGAACCATCTGAATATGCCGAGTCGTCACTCATTTTTGATGATGGTGGTCTTCTTCCTCCATTTGATCCATTTGTTCCATATTTTCCCAAATGACTTGTTGCCATTGGCATAGATGATGGTGGCGGTGGTGGAGGTGAAAATTCTGGTGGTGGACGATGGTGCCATCCTTGATATAACTGAGCTTGGCTTGCATATCTAGAAGCTGCTTGTGGATTCACAAAAGCCATTCGTTGATAGGCCGGTGGAGCTGCGATTCGGTGTCCAGTTCCAACACCAGGAATCATTTCACCATAAGAAATCGTTGCATAGTCATAAGTGCCTGAATTTTTTTTTTAATTTAAAATCATTCAGATTGATTTCTAAGATATTACCAAGATGATGTTGCTGTTCATATAATTGTTGCTGCAAATGTGGTGGGATTTGATTTGAATGCACCATTGTCGTTCTGCTGCTATATGGCAATCGATTCGTAGTATCCAAGGTGGTCAGGTATTTTTCGCTGCCAGGATACTGAAAATAATTTGCTGTTTCATGATAATTTTTTAAATAAAACAATTAATCTCAGCGTTAAAAATAAAAACTATGTTAATAATTTATAGAAATTCTACGATCTATAGAACTAAAATGGAATTTGAAATTGTTATGATGGATAAAATTAGATGATAATCAGATCTGAAGACATGTAAGATAAAACTGATTTGAGCGAAAGAAGGAAATTTGAAATAAAAAAGATGAAGTGGGTTTAAAATACACACACCATCTTACTATTATTTTTTTGTTTTCCATTATTTTCTCGTTTTTTCTTTTCGACAACGGATGGATAGTCAGCCTTGGTAGCTCGTAGATTAGGATGATTTTTCTATTACACAGATCAATTAATTACACAAATAAATAAATTGATTAAATAATAAAATAAAATTTAAAAAAAAAATTTTACAGAAAAGTAAACAAAATCTTACCAAGAATTCACTTCCTGTCGAACTTCCAACACCGGGTGACATCATATCTCGATTCTGATTATCAATCCGTTTTTGTGGAGAATTCATTCCATTGCCACATCCATGACGAGCGAACCAATTACAAATATCTCTTCTCATCTGTTAAATTGTTAAATTAAAACATTTGTTCTGAGCTCAATATTTAAAAACCTTGTCAGCGAATACAACATGGAACAAGAAAATAAACAATCCTTGAAGAGAATTGCAAATTGTAAAGATATACGCCATAAACATTGATTTATCATTATCAACCCATAACAATCCGAATGACCAAGTAACTCCAAGCAAAAATGTTAACGCCATTGATCCTTTAACCCATGATCGAATTGATCTTCCAGAATCAACATCATGTTTACACGGTAAATATCCTCCATTACTATGTTGATATACAATACAGAGAGTTTTTAATAATACTCCAATATTGATGATTATGATAAAAGTAGCCGGCGCAACAAAGAATAATATCAATCCATTTTCCGTTTTCAACCAACAATGCTCCGAACTTCCGAATCCATTTGAATCATAAAACCAAGCTCCACCTGTGATAATCGCAGGGACTCCATATCCAATAACCGGATAAATTATTCTTTTTGATTCTGATGGAAACACTTCAACCAACATTCGATAAATATGATATCCTTCTAATAGCATCCATGTTAATGAGGCAAGGAACAAATATAACAATGATGCAGCTATCAATCCACATTGAATCGAGTTTTCTGTTCTTGAAATTCCCCCAAGAAAAGCGATTTCGGCAACAGCTAATGATAAGCATAGATTTTCATGAATGAAAACTCTGTAAGTTGTTCATTTTAATTTTCAGTTGGTTTATATCAATTACCTATCTCCTCCATTTTTGCTAAAAATGATATAAATGAAAAATGTTGCCAACAAAGATAAAATTGATATTCCGCATCCCAAGTATGTGAAAAATGTTAGAAAAGTTGAATCGATTTCACTGATATTGTGCCCATGAACATCCATTAGAACTGCGAAATGTGTTAAATGATCACATTCACAAACTGTCATGGTCCGATTGTGTTGTTTCATTTTACAACCTGTTGGTGACCAATCCAACTGCTGAGGATTCCACCAAACGCACGTTGGAGAACTCATATGCCGAACAACCGATTCTTTGTGAAAAAATTGAATCCGAATCTAAAAAATCAATAATACATTATATTTTTAATAAACTCTAAATTACCGGATTTTTCAAATGTCGAACAATTTGTACTTTTCCATTTAAAACCAGTGAAACTCCAATAATTTTCGAAACAACTTGACGTTTACGTATTACAATTTCCCCTTCAGAATTTTTCGGTGGAATAATAATGTCTTTTGGTGTCATATATGCTCCAATATTATCAAAAGATGAAAATGAGACATAAGTATTTCCTAAAAAATATTTAGATGAAAAAAAAAACGTTTGTTTTTCTCTTGTTATTTTACCATCGGAAATACTAAGAATGGCTTCTTTTGGAACATTAGCATTGTCTACATTTGGTGGTCCCCATAATGCATTTCCCGGAAACATTATGTATTCAGTTGGCTGAAAGTTTACCTAAAAATAGTTTTGTTTAAACCTCAATTTTTTTTGTCATTTTTTCATACGGTAATTTTTTGTGATACTTCACATGTAATTGCTGGTTGAATAATAACATAAGAATCTGTTGATGATTCATATTCTGATGTTGCCATCGCATCATCAACCATTTTTATTAATTGTGAAGCAAACTTTTTCTGCTGATTAATATCAAAACTTGGCCAAATTTCATTATTTTTTCGTAATAAATTATTCATAACTTCAATTATTTTTTTGTTTGCAGCCAATTGAACTTGCCTATAAAATTATATAGAATTAGTATTTTTTTAATATTTTTTTTTTACTTCGCCCAAGAATCATGTCCAGTAACATCAATAATCGTTTTTAACATATCAATTGTTCTCGGTAAATCTCCTCCAACCATTGGACGTCTTGAATCAGCAACTAAAACTCTTAACAGTTCAGGAATTCCATTGGCATCATTATTCGCAAGAGATGATGTTAAAGAACTGTTTCTCGTATCGATCCATCCACTTATGCAATTTGATGTGTTTGCAAATTTATTAATCCAAAATCCTTCTTCTGAGCATTGCCATTTTTGATAACCTGTTGATCCATCTGGGCAACCCATTGTAGCCATTTTACCAGCTTTAGTTTTCGGCCATTTAACACCTTTTTGTTGTGTTTCTTCACAATAAAGTTTCTCTTTTTTCTTTTTTAATTCCATTTCATTATGATTTTGATCGATTTGTTCATTTTTTTCAACCAAACTACTTTCAGTTGTTGTTGTCGTTGTTGTGGTTGAACTAGTTGTTGTTGCTGAAACTTCTCATTATGGTTGAATTATAATTTTGATACAAATCATGCAAAAAACAACACCAACCAGATAAAACACAACTATATTTAAATTCTAAATATTTGACTGTTGATGGGCACGCATCGTCATCTGGTTTTTCCACAAATTCCTTGTTTCGTACTTCAAAATCGCATTCTGTTTTACCATTACATCTGAAATTTTGAACAGCTACAAAAACTATAAAGAACCGCACAATATTTATCACACAACTTTTATAAATCACTACATTTTTGTTTAACAACAAAAGGCATTCTTTCTACCTTTATTGCATTTATACTGAACTTCCAAATACTTGCTCATCATTGGGCACACATCATCAAACAAAAATGTGTCGACAATAAATCGACACATTGTTCGATCATTACATCTACAATTTTTTGTCATAGTGTCTATCACCGTACAATTATTACATAATTCGATTCTACCGTAATCTTCGTAAATCTTCGTACATATATTTAAATGCTACCTATGACTTGTCTCACGTTCCAACATTAAGAACTACATCTGTTTCTAATTTCTATACCATCCAAAATTTGAACTGGATTAACCTCGACAAGATTATTTTCATTGCGTTTACGTAATTGTCTTTTTCGTATATAAACCCCTCAATTTATTTCAGGTTTTCTTTACAACCATGTTTTTATTTTCATTTTTTTTGACTTTTCCCAAAAATTAACAGCCTGATTTTATTCTGACTAATTTAGAGCAACATCATAAATAACAAACAGGTGTGCAGTTTTTAATTTCAGTATTCTATTTTGATCATCCATGCGAAAGCAACAAAACATATATAATTTCCTCTCGAACAAATCGAACAAAATCGCTCTTGGTTTTTTTTGCCACTTTATCGATTTTTAGAATATTTGGAATAGATGGAAAAAAGAGAAATTTGCCAATTTTCTTCATTCTCTTCCCTAGAGAAATCAAAAATTCAAGAAAAATTTAAAATCGTCGGCAAACATTCAAAAACTCGCGGACTGAAAAAGAAGCTGTCATCTTTGATCCACGCATCCCACAAATCATTTTCATCCCAGAAGGTGAAAGGCCAAATAAATAAATTAGGAAGTAGATGTCAATCAAGAATAAACTACCGAAAAAGGAATTTTATATGTTGTTCATTGACCCATACAATTATTTTTTCAGATATTATTCATTTCTTTCTTCTCCATTAATACAACAAACTATTATTCTTACAATGATATTTCTTTTTTTTGTTTTGATCCCAATTGCGGCCGCCTAGATACTTTCTAATTTGTTGAGCTCTTTCTATAGAAAGACAGCAACTTTTACAAAAACAAAGAAGACATGAAATTTGATACAACATACACACGATGAGGTTTCTTCATCAATGAAAAACAGTTTTTAGACACATTTATTTAAAGTTGATCTTCAGCTCAAGTTTTTCAAATTTTCATAACAATGGCATTAATTCATTCTAAGCGTTTTGAACATTTTTTTTTTAAATGTGCAGCTGAGTAGAACAAAGCCTATTGAGCAAGACTCTCATATTTCACTACCGTTTACGATCGCGTGCAAAGTCTTTCTTTCTCTTTTTTCATAAAAATCCCCCCAATTACTATTGGATATTCTTTTTACAAATTGCAGACTGCAGACGTTTTTTTGTTCAACCAATTTAAAATTAATGTCACAAACCCCTGTAGCCCCCCTCCCCTTTTCATCCCTATGATTATATTGACATGTCCAAAACCAATTGATGGGACATCTTGTATTACTCATTGTTAGTTCACCCCCCCCCCCCCCTCCTCTCCTTCTCTCTCTCTTTCTCTTTTTCCCGGTTTCTTCTTTTCTAATATATTTTTTCGTATTTCCCTTGTTATTTCACATATCCACATATGCATTGTGGACTTTGAGGACAAATAAATTTTCTTTTCGGATAGTTCCTTATTTTGACCGACTTCGGTTTTCCAACCAACAAGTCAGTCTCAATCTATTGTCCGGATATTTAATTTTTCAATGTCAATAAATCACTTACTATTAAACATGGGCACAACAATATGTAACAGTAATAATTGTAATTTTCTATTACAGCCAATTACCAACTTTATCCAAATAATGACTTTTTTTTTAAAATTATCTTCCATGGTGTGCGGTAAAAATAACAAAGAAAAGAGATCATATGCAAATTTAAGTGTGAATAGTTTCCCCCCCCCCCCCCCCCCCCCACCTCCCCCACTTAACCACCTTCGAAGAAAAAACAGGCTGGCATTTCAAAGAAAATCCGTCTTTTTTTCGTTTTCAAGTATCCCGGATTTCCATTAGTTATCTATCGCCATTGATGCGAATCGTCTTTCTTTATTCTATTTTAACCCTCACAAAGTCTATTCCTTTACGCCGAAGAATACAAAACAAGCCGACCTTCTGCTCCCTCAAAATATTCTTTTTTTTTTGGCGATTCACTAGCTCATCTTGCACATTAGTAAATGACAGAGAAGAGAGCACATTCATAATCCTTCTCTCACTTTTCTGTAATCCTTTTTTTTCGGTTAGTCGGTCTCCTGCTTGACCGCACCATTTCTGCTACTGACAGCTCCCTCGAAAATGATTGAGTGTAAGAAAAACAAGGATAAAATGGAGAAGAAAACGAAGAAAAAAAACTGAAAAACGGACCTAGATGTGCATAGCAGGAAACGTGTTAATTAAAACCGCACTTCTGTGTATATACAATCAAGCCTCACTCACACAAGGAAAAAACATAAGGTTTTTTCAATTGGACAAGATGAGAGAAAATTGAGTTTTTATTTCTATTCCAATTCCCCCTTTTCCTTTTTTTCTGATTGATGCATCTAATTCTTCATTTTGGCGCCAACACAATGACAGCTTTTAGTTCCCCAATAAAAAAAAGACTATCTACCATTTCTCATTTTTACCCGGCTGCTGTTATGTTTAGTACCATGTTAAAATGGTATTTAACTATTATTTGAGCTAATTGTATAGTCACGAATGAGCAATTAATGAATGCTTTTTGATTTTAACAAAAATATTCAATTTTCAATGAACATGTGTTCTACATATGGGATGGCTTCGCGCATTTCACTAAACACATCTGCATTTTTTACAAGGAAAACAACAATTTAATGAAACCTTATTTGGAAAAATATTTATGAAAAAACTGAATTTTTATAAGTGAAATCCCTTCAAAAAAAAATAATTTGAAAAGGTAATATGAATAGTTTGCTCAAAACACCACCATTAACTTACTAATTGACTATTTTCTCTTGATTGGTTTTACTGTTTGTATTTACATAGCTGTCTCAAATATCTGTGTCCTCATTTTTATTATAACTTCTTTCTATTAATTATTCATGACTAATAGAATTGAGATTAAGAAATTAAAACGAAAATTATCTAGTTTAAATGAATAATAGTTGGGTATTGTTTTGAGTCATTTTGTATGTTTCACAACATATGTTACATGAAATGGTTGATTTTAGTTTACAATTTTTACTTATACTATGTAGTAGAGCTCAATTCCCGGAAATTTTTTATTTCCTGATTTATCGTGAAATTTTGTTTCGCAAAAAGTGAAAATGAAGGAAAAATTCACAAAAGCAGATGTCTTGAAGACAATTGTGTGGGGCTTCGAAGGACACTCGTTTTCTTCACATTCACCGACTAACACATAAATACAAAAAATGGCACGATCGAGTGTGAAATGATGCGTTTCGACAACTCGCTGCTTTCAAAACCAAAAAATCGCATCTACTAATCAATGAGGCCAACCAATCAACCAAAAAAAAAGAAGGAAAAAGACTACGACGATGATGATGATGATGATCCCGTTAACCTTGTTACATTTACTAGGAAATTATATCGGAAACAACTATACAACATTTCTTTTTCTCGTTCTGTTCAATTTTTAGATTTAAACTTGATAATTTGTTTTCTATTGTGAACTTTTCCCTTATTCGCTCTTCTAAACTAATAAAATATTTGTGGATAGCTTTTTATTCCTGACACCTTCCCCTCATTTATAATATATGATGAATATGCTAGTTAGTTGTACCTAGTACTTCAATGTTTTCTTTCTATTCAACCTTTGAAATAATTTGAAAAACATACTTTTTCTCTAAAATCGACTTCGTTTTGGGATTTTGACAGCTTCCAGATGGTTCGAAGCTAAGATCTTTGTTACAAACCTGAAAAAAAATTGATTGACTTTTACAGTATTTATAAGCTAAATAGAGCTAGAAAAAGGAAAGAAAACATACACTATTGGAAAATCGGCCGTAATTTCCAATAACAATCGAAATGACAGTTCCTGGTGGACATGATAATTCAGCTAAATCGCCATCACAAACAGTCAATAAAATTGTTCCTGAAAAATTTCAATTTGTTCCCTTTGAATTTCAAAAATCGTACAACGAAAAGATGATTCCAAATATTTTCTCGTTTGTTAATTTTACAATTCACAAACACAAACAATTCTTTCATTTCTATATCGTATCTTTGTATTATAATAATAATTTTTATTTGTTTCCACCTCTATTCATATGCAGCACCACCATTCCGCGCATCGAGCTCCTCACGTTTCAAAAATTTCTCTAATTTATCAACGTTTTTTATTATATTTCGGAGCACCAGCAGCCGGCCCCAATTTACGCAATATTACGCCTAGCTCGTGCCCTCGACAACACTCTTCGAATCGAATATACACATTTTTACAGTAATTTGATATGATGAAGAACCATTTTAAAATGGAAATCCTTTTCAATATATTACTTAACTAAGATTTGAAATAAAATTATATTTGCAACGTGTAGCGTTGTACTGGTGTGTTTCTGTCATCATGACGCTCTTACTTTAGCCATACTAATTACGACAAATTTGGTTGGATTGTGTCGTATCCAGGGTAAAATGGGACATCTTTTTCTATTGCTTTCTATTTTCAAATACTTCGATCTAAGGGCTCTTCAAACAGCTTTCAACCTCCTTATTCAATAAAAATTAGCCGATTCAGAAAAATAATTCCAACTATTTCTCGCTTTGCTCAACTTTTCATTTTCATTTTCATTAAGAATCAAAACAAACAAATTCTTCAATTTAACTGGAATTGAGAATGAATGAACATTTATGGATATAAAATTTCATCCCACAAGACTTTTTACTCGTTTTCAAAGTATTCTCTTACTTTTTCGATTTGCAAATATTTGAAGAAAAGAAATTTGAACTGTGCTTGAGCTTTTAGAACTACCGATATAATACAAAAAAAAAGAAATAAAAAATGAATGCTATTATTATTAACCTATGAATCAAAAACGAATAGAAAATTACTCTTTCGATATTCGTTTTTATATTCTATTGTCCTTTTTCTTTTATCTATATCGCCTTTTTAGTCTTAAATCAAGAAAAAAAAGAGAAGAAGGAAGTATGCAACATTTATATCGATGATATTCAAATAATTCTTTCATTCAACCCGACGTGTCAAATCTGGAATGTTGCAATATCATATTAATATTATCTTAAAATGAAATCTGACCGACACATGCTAAAGATAACAAAACTCAGAGTCAAAAATGCAATTCTTGGTTCGATTACCATCAACAAAGATAAATAGCCTAACGAGCCGCTTTCCTTTTTAGTCAATGACAAAAACCCGAAATAAGACAAAAATTGTCATATTTTCGCTCACCATCAATCATTTTGTCACCACCAATTATATCGACTCGACTTTCCCATATGTGGCCATTCATTTTTTAACAAAAAAACTCCAACTGTGAAAATGAGCATCGAAACTCTTTATACTAATTTACTATATCCGCCGGATAAAAGAAACTTACAAAAAGCAGCATCATTAATTGTTTTGGTCAACTACTTTTACTTCTCAACATTTCTTAATTGAGTTAATTTGATCGATTTTTAATTTGTCAATTGAGAATATTAATGAAGATAAACTAAATATCTATTTACCAAAAGTATCAATAATCATCTTTATTTTCTTCAAACTTTTTACTAACTTCTAACTATATTTTAGATGAGAGCATCGGCAAGATAACAGACCTTTTTTATTTGTTATTTGGATTAAAAATCATGAGATGATCAATGTGTGTCGGATGTTTTGACGCATCTCCAACTGTTATGAGTGCTTCTTCTTTTTTTTCTGTTTTTCTTGTTTTCTATTCCACTTAACTATATCAATAATGTTCTTGTTAAAACTTTTTTTTAATCATTATAACTAATGCAAAAAAAAAAGAATATTGTATATTTCTTGTATTATTAGTATAAAATTATTGTAATTGGCCTAAAAATGAAGATTAATTTGAAGGCCACTCATCTAACAAAACAAAACATTGAAACGATGAATAAAATTCAGTGTCATGAAAGAGCAAAACAATAGAATCTAACCGGACATGTGCTATCTATACCCAATTGGATCTCACATTTTCCCTCATTTTTGTTTTAATATTTCTATTGTTTTTGCTGTTTTTCAATCAACATCTCAATTATATCAATCTCTGGCACACATCATTGCATATCATATGGATTCTTTAGATTTCTCCTGCTGCTCACCCCAAAAGTAAGATCAAAATTCTAGATAACAACAGGTGGAACAGGTGGAAATTTATCTAACAGTGGCTTCATCAAAATAACACCTAATCCTTAATAAATTTATGACTTTCCCACGTGTTAGTCAAGCGAATTTAAAAATTTTGAAAAAAAAAACGAAAAAATAGAGAATTTGTATATTTTATTTTTCGGGAAAGCTTGACAGCTAATGTAACATTTTTCGAAAAATTTTGAAGAGTTTTTCGTCTCATTCCAATGCAAACAAAACCATCAAGCGGAAAGAGAATAGGCCCACAAAATTTCCATACTTAGTTTAACTGCTATCGAAGATTTGAAAAATTTTAAAATAAATTGATACTTTCTTTTTGTTTTTCTTTTTGTTAAAAAAAACGAGTTTGATTAATTTAAATAAGTTAAACTATTTGGAAGTTAGAAATTTCTTGAGAACTTATGTGTACAGTTTTTGCAAACTAAAATGTTAACGATTTATTTTAATCAATCGATTTATGTTAATCTCTTATAATCTTCGAAATAAGACTATTTTCTTAAAACTATATATGTATGTATGAACGTATACACATTTTATATTGCCAGATTTATAGACAAAAATAAATAAATAAACAGGAAAATGAGTAGTGAGTTCAGTAGATTAATGACGCGTAAAAAGCTCTCGAAAAATATAAGAAAAAAACTATAGAGAAACTAACAAAAAAATTTTTTTTTTATCGAAAAAAATGTCCACCGACATATTTGTGTAAGGCCATTAGTAGTGTCACCGGAAATATGGTTGCGTAAGTTTGATGAAAATGGCAAAATAAAATAAAAAAAGAAGCCGCTATGTTGTTAAATCTACTTCCCATATAAAAATTATGACGAGCTTTTACTAATTATTTGTTGAAGGAAAATCTGTTAGATGTTCACACAAACCGCAAATCAAAGGAACGGAAGGAAATGAAAATCTCTTGGGAGTCGAACAAATTTTGGATATGTTCATGAACTAATTATTGAACATGAAAAGATTATTTGTGATCGTTTCATTTTAAATGAGCATCATTAGAAAATTTTACATTTACAAATTTGAATTTTTTGAATATTCTATTAAATTTTAAGCTCGGAAAATTGAAAACCGTTTTTTAAAAAGTTAAAAAATTACCTTCTGAATCAATTTTCTTCTGATCATAAGCTTCGATGAATACTGCAAAAGAGAATAAAACTGCTAAGAGAGCCGAAAAATAAGGATATGACGGCATTTTTTCAGATACTAAATTCAAAAATGCATTAGAGAATCAAAGACGAAAATCGTCGGTTATGTTTTTCTAGTGAAAGACGTTGGAAGAAACCTGAAAAATATAAAATTAAAAAAGAATAAAAATTTATCAAATAGAAAAAAAAGAAGGAGAAAACAATGATGAGCAAAAAAGAATAAATTGGGGAACACAAACCACCACCATCACAGCGAATAGCAAGTAGCATTAAAAGAAAAGTGGGGACAGGGAAAGTATAAGAGAAGAAAAGAAAAAGAAAAAAAGGATAGCAGTCTGCTGGTAGCAAAAGGGGCGGAGATTAAAGAAAGAAATGTGCGCATATACAAGAAAAGAAAAGAAAACAAATATATATGTATTTGTTAAAATGGAAAAAAAATGTTTTGAAAAAAGAGAATTAAAATTTTAAGAAAAAATATATTACGGTAGTAATTAAAGGCACACGTAACATATTAGTTAATGTTTCTTTTAACGAAGAATAAATAAATTTCTTTACTTAACTTCTTCCAGATAAATGTTACAACTCAAAACTTTTCAACCGGTTTTAGTTTTATTTATTTATATTATTTTCATAGAAAGAAGATATTTTCGAAGGAATTTGACAAAAAACATAAATTTAATGGTGAAAAATAAAAATTCCTTTATAACCAGCTGAGAAAATAAAAAAATTTGTTATCAAATTTTGAAATATCGATTAAAATGTATTCCAAATTTCTTTTTTTTTCATTTTTTACGTTGCCATCTCTTCTGGTTTATATTATTTTTTTTTATTTACAATTTTCCGTCACAAAATTTAATAAAACAAAATTAAAAAAAAAAAAAAACAAAAAATAATTCTCAGATTCCTCCATTTTGTTTTTGGAAATACAAAAATAAAGATAAAATTGATTTTATGAATCATATGAGATTTTTCTCTTCGCAAAAACGTGTCGACGGCACTTTTTTCATGTTACGGTTCTTTTTTTTTTCGAGTCGAACAATAAAAAAAAAAGAAACGGAAAAAGAAAAAGAAAAAATTGATCGTGAGTCACATAAAAAAGTCTCGTTCTAAACATTCTTTTTTTTTCTTTCTCTTGGTATAAATGAACCGAAACAAATTTTTTGCAACATGAAAATAATATGAAAAATAGGAAATTTGTTAAAAAAAAGAAACAAAAAATCTTCCATCAATTTCATAACAAAAGACGATTTTTGGGAAACTTTATTGGTTTATTTATTTAATCAATAAATCCATTTTTTTGACACAACTGACAAGGTGTCAGTGAAATTTAAAAAAATGATTTGACAACAATATTTATATGTCAATCATATAAAAATGTCACTGAGAAGACAAAGAAAGTTAAGGAAATTGTAAAATGGGATGAAAAAAGATTAATTTGGTATTTCTGCCATAAACTGATCACATTTTATTTTTACTTATTTTCAATAAAAATTATAACAATAATTTTAATAATAATTTTAAAAAAATGATCTTTTTAAAGGTACATTTTACAGTATTACCTTAATATTTTGAAAAGAGCTAAATAATATTTTAATCCTTATTAATATGTATTAATAAAAAGTTACAAATAATATAAATATGTTTACATATTATTTTTTATTCAAAAATTATTACAACACCCAACGAGAATACATATAAAAATGCTATAAATTATGTTGATTTTTACTAAACAGGTGTCTAAATTTACTTATCCAAAGGCATATCACATATTATCTATGATTGATCAAAAAGATAATCATAAAATTCTGTAATTAATACCAAAAAAAAAAAACACGAATAATTACAAGAATAATACAGAAGATTAAAAAGAAATAAAACGATCAATTTAGATTTGTTGGTATTTAATTAATAGGATAATCGTTTAAATTTGAAATTATTTATTAAAAAAAAAAACAAGATTTTTAATCGATATTTGATTTATAAAAATTATTAAGTTGTAAGTACAAATGGTCATAAAGAAAGTAAAAAAAAGGAAAGAAAAAAAAACGAAAAGTATTATTCCCATTGACAAAACCTCGTTGCATATTTATTATGAGAAAAAAATACTTTATCTTTTTGTAAAACGAAACAAAAAAAAGGAAGAAAGGAAGAATCAATAGAATTTTATTTTTTAAATGTTTCTTTATGAATATAAATGTATCTACAAAAAATGTGTGAAAAGAAACAAAACAATTCTCATTTTTTCTTTCTTTTTTTTTTGTTTTCAAAAAATACTGAAACAAAAAAACATAGGAAAAGCTTTGATAAATTAGTCAAATTCTCATAAAATGGAAATAAAATTCTTGAATTTAATAAAAAAAAATATTTGGGGCTCTCAAGAAGAAAAAAGAATGGAAAAACCAATTCTGCGTAATTTTTCATTTTATTACACAATTTCAGGTAGGTGAAATTTATGAAAATCAATGGTTTCAACAATAACGAAAATGGAGCAGAAAACAAAACCTTAAAAAAAAAAAAGATTTTTTTACGATCTCGTGTTTGGAATTCATTGAAGCTTGTTGGGAGAAGAAAAAGAAAAAGAAAATGACACATTTCATCACATTTTAATTTATTTTTTCTTCTAAACGATCAATCTCATTAAAAAAATCAACAAATTTGTCTTCAAACTAATAATTTTCTCATAAAATGACGAATTTGTTTTTTTAATTGAATTATCTACAATAAAAAGGCTGTACAATAAGTAAAAATACAAAATTTAAAAAAAAAGTATTTTTTTAATTGAAAAATAAATTCAAAAATTATTCAAGTTGAATTTATGATTAGAAGTTATAAAACTCATTTTCAGGATTAAAAACGTTCATACAAAATATTTTCTCACTGTGAGAAAATTGAGAATATAATTCAATAATAAAAAGAAAATAAAATATATTATTAATTATTTACTAATATTTTAAAAATAAAAAAAATTCAAGAATAAAAAAAATTTGAATTTTGTGGAAACAGCTTGGAACAAGTCAAAAACTTTGAAAAATGTTCAAAAACTACCAATTCATTGTGAACATGTTTCAAGCTTTTGCCCAGCTTATAAATCAAATTTCTACTTTTTCTTTTCTTTTTTTTTCTTTTTTTTTATATTTTTATTGCTACCAAAAGAGAAGAAAAAAAAAGAGAGAAAGAAAAGAAAAAAAAAAGGAAAAATAAATTGAAAAAAGGTAAATTGAAAACTCGAACATTTTTTTCTTTGCTTTTTTTTTCAATTTTTCAATAAAATGTCATCGATATGCAAAAAAAAAGAAAAAGAAAACCACGTTTTTTGACTTGACTGATTGACTGACGCAATATTATTAATCGTTCAAAAAAAAAGGAAGAAGAA
Source organism: Caenorhabditis drosophilae (assembly GCA_963572285.1). Taxonomy (NCBI): domain Eukaryota; kingdom Metazoa; phylum Nematoda; class Chromadorea; order Rhabditida; family Rhabditidae; genus Caenorhabditis; species Caenorhabditis drosophilae. The sequence goes on along the minus strand of OY751561.1, from coordinate 4,864,323 downwards.
AAAGCCGAAATAAATATTATAAATTCTAAGAATATAAAACATTATTTTGCTTTAGGCAAATTGTATCAAAAATAATTGAATTTTCAACATTTTATGATCTAAATTGAGGTGTCAAATGAGCAAATACTTTTACGAATCCTTGATTTGCTCTGCTCCTCTCTTAATAAAAATTATTTTTTATATCGCAGAAAAGAAGACATTTTTCTTTTATATTTCCAAAAAAGAAAGAAAAGAAAAGAAAAAAGGAATGAAATGGAACATTATTTCTTGTCGTCAAGAATTTGAAATAATTAGTTTGGTCTCAATTGATACGACGAATTGAGGTGAAAACATCAGGAGGAATCTTCATCGTCGTTTCAATATTTGAATAATTCATGAGAAATCCATTTTCGAGTCATCGAAGACATGGATGGAGCAGCACTACAATTGGCTGGCTAATCTTACGAATATTATTACTTTTTCTCTTCTTTTTTTTTCAGCGGTGAGTTAATCTCAGCAAAAAAAAGTGTAACTTTTATTTTTTAAATAAATAAAAAGTAAAAAAAAAAGAAAGAAAGAAATTGAAAAAACATCGTCCTTGGATTACGTTTTCAATAGAGCAGATGTTAGAAAAAACAAAAAAACTGAATTTTTGTTTCGAATTTTAATTGAACAAATTTATTTTAATTCTATGAAAATGTCAAACATTTTCTTTGATTTTTGTTTTAAACAAAAGAATAAAAAATGTTTTTTTCCTTTCCGTTAAAAAATATTACAAATTAATTGGAGAATTCACGATTTTTAAAACTTTTGAAAGAATTTTCAAGAACCTTAACACAAAAAAAAACGAAAAAAAGTTTAAAAAAACAGAAAGTTTTATTCTGTCAACCAACACCTGCGCACTCCACACTTCTTCTTTCTAATTGAAACCACTCGAAAAATGTCGACGTTTTTTTTTTTGCTTCGAAACAATTCAACTATTAATTCGATAATTAAAATTTCTTTTAAAACCTTTTTCTTTTAAAAAAAAATAAATGAAAAACGAAATTTCACAAAAGAAAATCAATAATGAAATGTGGTTGACTGTTATCATTTTCAAATCGATATTGATAATGTGAACGATTATGGGGCGGTTTTTTTTCTTTCCTGTTTTTCATCAGAAATTAAAATTAGCAGGAAATAAAAATTTTTATTATTCAAACTATTTTTTGATTTAAAAACAACCAAGATCAACATTTTTTTTTGTTAAAAAATGTTAAAAATGACGAAATAAAAAAACCCGGACTTTTAGATATTGAAACAAAAAAAAAAGAAAAGAAAAAAGTTGGAAATGCTACTGTCAGAAGAACAAAACAAAAGTGTGCAAAATGTTAGAAACAAAAGAAAATTAAGACAGGAATAAAGACAAATACATAGATAGAAACGAGACGAAGACGCAGACACAGCAGCTTTTTCTTTTTTTTCCTTCTTTTTTGAGGCTGCCGCTCACCAAAACAGTTTTTAATTAAAAATTTTTGGAATATAACGAAATGTTTGTTTTATAAATTTGATTTTTCAATTTGGTCAACGTAAATACAGAATTTAATCTTACAAACCAAAAAAAAAAATCAATAAACCAAAATTATTTTTTAAACTTTTTGTACATTTTGAGTGTTTAAAAAAAAAACAAAAAAAGTCTTAAATAAACATTGTTTTAGTCATAAAAAAATGAAATTTAGTGATAGTCAGATCATTCAGCCAGTCAACCAGTCATTGATATATTATTTGACATAACAAATCATAACATAAACTTATACATAATGTCTACGCCTCAAATTATTATTTGATTTGAGAAAAAACCTCGTCACCTTGACATAGCCAACATCAATCATTTCTTTCTTTACCGTAATAATATTTATTCATTTTATAAGATTATAAATACAGATAAACTTTATTTCCGAGAAATCCCTGGACAAAAAAAGAAAGAAAAACAGCAGCAATAATTTTCCCTCATTATCTTCTGTGAGACTATCATTATCGGATTTCGGATATTTATACATATAATAACACTGGTCAAAATTTATTGCCTCCACCCCGCCGATTATTTTTGTTATACAATGTAAATACTACATATATCGTCAATTAAATAATAATTATTATTTTATTTTATTACAAAAAAAGAATTTAAAAATATATTTAAATAATATTGGTGACAGATTATAAATGTGATAAAATTGATTATTCAATGTTTACTTTAACAGGGATTAAAAATTACTGTAATTGACTCGGTCATTCATTATTATTCTTATTATATAATTTGATTGTTCAACCTTTTATGACCTCAAAAGTTTGATTAGTCTCATTCCAGCTGTGATCAAAGATAAAGAAGCACAAAATGAGAGAACAATAAATATACACATTGTAATTTAATATCTTAAAAAAAGAATAAATAATAATGAAAAGTTTTAACAGTTTCATCTTTCGTCTTGTAAAATAATCCATTTTTAAATAAATTAAAAAAAATTTTTTTTTTTGAAAAAAGTGAAGAAAAAAAAAAGGAAAAAAAAAGAAAATGATATTTGATTATATTTAATATTGATGATGCATTTTTATTGGCAACCAAGAAAGACAAAGATGCGAAAATATTTCTTTTTGTATTGTTTATAATTGAAAGCAAATAAAAATGAAAACAACTCATAATGATGAATAAGCAGGAAAAAAAATGAGAATCGGCATTGATCGACAGCCGATCGGCATAAGAAAAGACAAATATTTGAGAATTTTTATCCGTTTATTTTCAATTATTTTCCAAATCAAAATATGAAAAAAGAAAATTTTTATTTTTAATTTCTTTAATTATTCAGGAAGCCAAACACTTTCTTTGATTTTTTTCTCAGTTGTCTGAAAAAAAAATCATGTAAAACATATTTTTTTAAAACAAAAAATAGACTTTTTGATTTTGAATTTGGTTTTGGTTCTGAGTCTGATTCAGATTTGGGTTTTGGTTCTGATTTTGGTTTTGAGCTTGATTCTGATTCTGATTCTGGTTTTGGGCTTGATTCTGATTCTGATTCTGATTCAGATTTGGGTTTTGGTTTTGATTCTGATTTTGATTCTGATTTTGATTCTGATTTTGAACTTGATTCTGATTCTGATTCTGATTCTGATTCTGATTTTGATTTTGATTCGGATTCGGATTCTGATTCTGATTCTGATTCTGATTCTGATTCTGAGTTTGAACTTGATTTTGATTTTGATTTTGATTAACTGGAACAGTTGGTGTAACTGTTTGCTGAAATTAAAAAAATACTTTAATGAAATCAATTCAAAAATTCAACAAAACCGTCGTTTTTATCGGCGGAGGACAAGCTGGTTCGACGTTCGTTGGAGCCGGACTTGAAACCACTTCGACTGCTTCATTTCCGACAACTGTTTGACAAGATTTTTTTTCAACAAAAAAAAAGTTGAAAATTTACCTCCAATTTGTGTTCTTTGTTGAAACTTCGGAGTTGGAGCAAATGGAAGTTGTTTAGTAGGCGTTGAGCCACCATTTCCCGCAAACGTCATTGGAACATTTACAGTGATAGCTGGAGTCTGTCTTGTATCTTGGCAACACTGAAAAAACCAAAGAAAACTGATTTTAAAATTATTGAATTTGATACGTCTTTATCGGATTTTTTCATTTCAATCGCATGATCAGATGAAACATAACCAACTGGAATTGGTGGTGGATAGGCAGTAACATAATCAGCTAATTGTTTTTTAATTATATCGATTCCCTTTAATTATTGATTTTTAAAATATTCAAAACATTTTTAATGAAATATTTCACTTCGTTTAATCTTGGATCATCAATGTATTGATAAGCTTTTCCACATTCTAATAATGCAACAGCAATCATACAAAATTGAACTTCAACTTGACAACTGCTTAAACGACAATCTTTAAACAAAAAAAAAACAATTTAAAAATTAAAAAAAGAAAAGAAAACGAACATCTCAATGATTTGACAATTTCTGAAACTTTTGTATGTTTTCCATTAAGTAATATTTGTAATCCAATTTCAATTGCCATAAATGTTCCAGTTCTACCAATTCCAGCCGAACAATGAATTATTACTGGATTCTGAACAAATCGCATTAATCGATTTGTTCGAAGAATTGCTAAATTTGATTTTGCAACTGTTTTATCTGGCCTAAAAAATCTTTTTTTTTGTTTTCCAATTAAAAAAAAAGGAAAAAAACCAAGTAAGAAATTTATAATGAGTAACTTTCATCGTTTTATTTCGAAATTTATCAAATAAACTCAAAATTGTCATTGTCGTATGAGAATCGGTTTGTGAACAACTTTCACATGTTATCGAAAAATCGCCAAATATTAAACAAAGACCAGAAACGTCGGGATAATAATTTTCACATTTTCTTTTTCCATTTTCAATTTGTTCACAAAGCATACAAATTGCTCCAACATTTTCTTGAAAAACCATCCGCCAAAAATCAATAACTGTTTCTTTTACTGGTCCCTTTAATATTTTTGTTTTTTTTTTTAAACAAAAAAAATAAATCAAACTTGTGTTAAAATGTAAAGAGGTTGAAGACCTTTCACATAATTTGCATGAATATAATCTCCGGGACGATTATCTTTTAAAATTACTCGAGTTTTATCATTACAAACCACATCTTTAGAAAAATCAATCAATTAATTTTAAATAAAAATTCAAAAAACCTTTATATCGATTTTTTTTTAATGGAGTATTCTGATCAAATATTGTTCTAGAAAGATAATTTTGATAATTAAAATTAGCCAAATCGTGATATTCTTTGAATAATCCTTCAAGTCCAATTGATAAAACATACTGAAGAAAAAAAAAAGAAAAAAAGAAAATTTTTAAAATAAAAAAATACTTTGGCAAATGATTCAAATGCTACTTTTTGATCATTTGTTTGATTATCGCTCTATTTTTATTTTTTTATTTATTTTTTTTTATTTTTAAACTTACAGCTGGAAAGAAAATTTTTTCAAATTTATAAGTGTATTTATCAGGATCAAAACAATCTTTCATTATATCGAAGGACATATTTAATGTTGGTGTTGATGCTACGGCTTTAGAAAGTTTTTTTTTTCTTTCACTTTTCATAACTTTTATTCTTTTTCCTGATTTCGCACTTCTATCGGCATCATTTATTTTTTTCTTTTTCTTTAACTTTTTTTAAATATTTTTTGATTTCAAAAATAATTTTTATACCATCCTTCTTGAACTTTCCATTGATTTATCTTTTTTCTTTTTAATTTTTCTCTAAAAACGTTTTAAAATTAATTAATACAAATAATTAATTTCGAACCATCGATTTTAGGAAATCCATGATTTATTCTCAATTAATTCTTATCTGGATTATCAAATAAATAAAATAAATAATAATTTTAAAAATGTTTTTCTTTCTTTTAGTATTTCACGTAACTTTCAGTTTAGAAAAAATGGCAGGTTTCAACATCAAACAAATAATTTGTTTTTTGAAAACTCATTTTATTTGAAATTTTAAAATATAAAAAACTAAAACGGTGAAGGGAGCAAGTCGTTTTCAAAAAAAAAAAATTAATGAAATTGAAAGATGGTAGAAAACCGTAACATATTCAATATATTTTTTTGTGTAAAGTGAAAAAAAGATATTTCTATCTTGAACATTTTTTTTGTGCAAAATTTAAATTATTATATGTAAAAAAGTTATTTGAAAAAAAAAATTATCGATCCTCTTCAATTTGATCCAGTTCTGATAAATTGGCTGGATCAAGCTTTGTTATTTTCATTTCTAAATTTAAAAAAATTCTTAACCGTTGGTCAAAGAAAAAAAACATACGAAAATGATCCTCCAATATTTTGATCATATTCATAGAATCTGCACTGTCGATAAAATTGATAGCTATTCCACTTTTTCCGAATCTACCAGTACTAAAATAAAATAATTTAAAATATACCGGTTTTTAAAAAATATGTAGATTTAAAAAAAAAATAAACCGTCCAATTCGATGTAAATATGTTTCACAGTCTGGTTGAGTTTGTCCATTTATTTTTAACGGCATATTATTTTCGTCATATCGAATAGGCAAATCATAGTTGATTACAATTGAAATTTGAGTTACGTCAATTCCACGAGCGAAAACATTTGTTGTTATTAAAACACGGAACTTTCCTTGTTTAAACGCATTGATAACATCAGCTCTTTCGACAACTGTTAAACCTCCATGAAGAACACCAACCTATAAATAAAAAGTAAAGAACATTAAATATCTTTGAAAAATTCATTAAATTACGCCATGTCCACGCGATACCAAATTATTAAACAGCCAATCGACACTAGATTTCGTATGACAAAATATAACTGATGAGGACAATGTTAAACCACTATACAGATTAATAATTGCCTATAATCAATAAAATTTGCAAATAATTGATATCAAGAAAAATTTTACCGAGTATTTAGCAACCCGATTTGAACACTCCACATAAAATTGCTTAATATTTGGCAATGCTTGTTCTTCTCTTTTAAGCCTAAAAATTTCAAACTAGCAGATAAACAATGGTTAGCACACAAAACTACAATAGTACTTGAAATTGACATACAACACCCCCTGCTGTGTTGTATTCCTTACTGTCTTGAACATTTTTTTTTAATATTTTGAAGGGTATTTTTTAAACATTTGCAGGGTTTTTTTTAATTATAGAATTTTTTAAATTAAATATAAAAACGACGAAAAAAATTTAATTTTTAAAAAGTTAAAAAAAACTTTAACTTTTATGAAAATCTTACATAACTACTATTGCGTTCTTAACCAGTTTTGTCGCAAACTGAATAACTGGCGCTCCATATGTGGCTGAAAACAGAAGTGATTGAACTTTTGGATTTTCAGCTTCAATACGCCTGGAAAATTTAATTATCTTTCGTCTTCAAAATATTTTATAAACCCATAGATGTTTGTGCTAATATCTGCAAATCCTTGTTGATCGATCATAATGTCCGCTTCATCAAGAACCAAACATTTGATTTTAGACGGGTCAATGCATTTGTATTTAAGCAAATAATCTCTCGTCTGAAATTCAATTTTATTTCAGTAAATTATTAGTTCAAAAAACACTTACAATTCCTGGTGTTCCAATAACAATTTGCTCTGTTAACATTTTATCTTTTCTAGCTTTAAAATATTATCGTTAAAATTTGAAATATTGAATGAATATCACCTGCTAAGTTAGTTCCTTTAACCGCATAATGAATTTTTAAATTTTCAATGTATTTTCCCATTTTTTCTACAACTTCTCCTGAAAAAAAATTAAAATTAAGAATTGATCATAAGATAAACAAATACCAATTTGTTTCGCCAATTCAAGAGTAGGCGCCAAACACAGGCATTGGGGATATTCCTTTTCAGGATCAATTCGACTTAGCATTGTTAAAACAAATGCTGCTGTTTTTCCTGTTCCGGATTGAGCTTGAGCAATTAAATTAGATGGTCTAAAATAAACATGCTTTGTTAAAATTCAAACTGAATCTTACGGCTCCATGAGCAATAGTGGTAATGCTGTTTCTTGAATTTTTGTTGGAAACTCAAAACCTAGGTCGTTTAATGCTTGCAAAACTTTCGTATTTCTGAAGTTGTATTTTGAAAAAATGTAGCATCAATAAACTTACAAGTGCATTTCCTTGAATGATCTATAAAAATGAAGGGGTGATAACGGATCATTCCTTTGTACTTGAATATCAACATATTCTCCTTCCATTTCTTTAACTTTTTTACAAATAAATTTATTCAAAAGAGCAATATCAGCAGCAGCCGCTTAAAATTAAGTCTGATTTAATTTTGAAAAAATTATTTCTAAAAAACCTTGTTCATGGACTTCTGTTTCATCGACGCATGTTTCGATATGTTGCTAAAAAACATGAATAAATATAGCTTGCAATAAATTAAAAAGGCTGGTGTTTAAAAATTTTTAAATTACTTTTTCATATCCTCCGTTTGAAAAACTGTTATTACATTGACTTGCATCTGAAACTTTTTTTTCGAAAATAAGACTCAAGTAAATTGTTTGGAAGCTCACCGATTGGCCTTCGAGGTGGGACAAAACCGAGGTTACCTGGATTCACTCCTACTCTAAAATTTGTAAACTTAACATAAAAAATCAATATTAAACAATTACTTCGAACCAGTTTGAGAATTTCTAGTTGAATTACCGAAAGGAGCTGCAAAAATGGTTATCGTTTCGGGGTTTTTAAATCTTTTAGAAATTTTTAAAAATCTTAATTATTTTGGAATTGAGCAAAAAGTTTAGTTCAAAGCGAGACAATTGGGTAAAAGTTATTTGGAATTAAAGCCATGTCCAAATAGAATCAATTTTTTAAAGATTGAAACTATCATGCAAAAAAAGACATGCAGCACGAAATAGCATTACTTTGACATATGGAACTAAAATTTACCTGTTTTAACTCTCGTTTCTTCGGCTTTCTTAGGTTGTCGGTGATCTATTTTCATTTTACTTCTATCAAATTCAATATATTTATTTACATTATTTGAAGAATCATTAGAGCTTTTTCTTGCTTCTCCGTTGTTTTCTTCGTCCTTTTCTTTTCTTAATTCAAACTTTTGAGAAGAATCCAAACTTTTATTTGACGGTAGGTTAATGAAATTTTGAATTGCATGTGAAGTTGTGTGTTCATTAACATAAAATGATGACTTCATTTCATCACTTGATTTTGGAGAATTAACTTGTGGAAATACCGATTTTTGCGTTTTATTAAAGTTCGTTGAACATTTGTTCACATTAGATTCTTCTTCGTCTTTTTTAAAATTCCATCTAACACCCGAAGCTTCCTTTTTTGATTCAAATTGATAACCAACATTTCTCCTTTCAATACTACTGATTTCAATGCTTCCTTCATTAATTTTTGTTTTGTTTTCATTAAACAATGAATTTTGTTTTGATAAACTTTGATTAATTGGTTTTAACGGATTTTCTTTCATACTCTTTAGATTATTAGAATTCGAATTATTTGAACCAAATGCACCACCGACAACATTTGAAGAAATCTTTGGAAATAATCGCGAGTTTTTTTCGATATTGTTGGGAGCACTTAATTTTTTAGATTCCGCTTCCACATTTTCAGAATTGTCTTCAAGGTGAATCTTCGATGTGTTGTTCTCGTTTCTTAATATTTTATCGGAATGATGTTCGTTTTTTACCATAACTTCTTCTTTTGAATATGTCGATTTGAGACTTAAACTTTCATTTAGTTCGGAATTTATGTTATCGAAAATATTATTTTTCGCTACGAACTTTCCTCCTATTGTTTTTGTCGTATTTGGTATATCAGCGAATGACATTTCTTCCAACGTTCGAAATTTGTATTGTGAACTTGTTTTAGCTATTTCTGTCAACCCTACGTTTTCTTCATATTCCAAATTCTTTCTATCATTATTTAACTTTGATTGAAACCTGGATGTTTTTTCAAAATCCTCTACTTTTTTGGTAAAATTAATCTTTGGCGACATATTTATAGTAGAATCGATATTTTGTTGTGAGCTGAACTGCATTGGGCGCATTTGAAGTTTTTCAATTTTTTTGTCGATATCAAATTCCTTTTCATTTTCTTTCGTTTTTGAAAATCCAAAGCAACCTCCTACTTCAGTTTTGTTTGAACTCGGATTTTTTAAAAATGTTCCAAATCTAGAAGAACTTTTTGAAACTTCTTTTGTCGATCCGAATGATCCACCAGCTGATGTAACCTTTTTAAAATTAAAACCATCACCACCAACAGAATTAGCATAAGCATTAGAAGAGCGTTCACATGCAAGTTTTGATTTGTGAGTTCCAATTGAAATTATATTACCTTCGCCATTATCAAATTCTGGCGATCCAATAGGAGCTCCTCTTCCATCATTTGAATTTTTGGTCATTGAAATTTTATTTTTTGTGGTATCTGAAAAAAGCGGATAGAGGAAACACGTGGTCTAGTATCAGTTTAAATTGGAATTATAGCACAATTCTACTTTTGATCCCGGCTTTCAATATATACATTTAAATATATGGGGATTTTATTTGAACCGGAATTTGAAAAAGGGTATATATGTATGTATGTACACAAATACCTGTTCCCATCCAGTTATTCGATGTGGTTCCATACGAAGTTTGTGGAGGAGGTGACACTTCGACAAGTTTTCCACTTCCAATTTTAAAACTATTATCACTAAATGATGAAAACGATTTAAAGTCTAAAAACATTCATTATTATACTAGATAGTAAAAAAAACAAAGAACCTTTTTTATTATCAAAATTATTCATTTCAAATCGATTGGCTTGATAGCTGTCCGATTCGCTCTAAAAATATATTATTTTATACTTAAAAACTAAACTAAAAACGACTTCAAGCAACATATATTTAAAAAAACTAACTGACAATGAAAAAACACGAAAATAAATATACGTACAGAAATCGGACAAAACACACGAAGAACAGAAAAAACAGAAAACTACAAGAAAAAAGTTGAACCTCTTTTTGAATGATTAATCCTTCGTTTTTACATTGTTGGTCATAAGAATTTGCCCAATCCGCACTCATTGTTATTGTTTAACTATAAATGCTACAATAAACTTGAAACATACAAAAAATTAAATCTCCACTTTCTTTAAGATTAAACATTAATTGATTTTAAAAACTTTTAACATTAATTATTACAACAAATTCACTGAATTAGAAAATTTAAAAAAAAAAAAACAACAATTTATAAAAAACTGAGTTTTTGCGCGCGCGCGTATTTTTTCTTCTGGGAACAATGACACATTTTTATTTGTATTAAGTGTACTTTTTAATGTTCATCATTATTATTTGACAAAAGTTTATTGAAGATTTAAAAAATACTAATCGAAATATTACCGATACAAACTAATTAATTTTGGATTGAAAAACACCTGTACAAAACCAAAACAGTGGAATTCTTGAATCAGAACCAAGAAAAAACTGTCGTAGAGTATAATGTTTGTGCAATGCAGAACAAACAAAAATTGAAATGCGTTATTTTTTTAACGAAATTTAAATTTAAAACCAAATAAAAATGTTATTTTTGAAATTCAAAGGAACTTTTTTTTATTATAATTGCTTTATGTTAGTTTTGTTTCTCAAAAACTATAAAATAAAAAGTAATGCAAAGAAAAGTAATAAATCATTTCAAAAAACTTTTTAATTTACAAGCAGTATGAACAAACTTTTAATGGTTTTGTTAATTTTGTAAAAAATATTTATTTTCAGAAATTTTCAAACAAAAAATTATTTTAGTTGTACGGTAGCCTCATTCATTTACAGTCGTAAATTTTAGGCCAACGGCTGATTTTATTCGTAATTTGTTATTATATCCGTTGTTTTACCGCACAAACAAATTTAGGTCTCGTCCAGAAATTGGAACCAGTATCATTAAATTACTGTATTGATTTATTTAAAAAAAAAAATGGAAAACGACTATTTTCTACCAAATACCACAAATGAATTTAAATCGCGTTTGAAAGAGCTTACTTACTTATCTAAAAAGTAAAACTACTTAAGTTTTATTTTTTACCTTTTTTTTATAGAATTCAAAATGCTAAAAATGTGAGCATTGAGTTAGACAATGAACGCCAGAAATACAGAGAATGTGCCAGAAAAATAAAAAAAGTTTTAAAAATTAAAATGTTTAGTAATTAAATTGATTTTATAAGTTTCAGAATGACATTAACCCAGTATGGGTGTTCAATGGAACAACATTTCTGAAGACAAATCAACAAACATGCTTAAAAATTATTGATGACGACAGCAAAACTGTTGAAACGGCGATAAATGAGATAAAAAATGTCATAAAGGTTTTTTACATAATTAATACTCAAAAAAAAACATTTTTAATATGTTTGCAGGTCGACATGGACACTTTACTCAGGTTAAAAGGCGAAAAAGGCATAGAAGAACGAGGATTCGATTTAAAACCACTTGTTATTGATGGAAAATTATCGTAAAAATACAGAATAAATTCTTTATTCTCAATTATTTCTTTTTGAATTTTTCATGGTTTTTGTCCTATTTCTTTTTCTTCAATTTAGTTTGTAATCTTATGCAATGTCAGTTTAAATAGTTTAGATGGGCGATGTTAAGCACTTTTTGTACAGTTGGTTGGGTAAAAACAAGTTAGAATGTCCAATCTACGATGTTAGACAAGAAGTAAAGTTTGGAAACCCAAGGTTCATAAATAAAAATTAAATTTTAAAAATATCATTTAAACAATAATTAAAGGTTTAAGTGTGAGCTTCGAGTTCCTGGATTCAATTATGTAGCTTTTGGAAATTCAACCTCAAAAAAAGTAATACGAATACCACAATAAGTTTCCATAGATTTCTTTTTGAGAATTCATCAACGAATGCGGCTTTCGATTTTTGTCAGTATTTAGTTCGGGAAGGAAAAATGTTACAAGATGAGATTCCAATGTTGGCAACGTCAAGTTTAGCATCATCGGAATCATCTTCAACTGATTCCTGGCAAGGAATTAGTGGAAATGTACAACCAGTGTTCCATGAAAACTTTTCTAGAAATGAAACTGCTTCAAGTGTTCCTAATACAGTTTCTGAAGAAGGATTTAAAGTATCCAGAAATCTATAAAAAAACGTTCTGATTATGGTTTTAGTTCCCATGGATTAATGCGTACCAACGAAGTAATACGACTCACAGTCAATATATGACCCAGAAAGCTGAAGAAATTGCCACTGTAAAATTTTTAAGAGTGTTGCGTTAATGATTTAATTGCAGTCAGAAACGGCCGATTTAAAATCCGAAATTCATGGAGGTTGGACGATGGATAATAGTAAAAAAGCTTTGAATGAATATTTACAAAAAATGAAACTACCTCAAGTTGTTTACAAAACTCAAATAAAAGAATCCAACTTTGTAAAGTAAAATTCAAATTATTTTTAAACAAAGTAATCGTAAAATATTTAGAACAATGGAAACTAGTGCCAATATATTTGTTCCCCAATTAGGAAAAAGTAAAATGATAAAGAAAATTTAATTCATTCCTATTATTTGCAGGTATTACTGGAAAAGGAACTGGATCAAACAAAAAAGTGTCAGAGGCTGCATGCGCCATGAATATTGTCCGACAGTTGTTTCATTTAAGCATTATGCAACCATATGGGGGTCCCCTTAAAAAAAGTGTTGTAAGCACTGTAAGCAATTGTGTATAATTAATTAGTTCAAGTGTTTTGATCCAATTTATTAAGCTTCCTGAAATTGTTCTCAATATACCCGAAGAGCTTGAAGAACGAATCGCAAAGTTTATAAATAAGTCTGGCGTTCAAGCTAAAACGTTTGATCCTTCTACTGCAACTTCGGAATCGCCAATATCCATTCTTGTCGAACAAAAGTTGAATCAATTTCCCGATTCTAAGGTTTACTGGTGTAACATTCGAATAACTTTTGTAATTTCAGCCTAGCCAAATGTCGAATATTTCATGGGCACCTCCAATGCAAAATTGGAATCCATGGAGAGCTTTAAATATTGATGAAGAACCAATATCCTCGGTAAAAATTACAAATTTTAAATTTTAAATGCGTTTTTATAGATGACCATTCGTCAAATAAGTACAAAAATAAGCGAAAAAGAAATGTCAAAATTTAGAAATCCAGTTTACGAACAAAAGTTACTGGCAAGAAAACATTTACCAGTTTGGCAATTCCGTGATGAGATTTTAAAAACTGTTGAAAAAAGCCGAGTAACATTAATTAAAGGAGAAACTGGTTGTGGTAAAAGTACACAAGTAAACAAATTTTTAAAATAAAAATGTGAATAACGGGTTTTTAATATTCAGATAGCTCAATTCTTATTAGATCATTTTATAAGTCAAGGAAGAGGTGGAGAATTTAATGCAGTTGTGTCTCAACCTCGAAGAATATCTGCGATTTCTCTTGCAGAACGAATATCGAATGAAAGAGGAGAAGAATTAGGAGAAACTGTTGGGTATTCGGTCAGGTAAAAATACATTAAAATTTGTTTAAAAAAAAATAAATATAAATGATTAAGATTCGATAATGTTTCCCCTCGACCATATGGTTCAATTATGTTTTGTACGGTTGGAATATTGCTTCGAATGATGGAAAATGGCTTAAGAGGAATTTCACATGTTATAATTGATGAAATTCATGAAAGAGATGTTGACGTAAATTTTAAAAAAATGAACTTAAAGCATACAAATTTTACAGACGGATTTTGTTTTAATTGTTTTAAGAGAAATGATAACTGTTTATCGAGATCTTCGAGTCATACTCATGTCGGCAACAATTGACACAAAAATATTTACAAACTTTTTTAGTTCTAACTCGGAAATCGGGATAACTCCAGTTATTGAAATGCACGGAAGAAATTTTCCTGTACAATGTTTGTAATGTTTTAATTTTAAAAAAAATAATTAAAAAAAATTTCAGCGTTTTTCCTAGAGGAAATCTTGCAAAATTTAAGATATATGCCAGAAGAACAAAATAGTAAAAAAAGGAAATTAAATCACGATGAAGATGATGACGATGAAGAAATTGACGATAAAGGAAAAAATATGAATATCCTTGATGATCCAAACGCTAATCAATCTCTAAAAGTTGCAATGTCTAGACTAAGTGAAAAAGAAGTTTCCTTTGGACTCATTGAAGTTTTCTCTTGAATTCGTTTTTTCAATTTTTAAAAAAATATTTCAGGCAATTCTTCTTGATATTTCGTACCGAGGAGCGGAAGGGGCAGTGTTGATTTTTCTTCCAGGATGGGCCGAAATTATGGTGTTATTAAATCGGTTAACTGAACATGAAGAATTTTGTAAGAAATATTCATAAAATCTATAAAAATAGGTTTATCATTGCAGCCAATGTTTCAAAATATGAAATTCTTCCGTTACATTCTCAATTAACAAGTGCCGAACAAAAAAAAGTTTTCAATCATTTTCCTGGTAAAAGAAAAATTATAATATCTACGAATATTGCTGAAACTAGTATTACAATCGATGATATTGTTTATGTTATTGATTCTTGCAAGTCAGAATATATATAAATAATAATATGTGAAGTATTAATGTATTAAATTTATAGAGCAAGAGAAAGAATGTATACTTCAAATAATAATATGGTTCATTTTGCAACAGTTTGGGCATCACGTACAAATGTAATTCAAAGACGTGGTCGAGCAGGTCGTGTTCGACCTGGATTTGCATTTCATTTATGTAGCAAAAAAAGATTTGAAGCGTAAGTTCATCATTTTGTTTTATTTTCAGTTATATTTTTTATAGATTGGACGAACATGGAACTGCTGAAATTCTTCGAGTACCACTCCATCAAGTAGCTTTAACTGTTAAATTATTAAGATTAGGATCTGTTGGAGATTTTTTGGGAAAAGCACTTGAACCACCACCATATGATATGGTTGTTGAGAGTGAAGTTGTTTTGAAAGGTAATTCATATAAACTCATCAATAGAAGCTTTTCGTTTTTTAAGCGATGGGCGCGTTAGATAAAAATCATGAGCTAACAAGCCTTGGACGAATGCTTGCCCGAATACCAATTGAGCCGATTATTGGAAGGGTTCTAATTCTTGGTACAGCTTTGGGTCTTGGTTCCGTAATGGCGGATGTTGCGTCCGCTATGTCGTTTCCTTCTCCATTTGTTCCAAAAGAAAAACATCATACAAGATTGAGTGTAAATCAAAGAAAGTTTGCTGGGAATAAGTTCTCCGATCATTGTTCACTGGTTAATTCTGGTCAAGAAAAAAATGTTCTTAATTTTAAAAATGTGTTCAGGTTGCCGTTACACAAGCGTATCGAGAAGTAATTGAACAACAACGATCCACAGTGGCTGAAAAACATTTCTGTGAAAGGCATTCATTAAGTAATCCAATTCTAAAAATGACACAGTTGGTTTTGTTTTCTATAAAAACAGAAATGTGTAAAAATATAATTAAGAGGGGCTCGTCGTCAACTTATCGATGTTCTTCAAAACCATTGTGGTTTTCCAGAAGCGATGTTGGGTGATTTTAAAATAAATATTAATGAAAAAGTTTTTCTTTATTTAAAATAAAAACTAAAAACAAATTTTTTTAGGATCCAAAATTAGATTTGATGAGATCAATGCTCGTCATGGCTCTTTATCCAAATATCTGCTATTCAACTGGCAAACGGAAAGTTTTAACCATTGAACAATCAACAGCGTTGATGAACAAATATTCCGTATTAGTTCCGTTAAATAACCGATTGGAAATTTCTCTTCCATCACCATTGCTTGTATTTACTGAAAAAGTAATGTAACTTTTATTTACTTTTTTTCTAGTTCCTTCAATATCTCAAAAACATAAACAAAAAATCCAAGCAAATTTAGATTCGATCACGATGCATTTCATGTAAAGAATTGACAGTGATCACAGGCATTCAACTTTTAGTTTTCGGTTGTAGAAAAGTTGAGTGTATAGGAGAAGATCTGATTCGGCTGGATGATATGTAAAACAATTTTTTTGCAATACTATAAAAAATCTAAAAATTCAGGATTACTCTCCGTATGAAATTATCAGCTGCAGCTGCATTGGTAGCCCTACGACCATGCATTGAAGCTTTTTTAGTACGATCGTGCGAAAATCCTGATACTCTTTCAGTTGTTACGCCTCAGGGTAAATCAATGTTTAGAAAAAAAAAATGAATCATTTCTAGATGCCGAACTTCGTCAAATTCTTCGTGATGTATCTTCAGAAGAGTTTATGAATGAATCAGGTCCCATTAAAGATAGTTTATTGACTGGAAATGCTCAAATGTTGGCATTTTCAACATCAGAACCTCAACAATACAATAATTGGGAGTGTTCAAGTAGTAGGTTTCAACAAACGTTTCAATAACATAAAATAATATATCATTAATAAGATGAATATTTTCATTTATAACTAAAAAAAATATTATTTTTTAAATAATTAAATTATAGAATATATTTTAATGTAAAAAACGTATTCTTTAGTTTAAGTCGAAAATTATTTGCCTTTTTTCAAAACATTCAATTGAAAACTACATTGAGAAGAATTTTTTAAAAAAGTTAAAATTTCTTATCTCTTAATATCATATAAATGTTTTTTAATTGTATTTTTAGGTAGGGGAAAAATGCATTCTCCAAAAAAGAGTTACCGTAGTAGAACTCCATACAGTACCGGAAGAGGTTGGCGTGGTAATTGGTAATAAATTTTCTAGTTTTTCACCTCTTATTAATTTTTTTTGTTTTCCTAATATATCTTTTTTGTTTTTTTTACCCGTATTTCATGAAAAATCTGATTTTTTTAAAAGTTGACCACCTAAATTTGAATGAATTTTTCAAAAATTGTTTTATGAAAAAAAACGGTTAAATTTAGTTGTTTTTAAGATTTAGTTGGCTTTAAATCTATGTGTAAATGTATTTTTGTTCAAATAGCACCCAAATGATTTGATTTATTTTAGTTCATTATTGAGAGAACGAAAAATAAAAAAAATGAGTTTTCTACGTTGGTTGAAGTGTTTTATTCTTTATCAAATGGAACAATATTTTGAACAGATTTCTGATTCTTTATTTAACAAAAAATCTGTGTGAGAAGTTGATTATTGACAAAAAAAAACTTGCTGCTTGAAATTTATTATTAAGAACCAATTATCTGATATATTTTTCAATGTCAGATGTCATTTGGCTTAATAAAAAAGAATTCTCTTCAAATTGAATGATCAATCACATTCAATCAGAAAATCCCATTTTATCTCTTTTTTTTCTTTTTTTCTTTTTTTTTGAGCATTGATCAACTCTTTTTTTTTCTCATTTTAACTTTTTTAATTTAAAAAAAATTATCAAAAACAATTTTTTAAATTAAAATTTGAAAAGTGTTTGGTAGGAAGGGAATTTTGTTTAGGCTTAAAATATTTCAAGAAAAAAAAATAATAATTATCAACACCTGTCAACAACTTAATGTATAAAAAATAGAAGAGGATTGGAGTTTTCATTATTTTCCCACTTTATTTTTTCTTTTTATCTTTTCATTTTAAAAGTTTTTGCAGGATTTTATTTATTTTTTTTAATTTCAGAACATTTTTTCGATTTGAAATTCGTTTTTCATGGATTTTTTTTGTCTGTTCAATCGATCATTTTCCATGCCTCAGCTGTTACTTTCTCATTATCAAAAATAACTATTTTTGCACCTATTTTTTTTTTAATTTTTCATTTTCCAATTTATTTTTTCAATTTTGAAAATCAACAATTTTACAGAAATGTTAAGTCCAGCATTACTTAAAGATTCATTAACAAGAAGGTGTTATTTTCATTTTTTTTTTAATTTTATATTTTTACAATTTTCATTTTTTATAGGAGCTCTGCGTCGGATGAAGTAAATTTATATAAAATTAAAAAACATTTTTTTGGTTATAAAATTTTTTTTTAAATTAAGAAAATTGGAAATTCTCGAAATCGTCATGGATCAACGTTACAAACAATGAATGAGGATCAAGAAGTTATTGAATTTTCAAAAGATCGAAGTTTTATTTTTATTGATTTATTTTTCTCTTTCGTTTTTAAACTTTAAAAAAAAATGATGAATAGGAAGAAGCTCAACATCTTCAATAATTGTAATGGATCAAATCGAATCTTCACCACGTCGAAACTCGACAAGTTTTTCATTGTCAGCGAACGATCGAAAAACTCGAAGAAATTCAAATCAGGTAACAACGAAAAAAAAATCAAATTAAATAAAAATTGTTTGTGGATTAATTGATTTGTGATTTTTTTTTTTTGATGATGAAAAAATATCGAGAAAAATCTCATATGACCAACTGACAACAATTCTAAAGAGAAATCAATGATTTTAAACTTTCTTTTACATAAATTTCTTTTCTAAAACTGAGATATTTTCTTTTTAATTTTTTTTGCTTATAATTCGTCAATGATTTTTTCAATTTTTAATTTAAATTTCAAAAGTCATCGAATTAAACAAAAAATTTTTGCTTTTTTTTTTTTTTGATAAAAAGTAATTAAAAAGAAAATCTCAAATCAAAAAAAAATTGTTTTTAAATGAAAGTTTAAGTGAAAAACTAAAATTGTTTGACATAATCAAATGTTCAATAAATCACACCTTTTAACGATTCACTTGCCAAATGTTAAGTTTGATTCTTGTTTTTTTCATTTGAGCTATTTAATCTTTCCCAATTAAAAAAAATTGCTCATTTTCTTCTTCTTCGTCTTCCTCTTCATCTTCTTCGTCTCTTCTGCCTCTTCTTTCCCTTCTTCTTCTTCTTCTTTTTATCATTTAATCAAGCGATTGATTATTTTCTTTGTATCAGATGTTTTCAAAATCCAGTAATTTATTCGGAACATCATCAATTCGTGAAAATTATAAAGATGAGCAAAAAGCTCGTTATCGACGTGGATCAATACTTCCAGCTATTCAATCTGGAATATCACAAAATCGTCGAGATTCTAGCTATAATGGAAATCGTTCTGTAAGTTTCAGATCGGAAAAAAAACTTTATTTTGTTTTCTTTAATTTTGATTTTGTTTATTTTTAAATTTTAAATAATTAACTAATAAAAATAATGATTTAAATATGAACTTGTAAGTTTTTAATACAAGTTTTATTTGGAACAAATTTGTTGTAACATTCACACATTTCAATCTTAAAAAATGTCAAAACAAAACAAAAAATTCATTGACAGCTGTCTCTTTTTTCCTAAAAAAAAAGAAATGAAAAAACTAGTTTGATTTTTAGGTTCCAATTCATCAATACACGGAAGATCCAACAGTTGCATGGGAAATGTTGCGCGAAAAAAGACCAGTAAAACCCGTTCGACAAGTTTAACAAAAAAGAAAAATGCAAATTTCTAAAGTTGAAAATTTAAAGATGAGATATGACACCCCCGTTAAATCGGATCATGTTCGATTTGTTTGCATTGCGTGTACACACGGAGAACATTTTGATCTTTCAACATTACCACAAGGTGATATTCTTCTTGTTGCTGGAGATTTTACATCGTGTGGATTACCAAATGAAATTCATCATTTTAACAAATTATTAGGTTTTTTTTAAATTTTATTTAAAAAAAAAGAAAAAAAATTTTCTAAAAAAAATATTGATTTAGGCCGTTCGAAATTTTCATATAAAGTTGTCATTGGTGGAAATCATGAATGTACCTTTGATGACAATTTTTTGAAATCAAGTAAAAATAATTTGAATTCAAAAAAAAAAATAAAATTTTCTTAAAGATAAAGCAACAGATGCAAAAGAAATGGCATTAAAACAAGCACTTTTAACAGCATTAAACTCCGATTCAAAAACTGGGACATCATCAAAGGATCTTTTATCAAATGCAATTTATCTTGAGGATAATGTCATTGAACTTTTTGGAATTACAATTTATGGAACACCATGGTAAATTATAAAATAAAATAAAAATAATTAACAAAAAATATTAAAAGGCAACCAAGAGTCGATAATTGGGCTTTTAATTTATCGAGAGGTCAAGCACTTCTTGATAAATGGAACATGATTCCGTCTGGAGTTGATGTATTACTTACACATACTCCACCTTTAGGTAATTTTAGAAAAAATATCTTTTAAATTTGAAATTAAACTAACAAAAAAAAAGGACATGGAGATCAAATGTTGAATGGTCAAAGAATGGGATGTGTTGAATTGTTAAACACAGTTTTTAAAAGAGTTCGTCCAAAATATCATGTATTTGGACATATTCATGAAGGTTATGGTTGCACAACGGATGGTTATACAAAATTTATCAATTGCTGTTTGTGCAATGAAAATCTTGATATGAAGGTTTCCTTTTTTTGCTTTCATTAATCAATTTCATTCGTCTTTTGTTTTTATTTTTGAGTTTTTTTTTTCCAGAATGATCCGGTTATTTTTGATATTCCAGTTCATCCACATACTAAACAATTCTATTTACAAAATGTCAAAAAAGTCATGAAACGATTTCAAAAAAAGAAATAAAAAAGAAGAAGAAATGGGGATAATTCATGAGAGCATGAATAACCCAAAATGTAGTTGAAAATTATTTTATTTTCAATTTGAAAGAAAAACAAATAATTTTTTTCTTTTTTTTTTCAGAGAATTATTGAAATGCTGAAACAATTTGTATCATAAATTTCATTCAAATTTTTTCTCCTTTTTTTTTTCTTTTCATTTAAATTGTTTTAAAATTGAAGAATTAATAAAACATTCCATACAAGTTTTTTTTCTTTTCTTTTCTTTTTTTTTTTGAGCAATTTCATAAAACTAAATTAAAAATATGAAAAGAAAAAAAATAGATTTGATCATGGTTTGAATGAAGTCAAACATTTTTTCAATTGAAATTTGAGATCCAAATTATGCATGTTGTATGAAATCAGATATGGAAGGTGGAAAAAATTTGGAGACCAGTAAAATAGGAATTTTGAAGGACTTGATGATGACATTATGAGATGAAAATTGGAATAATTTGTGGAGAAAGAAGAGCAACGTTTTATTTATTATTTTCTCTCGTTTTTTATTTTTTTTTATTTTGCTCTTTTTCATTCTTTTTCTTCCATCCTTTTTTGCTTCTCTTTATTTCCAGCTCATTTCGATTAAGAGGTTTCGAATGATGATGATGATGTTGGTGGTTGATTGGTTCGTAGTGGTCAATTTCGATATTGAGTGTCGGGGGGGTTTTTTAACTATTTCGTCTTTTTTTTTTCTGCTAAAATTCATTTTCAATTCTGGCAAAATTTCTCATTTTATTAATGCAGATTTTAGTTGTTTCAATTTTCGAGTTGAAATGAAATTAAAAATTGAATTTTATTCTTTTTTTTCCACTGAAAAAAAAGATAAAAAATAAAAAATAAAAAACTTCTGTTTTTTATCGCCGTTTTTTTTTGTTGTCAACTTGGAAAAACTTTTGACGTGAGAAATAAAAAGTTAAAGCTTTAATAAATTTTTAATTAATCAAAAAATGAAAAAAAACGCTTTTAATTTTTATTATATTTCATTCATTTTTGTTGAAATCTAAGTTTTTTTTTTACATTTTTTGTTAAAAATTAGGAAAAAAATTATAAAATAAAAGCTTTGAAGAAAAAATTAAAATAATAAATTTTTTCTTTGAAAAAGATTCAATTATTCATCTTTAATTTATGCCCTTTTTAATGATAAAATTAAAAAAATCAAGAAAGAAGAATCCAAATTGTTAATTGATTACGAATTGATTAAAATATCACCACTTTTCATTTCTAAAAAAATTATCACTTTCAATTTTGTGGTTTTTAGACTCAAATAGTGCAAACTTGTAAAAACAAATCTTTTTTTTACTTTTTTTTTTTTGTTTTAAACATTTTGGAAATAAGAAATAAAAAAATAAAACTAACAAAACCAAATTTTTTTTATTTTTTTATTTTCAATCCTTATTTTCTTTAATTTTTTTATACCAAATTTTTAAGAAATTGTCTTCCAAATTGAAGAAAAAAAATTTGAATTGTTAAAAAGAAAAAAAATGAAGGAAATTCATCATTTTTAAAAGTCTTAAATTTCGAAAATAAACAGAAATCGATCTTTTCTTTAATATTTTTGTGTTTTTATTTTCTTTTCTTTTTTCATCCGATGCATTCAACTCTGACTTTAGTTTTTTTTTTTTTGTTTTTCCATTTTATTTTGAATTTTTTTTATAAAAAGGGAAAAAAAAGAACGACTCGTTCTCAACCAAATCATTGTTTCAATTTTTATTTAAACGGTTTCTCAGTTTAGAATTATTAATTGAATTTCAAAAAATAGTAAAATTGAAGCCAATTTTCAAAAAAATTTCAAGGTTTTTTTTCTTTTTCTTCCCCCCCCCCCCCCCCTAATTTGAATCGGAAGATATTTCAAACAATTATCACTTCACCCCCTCGTGAGAGCATAAAAATTATCGATTATTTCTTTTTTTTTCTTGTACACAAAAAAAGTTGTATTTTTGATAATTAAGCTTCTTTATTTTGTAATTTTTGTTGACCAAAAAAAAAGCATAATTTCATCAAGATTTTCTTAAAATTTAATATTTTTTATTTCAGAAAAAAAAAAGAAGTTAAAAAATCAATTTATAAAATAAATGAAAAATGTGGAATAATAGTAGTATTTTAATAATAGAAGATGATGAATGTAATACATCATTAATTGATCAAAAATATATCAAATATCCAATTATGATCATTTATATTGCAGTTTTTATTGTTTGTTTATTTGGTAAGTTTCAATTTTCCCTCTTCATTCAATCGTTCGTTTGATTTTTATGATAAAAAATTTTTGAAGGAAATTTATTCACAATTCTTGTAATTACAACTCATCCTCTTATGAAAACAGCAACCAATTTCTTTTTGGCCAATTTGGCAGCTGCTGATCTTCTTGTCGCTGTCTTTTGTATTCTTCAAAATATGATTCATATTGTTGGATTTGATCATGGTAATTGGCCATTAGGTAGGATACCAATTAAAAATGAGGGAGGACCTGATGAAATTGAACAGCTTTTTTAAGGTGAAATCTTATGTAAAATGTATTTGGCAGTTCTTCATATGGTTCCTTGCACAAGTGTTGGAATTTTAGTTTGTGTATCATTGGAAAAATATATCGGTTTAATTCCTGCTTTTCCCTTCTTTTTTTTTTATAAATGATTCGATAATTTTTCAGCTGTTCTTCATCCTTTAACAGCTTTGAAAATATTAACTCATCGTCTTCGTGTCATTGTAACTTGTATTATTTGGATTGGAAGTTTATTGATCAATTTGCCCTTTTTTTATTTTGCAAAAATGTATACATTTGGAGATCAAAATGCTTGCACTAGAACACCGTAAATCTCTTTTCTTTTTTCATTTTATTGATTAATTAATTGATTAATTAAGAATGCCGTATTGGATTACTGTATCATTCTTTATTTGGTATGTTTTACCATTTATAATTTTGGCATTTATTTATTGGAGAATTGGAAGATTATTATGGATTACAAGCAATAATCGAATGAGTACTCGAACCAGCAGTGGTAATCAATGAAAAACTTACAAAAGAAAGAACAAAACATTTAAAGATTCCCAAAATAGTGGTGGAAATAGTTGGCAAATGGCCAATGGAAGAATTGTTGTTTATAAACAGGAAAGCCTTTTACAAGTTCCAAATGATAAAAAAAATGAAACAAAAAGATTAAAAGATACAGAAGGAAGAAGAAAAGTTGTTCGCCTACTTTTTGCTGTTGTTTTATCATTTGCATTTTTGACATTTCCACATCATGCAAGATTAATTCATTCGGTTTTTTTTTTTTTTTTTTGAAAAAAAACAAAAAATTTGAATTGATAGAGTTGGTCAAAAAAAACAATTTGTACATCTGATTGGACAAGTCTTCTTCAACCATTTTCATATATTTTTTTATTTGTTTCATCGGCAATTAATCCAATTTTATATGCTTTTCTATCAAAACGTTTTCGGAATGCTGTTTCGGATGTCCTTCATTGCAGGTTTTTATTTATTTCATTTTTAATTTCAATATTTACATTTAAAGAAAAGGAGTTTTCTCGCGAATTTCAAGATCACGTAATCGTACTCTTGTTTCGGATGTTCCAGGAGAGGAATCGAGATGTCCAAGTCCACATCCAGTTATTCGTATGCATCGATTAAGATAAATTTGAATTTAAATTTTCTAAAAAAATGAATTCAATCAATTATCGGAATCCTCACTGAACAAAAAAATTTAAAAATTTAAAAATTATTTATTTTCATTCTTTTCTTCGCCAAAAATCAGAAAAACATAATTTTTTCTTTTCTTTTTTTTTGTTTGGCAACGTTAAAACTCAACAAAAATCGATTTGTAAATTTTTTAATTTGTACAAACTGCCAAAATTTGATCTGATTTTTGTTTTTTTTTTTCTCATTTTACGGGTTTTTTATTATTTTTTCTCGAAATGTTTTCGTTTTATTTTTAAATTCGAAATAAATTTGTTCTAAATAAATTTTAAAAATTAAAAAAAGAAAAAAAGAAGAATTTTCTAATAAAATTTATAAGTGTTTATCTGTCAATAACCTCATTTCTTCCTTCTAACATGACCTACAATTACTTTTCACTCAAAATGGCCTTGTATTTACATTTTTTTTTTATTTTTCATTTTATAAATTATTTTTTCCTGAATTTCAATATTTAAAAAACATTTTTTTTATTCTTTAAATTTCAAGGAAAACAATTTTTTTAGAAAATTCGTGTTTTTTCCAGTAATTTTCTAAAGTAAATACGAGTTTCACCTACAATTTCATTTGGTTTCAAGGCTGTAACGTCTCAGGTAGATTTTCATTTATTTTCTCCGCCTTTAAATTGAATTTTCTTTCTTTCATTTTTTAAAAAATAATTTTATGTCATTTTTTCTTTCATTTTTTTTTTTTTGAAAAAATTCGAAAATAAAGTTGAATTGAGGACTAAAATAATGATCGAACCATATTTTTGTAGCCTCCGAATCCGTTTTGGTTTCTTTTAAGCATGATCAAACTAAAAAATATAATAATAATGGAAGAAACGCAGTGTCAATTCATTGCGAAAGACAATAACGTCGACTGATTTGACGACGACGACGGCGATCGTTTTGACTTTCCCTTTCAAGAGCGCGTTGGACATTGCAAAAAGTGGACAATGAAAATGGATGAACAATGAAGAAGATGATTTGAAGAGGAAAAGAGAAAAACAAATGGATCTGGTGTGCGCAGACAGACGGATCGGAGGAATTATTATTTATTCCCTTTTCTTCAGTTCAATACATTCCAAATTCATAACAAATTCATTCATTTTTGGCCCCTTTTTTTTTCTTTTGACTTTTATTCAATTTTTGTTTCTTTTTTTTTTTGAAAATAACAAAATTTTTTAAATTTAATTAATTTAAAACATGATTCTCATCATTTTAATGACTCAAAAAAAATAAAAAGAACATTTGAAATTTCTACTTTATTTCAATAAAAAACAAGTTTAAGAATGATATCTTTCTCTCTCTCTCTCTCTCTCTCTCTTTTTTTCTCTCTTTCTCTCTTTCTCTCTCTCTCTCTCTCTCTCTCTTTTTTCTCTCTTTCTCTCTTTCTCTCTCTCTCTCTCTCTCTCTCTCTCTCTCTCTTCAACTCAGTTCAAAAAAATTGAGAGGGGAAAATAATAAAATGGAAATGTTTAGAATTGTTGATTTGACTGTAAAAACACAAATAAACGAATGGATTGAATTGTAATAAGAAAATGAAACCTGTTGATGTCCTCTCGAGTGAAACAAAAATAGAATAAAAAAAGGAAAAATAAAAACATTTACAATTCTTTATTTTAACTGGAACAATCTGATTCTTAACCTGATTTTTCTTTCTTTTAAAATAACATTTTTTAGTTTAAAATTTCCCCGAAACCACTTTTAAAGAAAAACCAAAAATAATCAAAATAATTTATTTCCAGATTTTTATTTATTTTTTTTTTAAATATTCAAAAAAATAATTTTTTTCTTTTTTTCCTTTTTATTCTGTATTTTTATTAAACCAGTATGAATATGATTATTTCGAAAAGAAAATTGTTTGTCAATTAATCAATTGATAACAATTTGATATCTTCTTTTTCTTTTTCGCCAACAATTCAAATCCAAAATAACAAATTATTTTTTCTTTTTTCTTTTCTTTTTATTGAAATTCCCTATTTTTGTCGTCGTCTGAAATAATTTTAATTTTGGATTGAAGTTTTTCCAACATAAAAAATTTCAGCTTTAAGTTGCATTTTTTCAGTTCTCATTTTATCATTTGACAAACCATCCAAACAGATTTTTGTTCACGTCATTCATTTTTTAATGGAAGAACAAGTTTTTCCGGTTGTTTTCTCCACAAATTCATCCCCATCAAAGACAGAAACCTCAAAAAATGCAATTGATACCAAAAAAAAAAATGAACAAATCATTTTTTCTTTTCCTTTTTTTTTTGAATTTAAAAACGGAATCAGGCAGGGGTTTTTAAAAAAAAAAAAAGATTTTTAAATTCTTCAAAAATTGTTTTTATTTTTTTTTCATGAGTTTGGCAAATTGGCCGCTTTCGCTGAAGACAAAAAAAAGGGAAAAATTTGGTTGAAACTCGAATTGGAATTCGAATCAATTTTTTTAATTTAAAAATGACCAACCGACTCGACTGTTGGTTATTTTCTTCCTTTTTTCTCAAAAACTTTTTTTTTTTTCAATTTACAAATTCAACTTTGCATTTTCAAGGTTGACACACATCAACACATTTTTATTGGATAAAATTTGTTCTTTTTTTTTTAAATTTTGTTTTTATTTTTGTTGTTTAGATTTTTCTCTTTAAAAACCCTTTTCCGGTGTTAAAAAATATTTTTTGCTAACAAAAAACAGAAGAATCACCCTACCGTATTTTGTACATGTTTTTCTTCAAATTTTAACCGCTCTAAAATCTTCCGATTAAATGAGATAAAAATACAAAGATATAAGGATAGAAGGGCATTCAAAGTACAAATTGAATTTCTCATTCTGCTTTCTCAAATTTAAATGAACGTGATTTTTTAAATGAAACAAGTTGGACGCAACAAAAATATTTTTGAGATTTTGAAAATAAAATTCGAAGTTTATAATAACGAGTTTTGATATCGGAAAATTCCCTTTTCTCATTTTAAATAATTACAATTTGAATTTTATTCCATTTTTGAACTTTTTTGCAGCGTCGAAAAATATTTTTGTTTTTCTGAAATTTTATTTACAAATTAAAAATTAAAAATTATTTTTAAATTTAAATGTTCAAATTTCGATGCAAAATTGAAAACAAAAAATAAAAAAAAACATTTTTTTTATCTTTTAAACAAAAGGAATAAAGTTTATAATTTTGTTGAATTAAAAAAATGATTAGTTCCGCATATCAAATATTGATTTGATTTTCTTTTTGAAACTAAATTTTGAAGAAATTATTGAAATAATTGGATGATGAGATGAGACAATTATAATTTTCAATTCCTCAACATTTCCTGCCTTTCTGACCTCAATCGCTCCTTTTTCCCATTCATTTCAACCACTTTTTCTTTCCTTTTTCCTCATTTTTAGTTCTTCGCTTGATATTCAATCAAATTCGATCTTCAAAAAAGATAAATTTTTCATTTTTTTTTTCCTCTTCTTCTTCTACAAATAAGGAGAGAGAGAAAGAGAGAGAGGAAGACAGAGAGAGAAAGAGAGACAAAGAGAGAGAGAGAGAGAGAGAGAGAGAGAGAGAGAGAGAGAGAGAGAGAGAGAGAGAGAGAGAGAAATCTATTTTTTATTCTTCTTTTTCTTCTTCTTGTTTTCAGGACCTGTAGCGATTTTTATCTTTTTTATATATTTTATTTAATCAAAAATTTAATCTTTTTATTTTTTCTCTTCTTCAAATTTTAAATTTTATTTTTTTATAAAAAAAAAGAAGACAAAAAAGTTTTTTTAAATTCCAATTTCAGATGATTTGGGTTTTTATAATATTCCCATTATTAATAAATAATGTTTATGGTGGATTGGAAGAATATGACGAATCATTTATTCTTCAATTCTTAAATCGTTCACAATCATTGGATTTAAGCCCAAAATGTCATCAAAGTTTATCATTGGTAAAAAATTCATCAATTTTTAATAAGAAATTTCAAATAAAAAAATGGAAATTTTTTAGGTTTACGATTATTTGAATGATATTGAAACGTTGACAGATCAAAAAATTTGTTATTTTGAATCATTTGCGACAGGACCAAATGATTTATTTTTATCAAGAGATCAAGATAGATGGGTTTATAAAGGTTTCCAATGCTTTTTTATTTTGTTATTTTTAATAATTAAAAATAATTAATAGGCTATGAATGTTTATTATCAGCTGGCGAAACAGTTTATTCAAAAAGTGAACATCCAATGCATTATTGTTATACTCACGATGATGATAAAGATAAACGAGTTCCAGCCTTTTCTATTTGCATTCCAACACCATGCGCTGATGAAAATCTGAAATTACTTGAACAATGGAGACAAATGACACATCCTGAAGTGTCGGATCCAATTTCATTTACGGCTTGTACAAGGTCTCGACACGAAAAACAATGGTTTGAATTACCAATTCCAATTGCTGACTTTGGTTTTAATATGTGTTTGATGATGTTGGTTATAATGGCGACAATATTTCATAATATGAGAGGAAATGATGCAAAGTAGAAATTTTGTCGAAATAATTTCAGATCAAAGAAAATCAATCAATTTTTAGATCATGGTCGGCAAAATGTCTTTTAGCATTTTCAGCAAAAACCAACTTTAAAAAACTAATTGCATTGCCAAAAGATCCACAAGTTTTTTTTTGAAATTCTAAAATTGAAATTCTTGATTTTTCAGAGTTGTATTACATGTCTTCTTGGTCTTCGATTTGGTTCAATGGTTTGGACATTAATTGGCCATTCATTTATTTTTGTTCAAGCTTATATGGAAAATGTCGAAGAATTCAAAGATTCAATGATCAACAATTTTTTCAATCAATGGATCACAAATTTCACCCTTTCTGTTGATGTTTTTTTAACATTGGGTGGTACTGTATTATCATATAGTTGGTTTAGAAAATGGTTGAAAAATACAACCGGTATTGATCAATTTTTTGAAATAAAAAATGTCCAAAGAAAAAAAATCAAATATTTTTAGAAGAAGAACCAACATGGACATCATGGGGATATTGGCTTCGTTTTTATCGTCATCGCGTTGTTCGATTATACCCGGCATATTTGTATACTTTAACTGCTGTCACTTTAAGAATATCAATTACACATTTTCATCCAATGTGGCCACCAACTGATCCAGCAGTTCAATGTCCAAAATATTGGTGGCAAAATGTTTTATTTATTAATAGTTTATTAAATAATCAATGTATGCCGTGGACATGGTAAATTGTTTTTCCTTCCTTTTTATTGAATTAAATTGAATTATTTCAGGTATATTGGAACAGAATTCATTTATTATATAATTTCACCAATTTTCCTTTTATCTCTTCGTAAAAAACCAAAAATTGGATTTGTAAATAAAAAAAAAGAAATAAAAAAAAGAAAGAAAGATTTTGATTTTTCAGATTCTTTGTGTAATTACAATTCTTTTGTCAGCTGGATTAAATGTTGAATCAATAATTCGCAACAATTTTCCGCCAACTCAATTTTTATGGAAGCAGCCAAAAGTGTTCAATCCGAACTTTATTCAACATCATTTGGAATTATATATTAAACCACAATTTCGTATTGGACCATATATCATTGGAATTTTATTAGGATATCAATTGGCTGGTTATCAACGAATTCCAGTTAAACAGCATCCATCAAATCGTCATATTTGTACGAACAAAATTTAAAAAAAAAAATAACTTTGAATTTAAAAAAGAAAAAAATTATTGATTTTAGTATCATTATGGAGTTTGACAATTTTCACATTATTTTTTGGTTTATATGGACTTTATCCATCACTTCAAGGATATGATAGTATTGGTTGGAGAGTATATCATGTATTATATGGGGCTTTTCATCGTGATATTTTTTCAATTGGTATTGCTCTTTTGGTTTATATTTGTCATACTGATCTTGGCGGTTTAATCAATACATTTTTATCAGCAAGTTTCTTCCTTCCCCTTGCCAATCTTAGTTTTTCGGTTAGTTTTATTTAATTTAAAAAAAAAAAGATTAAAAATAAATAAATTTTTAGGCATATTTATTCCATATGATTCCAGTTGTTTTAACTTATATGCTTGTTCCATTCCCGATTTATTATTCTTCACAAATTCCATTATTTATTCACTGTTTTGTTCAATTATTGATTACCTATGTTTTTGCAGTTATTTGTAGTATGGTCAGTGAGTTACCGGCTCTTAACATTGAACGACTCATTTTGGCTTCTCCTCCAATTAAAACAACATTGAAACCTCTTCCACCGGTTGATTCAGAATTACAATTAAAACCATCTGAAAAATCATAGATTTTCTCTTGAAATCTGAAATTATTGATTTTCCATTTTTTGAACCTGAAACGGGATAAATTTGGTATAAATATAGAAGATATTTCATTAAATTCCTACAAAATACGTGTAGATTATTCAATTTTCCTTTCCTTTCGTTTTTTTTTTGAATTTGAATAAATATAGCTGAAGACATAGAATCATTCTTCTTCTTTTTTTTTGTATTGCTTTATTTCTTCAATTTTATAGTTGTAAATAATGAATTTTTGTTTGGATAAATTTATTTTTTACAAAAAAATTGATTAAAGTTAGATGAATACATAGATTTATAATATTTTAATTACATAAATAATGTTCAAACTCTGAAAACGTAAAAAAATATATCAATTTTAAGGAATTTTTGTTTTTATCTGAAAATTTGAGTTTCGAAATGAATAAAAATTTTATAATTTTGACCTTCGTTTTGAAACGGATTCAGCCAAAGCAGAAATCACTTTTTCAATTTTTTGCTTATCTGAATTGATTCCAAATGTTCCAACACGCCATATTTTACCGACTGTAGCTCCAAGACCTCCAGCAATCTACAAATTTAAAATTTAAAATTAAACTCAATGAGAAATTCAACTTCAATTCCATTCTTCATCAATTCTCCAGAAACTTCATTCCAAACAATTCCATCTGGTACTTTGATTGTTGTCAGACATGGAAGTCTCAATTTCTGAAAATCAAAATAAAAAAAATGTTTGTTTTTGAAACTTTGTAACTTACTGGATCAGTTACAAATGGTTCTAAATTATTTTTTTGTAATAAATCATACAAATATTGAGCATTTGTTTGATGCCTTTTAATTGATTCATCAATTCCTTCTTTGGAAATTTGGGATAACGCAGTTCTTAATGCATAAACCGTTGATATTGGAGCCGTATGATGATATCTTTTTACTTCTCCATCGCATCCCCAATAATTTCCTAATTCTAATGCATCGAAATAAAATGATGCAACTCTTTGTTTACGATTTCGAATTTTTTCGCTATAAAAATTGAATTTCAATAAAAATATTTAAAATGTTGAAAAACATTGCTCGATCTGAAAATGAAATTGGTGCTAATCCGGGTGGAGCATTCAACACTTTTTGTGTTGCCGAATAAACACAATCCACTTGTAAATCATCGGCTGCAAATGGAGTTGCTCCAAGTGATGCAACCTTTAAATTTAACGATTTTTACATGTTTTTTAAAATTATTTTTTATGAACCGTATCAACCAGAAAAAGTGCGCCATATTCTCTACAAGCTGCTCCAATATTTTCTAATGGTTGAGCAACACCAGTCGAACTTTCACCTTGACAAACAAAAACCACATGTGGCTTATATTCATGAATTGCCTTTGATAATTAGAATGAAATTAATGATTTTTAATTTTATTTCTTACTTTTATGATTTTTTCAGTTGGAACGGCTGATCCATGAGCTGATGTCACTTTTTTTACATCAATGCCCATTCTAAAAATATTGATTAGAAGATGTTTTTTTTTTAATAAAATGTTAATATGCGCGTAATTCGCCATATTTTCGAAATTCAGTTTTAAGCTGTTTTTAGATTATTAAATATTAATTTAAAAAATGTCAAAATTTAAAAAAAATTAATTTATTTACCTGCTAGCTAAATCAGCAGCTCTTTGCCCCCATAATCCAATTTCCACTGATAAAAAACGATCTCCTGGTTCAAGTAGATTAACTAAAGCACATTCCATTCCAGCATGACCTAATAATAATCAATCTGCGGTTCGTTTTGTTTTTTTCAAATATTTTACCAGTTCCGCTAACGGCAAATGTAAACTTATTATTAGTTTTAAAAACATATTGAATACCAAGTCGAGTATCAGCCATAATCTGAAATTTCATTTAAATAATTTAAAATTTAAAAAAAAAAAAGTTGATTCACTTTTACAAACTCAGGATGTAAATGTCCTAGAAGAGATTTGGATTGAGAATCAGAAATAACTTCTGACATATTTGATGGTCCTGGACCAAATAATTGACGAGGTGGAACAATCATTTCTTGGAGTAGACACGCCGGTGGCGATCGAGACGACATTTTTTTCTTAATTTTTAGTGATTTTTTAACAAAAAAAAAAACAAAAAAATGGACGTTTTATCATTTTTGGTCAACGCAAAGATACCGCGTATATTTTATGCATTTTCGCCGCGTATTTTATTTTAGAGATACAAAAGAAGAGAAAATTAGTTTAAAAAAAATGTCTTTTTCGTTTTTTAATGAAATATTTTGAATAAAAACAATAAAATGGAAAATAAATTTTTAAAAATGTAAAAAAAAACTCAATTTTAATTATAAAATTGAAATATTTGTTATTAAAAATAATTCAAATCAAATCAAATCAAATACTCACAGTTGATATTGATGATCCCGTTGAAACAATATTTGGAAAACGACGAAAATGTTGAATATTAAAACGAGTAGAAAACATAAGAAAATCTGCACTAAAAATAAAAATAAAAAATGAGAAAAAAAGTTCTCGATTTATTTATCTTCTCTCATTTCTCTCATTTCTCTTATTTTTGAATAATATTTTGTTTTATTATCATTTTGTAATGGTCATTTTAGTGTAAATTTTATCATTCGCCTTGAAAAGTACAAATGGGCATTTATAATAATAAATTTAAAAAATATTTAAATTTTATAAATAAATAATGTTTAATTCAAATATTCCACAAATTTCAGGGAACAAACGATCAAATTAAATTGAATTGGGAGAAAATGATAATTAAAAATGTATAAAAATATTATTTTTTAATAAAAAAAAATTTAAATTTTTTTATTTTTAAACCATATTTTAATGATTTTTTTTTATGATGCACACATGTGAACATTGATCCAATAGTTGAGCATTGAAAAAAAACGATTTTTTTTTTTCTAGTGAAGCTCACTGGCACATATAAACAGATATTTGTATCCCATGTGATATCTGCGTTTAAAATATCACGGGAAGAAGCAAAAAAAAATCGAAAAAGAAATGTTAAAAAAGCTGATCGAATTTTTTTCTTCTTTTTATTTTTTTTCTTTTCAAATGTTCAATCAATTTATTTCAAATATTTATTGATTGACATCGAATCTTTCGAACATTCGATTAAATTTTCTTCGAATGTGTGGGGAGATTTTTCAACGTTCTGACCGATTTTACACCCTCAATCATCGTCATCTTTCGACCGAAATCGTTTTCTTATTTCTTTCTCTTTTTCGTGTGCTCATTGAGGAGGATCACATTGGGTGGGTTGGCTCTTCCTCCGTGAGCTAATTTTGCCAGCTGCTATTTTTCTCTTTCATGTCTTTTTATCTCTTTTAACCTCTACAAAGTTTCTAAGCTTCGTCGACAAATATTTTCTGAAAAATATGATTTTAAGGAAAAAAAAAGAAAGAAGAAGAATTTCTTCTTTTTTTTCTTTTTTTATTTAATTATTAAAACAGTTTTACTTCTTTGAATTTCAATTTCTTTTAAAATCTGAAATTCGTTAAAAATTTAAAAAACCAACTTTTTTTTTTTGATTTTTTAAAATTTAATTTAAAATTTAAATATTTTCTAGTTTCTTTTTTAAATGGTTGCTTCTACAGAAATGAGCGATAAACAAATGCCGGATGATTTGGTAAACAAAAAATAATTTTTTTTTTTTTTGAAAAGAAAAATATTTTTAAAGGAAAATGCTGATGAACAATCAGATGAACAACCACTGGTTATGTTGGACTTTGAAAAATTATTTAAAATGGCGGAAGATCCCGATTTTGAGGATTTATTACGAAGTCCTTTAGATGAAGCATTGAATAGCATAGAGTTTATTTTCTTTTTCGGCGTTTTCCTTCTTCATTGTTTTTTTCTGCTGAAAACAAATTTTCAGATCTGGAAATGAAGTTCAAAAATTAACATCGATTCGAACATTTCCAACAATTCTTGAATCATCTGATGGTGAAAATGCTATACAGAAAATGTTGCCAGCAATTCAGAAGTGTTTGAAAGAGGAAACATCAAATTTGGACTTGCACTGTGAAGCTTCAGTGGTTTATAAATCGATAATTCAAAACTCGACGCTTGTCAATAAATTTCCGTTCGTTTTTCCAATTTGAAACTGCATTTGATGGGAAATTTCAGAGCAATCACTGAATTATTACTGGAATACATTCTTCAAAATATTCAACAACAAAAAGAACATGGTTTCATTGTTTTTTTTTTTTTAATAAATCAATAATTTAATTTTCAGTGAGCCGAGAAAAGGAAAAAGTAATTATTAGAGCAAATGTAACAAATCAAATGCAACATTGTAAGCTTTTTATTTATTTTTTTTAATAAAATAAAAAGCAAATTTAAACAAAATTACAGTAAGCGCAGCAGCTTGGTTAGAAACAATTGTTGAAATTGTTGATAAATTATCATTATCATCCATTAAACAACTCGTCAGTTTATCAGAAAATGTTGAGATCGAAAAAAAAACAAATCAAATTCTAGATAATTCCCGTTATTCAACAACAATCGGAACCAGTTCAACGTGTTCAACGAAGAATTACAACAATTAAAATTATTCATAAATTGGCACTTTTTCTTCCACCAAATGAGTTGAGTTTCGCATTTGAATTTGAATTTTATTTTCAACACAAAATTATAGAATTCGTAAAGATTTGTGTCCAATTGTTGCAATTCTCTGTAAAGATACAAATTCAAATGTTCGGGTTGCAATTGCTCAACGTTTATCAGTTATAGCAAATGCTTTAAAGTAATAATTTAAATTTATTTCAAAAAAAAAATTAGAAAATTAAAATAATTTGTTTTCAGAAATTCTCATGATGTTGTTTCTACTTTATTACCATGTTATATTCAATTATTATCAGATGAAGAAATGAATGTTCGTGAATCAGCAATGAATAATTTAACCGAATCCTTATTATTATTCACAAAAGATGCTCAAAAACATACAATTTTTTCAATGATCAAAAAATTAACCGAAGAAGCAATTGATCGAAAAAATGATATGTTATCTGTAATTGCGCATCATTTTGGAAAATGGTCTGACTTTTATTGATTACGTTTATTGATTGATTTTTGGGATATTTTTCAAGGTGTTGGGAACTGGACGATTTATTGGATCAACTTGACAAATCCTGGATTCTCAATACATTTTGTAAAATGATTCATATTTGTGATGAAAAAGATGAGGAACAAAATAAAAATGTGAAGACTTTGGTAAAAAGATATTGTTGTTATAATTATCCGTGCATGCTGAAAATGTTCAAAAAACATTTTGATCGATTGTCACCATTTATTGAATTGTTTTGTAATGATCCTGGTAAAAAAAAAAACGAAAACTTTATCTTTATTGATTTTAAAGAAAAAAAATGTAAATTTTCAGATGAAGAAGTTCGAGTATCAATTGCAGCATCTTATCATGAAATTTTAATTCTTTTTCCATATAAAAAAGAATTTATTTCTCCACTTATTGAATTATTACACAGTGGATCATCAGATGTTATTGGCAAAGTAATTTTTAATTTTATTTTTTTATTAATTAATTAATTTTTAATTTGTTTTAGATTGCTTATAATATGAAAATAATTATTCCAATTATTTATGAAAATGTCAAATCAAATCCAGGAGTAAATAAATTTTAAAAATTAAAAAAAAATACAATTTTTTTTTAATCTTCAGAAAATTACCACAACTCAATTGGATCGTCTTATTATTGGATGTAATCAAATACTTAGAACATCAAGTTCATGGAGAAGTCATGAAGCTATTTTAAAGTAAAATTTAAATTTAAAAAAATATTAAAAAGTGAGAATTTTTTAGAAGTATTCAAGCTTTACCAAATAATAATCAAGAAA
This sequence comes from Caenorhabditis drosophilae, assembly GCA_963572285.1. NCBI lineage: Eukaryota > Metazoa > Nematoda > Chromadorea > Rhabditida > Rhabditidae > Caenorhabditis > Caenorhabditis drosophilae. Next base: position 4,827,498 of record OY751561.1, on the reverse strand, counting down.
ATCAAGATGTTCTTATTGAATCATTTATTCCACTGTTAAAACGAGAAATATTAAATGTGGTATTTAATTAATTTTTTTTTGTTTTTTTTTTTTCAAAAATTGATTCAGAGAGCAATTCCATGTCGAATAACAGCTTCTGAATCTTTATTAATTATAATGAGACAAATATCAAAAGAAGAAATAAGAACAAACATTTTTCAGTTTTTTAATCAAGGCAAGCCCAATTTTTATTTTTTCTTTATTTTTAATTATTTTTTTTTATTAGAATTATTAGAAAATTCTTGTTGTTATCGACGAATCACATATATTGATGTTGCTGAAATGGTTTTGAATATTTTCAGTAGAAATATTTTTGTCAAATATTTTCTTGACGGAGTTTTAAAATTAACCAAAGATCCAGTTTCAAATATTCGGTTCGTTTTTTTTTCTCTCCAATTTTTAAATTTGAAAAATCGATATTTTTTTCAGAATTCGAGCAATGAAATTTTTATCGAAAATTAAATCAAAATTACAACTTCCAGAAGATAATGAAATATTATTAAAACTTGAAAATTCTGTTCGAGAAATGTTAAAATCTGATAAAAATTCGTCTTTCAGATCAATTATTAATTCCGTATTTTCTTCTTTTTTTTAGAATTTTCTTAAATGTTCAATTTGTTAAGGCTGCTGTTGAATTATCGAGATGTGAAACATTGCCAAATAATGATATGTCAGACAAAAAGAAAATAAATGAAGAAAATGAACTTTGGAATGAAAATGACAAAAAATCGATAAAATCAACTTCATTAATAAATGGGAAAAAGAAGGAAAATAATGAAGAAAGAAAAGAATCACGTCCATCAGGGTAATGTTTTAATAAAAATTATTGATTTAATGATTTTTTTAAAGTTTACGACCACCATCAACACCATCCCGTTCAGTGTCACCATGGCGAACTGAAAGAAAAGCAATTGCTGTTGTCCGACCACAACCAATTATCACACTTCGATCTCAATCACCGTCTCCAATGACATATCGAAGTCCAAGTCCAGCTCCAAATGAAAAAATTCGAAAAAGTAAACTTCCATTAAGTGCAGCAGCAAAAGAAAAAGAGAAATTACGACGAGCTGCAACGGATACTCCGCCTCCATCAACAAAACGATCAACACGATCAACATCGGTTGTTGGAACAAATCAAAGATCAGATTCAATGACATCATCAACATCTTCAATCGATTCAAATTCACCAGAAACATCGAATTATGGATTAAGAAGGTTTTTTTTTCCTTTTTTTTATTTTTTTTTATTTATTTTTTTTATTTTTAGATCAGCTACATCCTCAACAACATTTGGAGGTTCAAGTTTTACATCATCATCCTCATATTCATTAATGCAATCAAGGTAACAAAGAAATTTGAAGAAAAATGTGTTTTTTTTTTCTTTATTAGATCATCATCAAATCTTCGTCGACCTGGATATGGTTTATCTCATGTTTCAAGTTCAAGTACATTTGAAAGAAAACCATCGCATGTTTCATTAATAGTTCGAAATGTTTAATTTTTTTGCTATTCTTTCGCAATTTTTTTGTTTAATATTTAAACGGGTCATTGATATTTTCAGAAAAAAAAAACAAAAAACGATTTTAGAAATTCACGTTTTTTTAAAATTCAATCAAGACAAAGAGTTTTGATTTTTTGGGCTTAAACCATGTTTTTTTCCTTCGTTTTGTACTTCATCAAACAATTCAAATGATTTCAATAATAATTTACGAAGATAATCAATTGCACTTAATTCAATCGATTTTATCTTTAAATATTTCACGTTTTTTCAAAAAAAAATAAAAAATAAAAACGTACTTCTAATGATTTTCCAAATGAAGTAAATGCAAATGTAACAAGTAAAGATCCGCAAATAATTAAACATGCATAACATTCACATATTATGCGATAATTTGAAATTGTGCAAAATTTCAAATAATCAAAAAAAAGAAGAGAAATAATAATTGAAATCCAACAAACAAAAGCTAAAATTGATGATGAAAGAGTATGAAGTTTTAAAAGTGCAACGCTGAAAATTGTTTTTTTCTTTTTCAATATTTAAAATAAATAAAAATAAATAAAATAAAAATTACCAATTATAAACACAACCAAAATATAATTGAAAATATAAAAGAAAAAATAAAAAAGAAAACAAAATCATTGTTAATGCAAGAAGAATTGAATCATGAATTAAAAATTCCATAAACGATAAAATCAATAAAATAAAAGAAAATCCCAATTCACATTTATAGATCGAATTTGTACGAAAAGCTAGAAAAAATCAAAAAATTTTCTAAAATTTATTTAAAAATTAAAAAAAACATGCTTCTCATTAAAAAAACGCTGCCAACAATGTCATTTTTACTTACACTCATTTTTATTTTTATTCTTGTTTTTAAAATGAAAAAATTTTTATTTTTTTTTGGAATTTTATTTCATCCCGTTTTGAAAAAAAATAATAATTTATTTTAAAAAAATAGGTCTCAAATATCACAAAAATTGGGAAAAATTAAAAATTAAAAAATAAATCAAAAAATAAAACTGAATTGACTTTGATGAATTACATAAATCAGTTTGACAAGAACAAATACTGACATTTTGAAAATTCCCGATTATTCTGAAAAGAATTAATTAAAAATTAATTAAAATGAAAAAATACAAATTTGATGGCTCTTCTGGTAAAACTGGACAAAATAACGGAACATTTGACGATAATTTCATTAACATTGAAAGACAATTTCGAACGACAACTTTTTCACCTAAATTTATTTTTATTTTGAATTAAAAAAAAATAATTTTTAATCAAATAAATTTACCAAAATAATAAAAATCCATTTTGACACAAAAATCGTTTTTATTACAAATTGATATTGGAGTATTTAAAAATGTTGGCTGAGTTGTTAATGCAACATCCGCACAACTTGATGATACTTCAACAGAAGAAAATCCATTCTAAATAATTTTCGCCTTTTTTTTTTCATTTTTTTTTTTTTTTACATTTTTTAAACTTTCAAATAAATCACTTAAATTTTGTCGACTTTGTGGTGGTAATAAATCATCATTTCGTGAAAGGACGTGTTGTCTTTAAAAAAAAACATATTTGAAACCTTTTTAAGCCAATCAAAATAATTTTACCTATAATTTAAAGCCAAACAAGAATAACAAACAAGCGAATTTGTTTGTTTAAATAATAAAAATATTAGAAAAAATAAAAAGAATTTAAGAAAAAAATCTGAAAATGAATTGATTTTGAAATTCAATTAACTGGAAAAACCACTTACATTTGAAATAACAAAAAAGCATTCATTAATTCAATTCAATTCATATTGGAATATAAATTTTTTGGTTTTTTTTTCTGTAAAAAAATTAAAAAAAAACAATATAGAATATCTTAAAACTCGATGAGAAAGAAAAAAAACGGAGAAAAAAGAAAAAGCAAACGGAAATTGGATGTAAGACAACACAACATTTGTACTGATTGAATAAGTTGGAAAAAATAGAGAGGCGAATTTGTCGAAAAACCAAATGCGTTGTCTTGTCTCATTAAGCAAACAAAACAAACAAATTTTCTTCCAAAAACTTTTTCTTCTTTTTTTTTTGTTTTGAAAAAAAATTATTGGGAAAAACTTTCGCACTATTTTGGAGTTTTTTTCGATTTTTTACAAGATTTTTGAAGAAAAAAAAAAGTGTTTTTTGTAAAATTAGATTATAAAAATAATTTTATTAAAATTTATCTTTTTTTATTTAAAAAAAAATAGAAAATAATATAGTTTTTCAGACATTTTCAATGAATAGAAAAAATAAAATCGAAAAAAAAAGAAGAAGAAAAAGAAGTGTAAAGACAACGAATTTATGAATTATGCGTTTTACGACTTGTTCCAACAATGCCTTATCTGCATTATTTTCTTACATTTTTTTTGCTGAAAAAAATTTAAAATTTAAAGTGCCTTTTTTTGGTTTTTTTTTTTAGTTTGGAATTGTGTTACACTTCAATTTTCCAACAAACAAAAAAAACTAAGGAGCTCGACATTTTTTGAAATTCGTTTAATTATAATTTCATTTTAGAATTTTCTAATTTTGAAAATCTTTTATTTATTTTTTACTTGAAGCAAATAAAAAAATGCCTTAAAGCTATATTTTGGGAGCAAATAATACGTTTTTTTTAAATGAAAAGCTCATATTCAATTTTTTTTGTCGATAAACTCAAAAAAATGGAAAAAAACGTTGGATTTTTACCGCTCAAGAAAAAATATAGAAGAAAACAAATTCAATTTGACACAAAGAAATATTTATTTGATAAAAAAATCAAATAACTGAGCCCTGATACAATTTGAAAGAAAATCAAAAATATTTGCAAAGGCATTGGTTTTTCATTAAATCAATCATCTAGAAAAGCAACTTTTGTTAGATTTACTGGGAAGTGAATTTGCAAGAAAAGAAAACACTTTTTTTTAAGAATTTTCATTCCAGAATCAATAAAAAACACATTTGAATGAGTAGAAAGTTTAAATGATTAGGCACATTCAAGAGAACATGTTAAAAAGGTTTTAATTATGAGAGACACTAAAGAAAACAAAAAATACAGAGGAAATTAAAAATATATACAATAAAAAAGTGGGCGGGGAAAAATATTGGCCTTCGAGTCCTTAAATTTTATAAAATCGATTTTTAAAAAATTCAAATTAGACGAGATCATAAACTTCAAAAAGAGGTTTTGGAAAAACGATCAACATTTTTTGGAAAACAGAACATGTTTGAAGGATGGGATAACAAGAGCTTTATTGGTGGTTTTCTAAAGAAATTTATTGATTTATCATAAAATCCTGAATTTCATTCTATTTCGATGAGTTTATTTTTTTTATCAAAAAACATTTAATAAATAAATTTATTAAACTCGATGGATAAAGTTAATCCCGAATCTGGTGAGGTGTTTATGCTTTATGTAAATTATATGTTCATAGTTTGATCTTCCGTCCGTATCACATGATATTCTTTCCCAACAAACATTTTTTTCTAATTGGTTGAAATCAATCAATTATGATAAGAATTTCCGCAAAATTGTTTAAAATGAAAATTTGAAAAAACGATTTTAAAAAATATTCAAAATGATAAAAAGACTTTTCAATTTAAAACTTTGAATTTAAATAGAAATTTATTCAGATTTTAATAAAAAATCCAAATTAATTTAATTTTGTTTGTCTCAAAAAATGTTTCATGTGAATTCAGTGGAACAAGCTGAACAAAAAAATCTTAAAAGATCGAATTGAACAAATTCGTCATTTATTTTTTATCAACAAAAAGACAACAAAATGTCCAATCCAGAACCTCGAAAGTTCAGATGTTTTGTTATCACCCAAAAAATGATGATAAAACCAAAGAAAAATTGCCTTTTTATCTATAAAATGTTTCGGTTTTCTTTAAATGGAAAATGTTCAGTCTTTCCAAAAATGTTCCTTTAAATTGAAAAATTATTTTTTTTCATTTATGAAATTACTGAGAGCTCCTTTAAACTTTATTTACGAACCATTTGACTAGTGGGAAGCCGGCTGCAACTTTTAAGGCAACAAACTTTAAAAGCAACGAGAAATGTGTGATTTTTAAAACTTTCGGGAAAACAAAATTCTGTCGAAATCAAAACCTTTTTTTTTCTTATATTTCAGTTTTTTAAACGCTTTTTTATTTTTTATTTTTAACTCAAAATTAAACAATTTTAATTTAAATTATTTATTTTTAAATAAAAGTTCAATTTTCACCATGTTTTCCAGCTAAAAAGCCAAAGAAGATTTGTCAACTAAGAATGCTTCTTGTTAATCAACAAAGTTTATTTGACCAGTGTTTGCCATCAGAACATTTTAACTTTGCAAATTTGGAAATTGATTCACATCGGTCAGTTTTTTTTTTCCTTTTTTTTTTGAAATTATAAAAAATGTCGATGTTTCATTTTTCAGTTATTTTAATGTCCAAAAAAAATATTTGTTTCGAAATATTGAAGAAAAGAAAAGAAATTAGAAATTTTTGATTTTATTCCTGACAAATAAATGAAATTCTTTAATTAATTTCATAAAAAGGAAATTATTCCAGCTTTAAAGTTTTAATTAATTAACTTCAGCCAAACTAAAAAATGAATTTTGAACAACATCCGGAAGGAAAAAAATTGCTTAAAATAACTTCTCGTCTTTAAAATTTCTGCTTTTAGAAAAAAACCACGAAAAACCATGTCTAATTTGAATATATCAAGCAAATTAATGTTTTGATTTTAAATGAGAAACGTTTGAAAGAAGTTTTGGACTTTTTTTTAATTTTATTTATTTTATTAAAAGTTTGATTCGATAACAAAAATAATTTTCGATTAAAAAAATAAATATTTAATACGCATTGAAAAGAAAATCAATGCAAAGCTTTTCACAAAAATGGAGGGGAAAATGGTGACTCATATTAATATTAATTTCTACAATCTCGAATTTTTGCTTACTTCGTTTTTCTTTTTTTTTTATTAAAATAAAATGAAAGATAAGAATTTTGATAAAAAATAGTGAAATATCGTAGTTTAGGAGGTTAATTTTTCTCATCATTAAGATATTAAATATAAGAAATTTTTTATCAATTTTAGTTTTAAAATATTTGTAAAAAAAAATTTGAAGAAACAGTTTACAAGATGCTTTAATTTTTTTCCTGATGTGCTTTTTCATGTTCTTTTTCTGTTTCTATGTCTGTTTCTATGTTTCTTATTGGATCTTTTCATAAATGAACTTTGTTTCTTTAGCAAATCTTGCTCATTTTTTCAAAAAAATGTACTTTTTTATTTTTCACGTTCATTTGAATTAAAAATTAATAGTTCACAGGAAATTTCTCGTTTCATTTTAAACATTTATGATGTTTAGAAATAGTCTCAAATGTAATTTTCTAATTATTAGTTCAATAAAATCGATTATTGGATCCTATAGGAACATTTCTAAAACGTATTTTGTTTTCAAGAAGTTAAAAAAATGTTTTTTCTGTAATTTTCGGAGAATGAAAAAATAACCCTGATTAGTGTTTAATAAGACCATACCGTAAAATTACTTGCACCTTTAAACTTCTCTTAATTAAATTATTTCAATGGGAATTAATTTTTTAATTCAAAATTTTTATAAAAGAAACAAAATTTTAAACTTCTGTCTTTTATTTACGAATGGACAGAAAATTTCAATATTAAAACTTTAATTTTTAAATTAAAAAAAAAATTCAAATAAAAAAATGTGTTGTGCAATTACGAAAATTTAAAGGACCAAGCCGTTTCTTGTTTGGGTCTCACTCCCTTTAAAATACAAAAATATTTTATTTCCAATTTTTTCGCGCTGTTTTTCCTCAACTCAATAAGGAAAGTTGAGTTTTTGATCTTGTAACACATAAATGAGTTCGCAATGAAAACATAGAAAGATGTACTGTTTTTTTTATATTCGATGCTTTATATTTATAGAAGTAACATCATTTTAAACAAAAAAAAATGTTCAGTTTTTTTTTCTCTTATTTTATCACATTATTGAATCTTTTCACACTTAAATTAAAAGATACAAAAAAGGAGATCCTTATCGTTAAAAAAAATTAAATTGTGTTGTATATTTATGTAATGTATTGTTCTCTCTTTATTAGGTTTTCTGTACAATTACTCATTTGTACATTAGCTCACACACCTCAATCCTATTATGCTTTTTTCTCTCCTGAAGTTATGAAAATAATTGAATTATTTAAGCTCTAACAAGATTTTTTGTTTCAGTTCAATGGAATGGCCCGGGAAAGAAAAAGTTCATCAAAAGGTTTTTTTTAGTATAGGATTATTTTTTTTTAGGTATACAGAATAAATGATTCGGTATATGGTGCTATTCATTTACCGTATCCACTTAACGTAATTGTTGATACAGTTGAATTTCAACGTCTCCGAAACCTAAAACAAACTGGCCTAGTTGAATTGGTATACCCAGGATGTGATCATAAGCGTTTCGTTCACTCACTGGGGTTATTAATTTTGATTTTTTTTTAATTTTTAAGTATTTAACTCTTTTTTTTTAAGAGTATTCCATTTATCGTACGAAGTTGTTAAAAAAATACGTGAGAACGAACCACATCTTAAAGTGACATCGGCTGATCATTTATCTGTTTGTATTGGAGCTTTACTTCATGATATTGGACATGGCCCATTTTCACACACGTTTGATGGTCCTTTGGCATATAAATTAGACAGAAGTTGGAAACATGAAGAAATGTCAATTCGAATTGTGAATAGATTGCTTTTAAATAATACAACAATTCGAAGTAAACTTGAACCATTCTATGGAACATCAAGTTTTTACGAACAAAATGTCGATTTCATTAAAGAATTGATTGTACCTAAAGTTTGGGTAAGAAAAATTATATTTAATTAATAGAAAAAATAAAACAAGATTTAATTATTTTAGTTAATCAAATTTTAAATTTTTTTTAATTCAAAAAAGATTGGTTTGGTTAATGGTCAGAAAACATTCGATATTTTCAGGAAGAAGATCATTATGTAACAGAAAATTCGACCATGGAGGAAAATAAAGAAAATATTAAATTCAATTGGTGGGCGAAAGGTCAGCCTTTTGAAAAATCATTTTTATATGATATCATTTCTAACACTTCAAATATGCATGATGTTGATAAAATGGATTATCTTCTTCGTGATTCAAAAGCTTCTGGGGTTGCAATCAGTATAAGCCCTGTCAGTTTCGTGCTTTTTTTTCAATCATTTTAATTCAAATTCATTCACAGGAAACAATTACAAGACTTATAGACAATATTCGTGTAGTAAAAAATGAAGTAACTGGTGTTAGGCATATTGGGTATAATCGAAAAGTTGTCGATGATGTCAAAATGATAGGAGATTCTCGTCAAGATTTGCATTTAAAAGTATACAAGCATCGAACTGTATTAGCTGCCGAAAAAATGTTTTATTTAAAAAATAATTAGAATATGAACGAAAACAATTTTTAGGCTAGTTGAAGCGCTTGTATTAGCAGCAGATCATTTGGAATATGAAGGAACTGGAGGGAAAATGATCAAGCTAAAAGACATTTATGATGATGTTGAGGCTTTTTTAAAAATTTCTGACTGTATTGTATCAGAAGTAAATTTTATTCATTTTCATAGATTAAAATGTTCAAACATACATTCATTTTTTCAGATAATGAATTCAACTAAACCAGAATTGAAAAAAGCTAAACAAATTTTACGGGATATGACAGAAAGGAAATTTATGAAATCAATGGCGGATCGATTGATATCACCCTTAAGAGTGAAAGAAATCAGTGAAGGGAATAATTATATACCTTCACATCATACAATTACGAATCTGATTGAAACGGAAATCAAAAAGTACTTAACCGAAGAGGAAATGAAACGTATTTCGGTCCAAACAAGAGAAATGGGGAAAGGATTTATGAGTTGTCACCCAGTGGAAAGACAACTTTTTTTTAATGGAAAGCTGAGTGAAACAACTGTTGAACCAATTGGAAGTTTTTTAGAAGACGAATGGGTGTGTATCACTTCTCAAGCGAAAACCTTGAAAAATTATTATTTAGTGTGAAACAAATTCTCCTGTTATCTCAACAAAATGGGACATTTTCGTCTTAGGGGATCCAGATTTAACAAGTGAAGATCGAGAAAAAATAAATGATGCATTAACTAATGCTGTTACTACTCTTAAACTAGTAACTCCTCGCAAAAGAGCTATTCACGAATCTGAACCGGTATTCTATTTCAAAGCAAATTTAAAAAAAAAACCACTTTTTAGAGTAGTCCACCTTTAAGTCGACGTCGTCTGGTGTATAGGAATTCCTAAATAATTTTTTTATAAAACCTATGAAATGATAATTAAATCCAAAAATCATCGTTTTATCAAGATTGTATGTTATTAATAAAAAACTAATTGATAATTTTAACTTTTTCCAAGTGGGTAAATTGTCAGCGTTTTATTTTGAAATAAAGATTAAAACACTTTTAAAAAAAGTTGAATGAATTTTTGATTTTAAGTATCAAATTTGTTAGTTTCCAGTAGAACTACATATTATTTAAACATCTCTGTGTAATAGTTCGTAACGTGTTGTGTTTCTGTATGTGCGTACAAAAAGCGGCTACTTTGAAAATAAAAATTGTCCATTTTCAAAATAATTTTTTCTTGCCACGTTTCTTTTTATATAAAATTTTATTATTATTATTATTAATTAAGCTTATGAATCTTCAATTACTACCGAAACCCGTTACTTATAGGCGATGTATCGCAACTAACGATCCAGAAAACGGTAAAAAACTTAAATTTTGTGTAATTATTAAGCAAGAAAAAAAATTTAAGAAGAAATAATGGAAAGAATCTTAACAATTTATGAGCATTCAAGAATTTCTGATTTGGATCAATTCAAAAAAGGTAAATATTAAATCATTAACTGTGTTAAACGTTGAAACAAATAATAATATTATTGAAAGTCTAAACTTTTTCAGATTGCGATAATTTAATATCACTTATTAAAAAAGGAATGCTTTTAAAAGATGTAAACGGTCAAACATTCATTACTATCAAAATATTAGTTGTAAATTTATTTTTTAATATAATTTTCATTTATCATTTAATAGTTTTTCAGCCTTTGTTAAAGAAATGCTCCAAAGCTCTTCAAGATTTTTTAACAATTAAAGTTTTAATTATGATGATGACTGTAACAAAAATGAATAGAAGCATTCGGGTTGATATTTTAGGTATTTTTAAACTTTTTTTCCTAAATAGACGCCTTTTTTTCAAAATTTAAGAATCGCTATTATCCAACTATTTATATACGGAAAGCATGTATATTAAAATTCTGAAAGTTGCTGAAAATAATAAAGAAATTTCAATTTATGTAAGAGAAAAATTTTTAAATTTAATACGAACATTTTATGCTTGTACAGCAACTTCAAGATTTCGTCTCTAAACATTTTGTGCCAATGATGAAACAGTTACCAGAAAAAAATGAATATTATTCAGCGTATGTAGCTGGAATCATTTTTTTTATTTTAGATTCACGGAAGAAAGATTGTATACTTCTTCAGGTTAGTTATAATGTGTAATTTGGATTTTAAACATTCATTCTAGGACCTTTTAACATCAAATATGTTAGGATATTTGGAATCTTGTATTCAATTTGATAATGATGAAAGTGAAACTGTCGAAGAACCTATTTTAGACATGTAAAGTTATACTTTTATATTGAAAATTAATTTAAACAAAATTTGAAGCTTTACTTTGAAAGCGTTTCAAAACACCCTTGAAGAGTTTAGAATGTTAAATACCAACAAAAATGGAGTTTTATCTGCTGAAGAAATGATGTTGTTCAGATTGTAAGTAATTATATTGAAGTTAGTTTTTCAGTTTCAAGTTATTTTTTAGCTCGTACTTCAATACATTATTCATCAATAGAGTTTTTGAAATTTCATTAACTTATGAACGTGGATTTTTAGATTTCAAAGGTTTCGTTGATTTAATCACAGCAATAAGATTACGACATGTAAAAACATTTATTTATTTATTTTCAAAAATCAAAAATTTTAAAGATGAAAGCCTCTATCAGATATCATTTTGAAGCTTTTGATTTGAAAAATGACGGAGTTATTGATGAAGATGAAATTCGACATTTGTGCCTTACACTTCAGGAATGTATACCACAATTAGACATTATTCCTGAAACAGATCTTATGGTTACAGACATGAAAGATTTAATGAAGTACAAAGAACCGTAAGATTTTAATATTTAAAAAAATTATCTTAAAATTTAAACATTTCAGAATGACTCTCGAACACGTTTTATCTTGTCCAATGAAGCACATTTTCACCGGATATTTAAGTAATTTTCCTGATTGGATTAAATACGAAAGAAGAGAACACTAATATTTTCGGAAAATTACTTTTAATCTTTGTTCTTTTATATTTGTATTTTTGTTGTTTTTTCCAAACAATCGGTAAATTATATACTAACGTAAATATTTTTTCAAGCTTTAACTTTTCAAACATTATAAAAAAATACATTAACAAATTATATTTTAAGCTGATGAGTTATCAAATTTTGAAATCTCAGTTTTTAATTGTTCAATAGTTTTTTCCAAGCTGTTTATTTCTTTTTCACTGTAAGAATATTATTATTATTTGTAAAAAACGAAATCCATACTTCTTTTCAATTTTGGAAAATTTATTAGCTGGCTTGGACAGTGTTTTTAATCGCAAGTTTTGAGAAATTCGTTTTTGTTCGTTAAGGTCAAGTTCCATCTGAAAGCAATCAAAGTTAAGAAAAATGTAGTTTTTCAAAACATGAACCTTTGGAATATTAATTGCCATTTGGCTCAATAAATTTTGTTGCTCTTTTAAGCGAACAAACATTCGAATTTCAATTTCGCTCAATGGAACATTGTCTTCAATTCGGGAAACAAGCTGAGAAAGAACACATTTTTTTAAATTATTTTTTTTTGGAAAAAATACCACGTTAATACTTTTCCGCATAATTTCCATTCTGCTTTTCAATTCAAACATTCTCAATTTTAACTCTTCAACATTTTTAGTTTCTTCAATTAATCTTTCATCGACATTTTGACTTTTTTCTCCCACAGAACTCGCATTAACTTGAATATCGGCACATTTATCTAATAACGCTTTTGCAAGAATTTTGTGAGTTTCTAACTTTTCTTGCACATTTTTCAAAAAAATAAATGCTGTGTTGATCGCTTCTTCCTCACTTAAATCATCTCCAATTCTAAAAAAAAATTTTTAATTTTTTTTAAATTTTTTCTAACTCACAAACACGCCGATAACGGTTTCATTTGTGCTGAAATTTGTTCGATAATTTCATAATTTTCTCTGTTTTTCAATTGAGTTGTTTCCTTGAGAAAACTTTCATTTTTAATTGTTTTGCTATCATTGGATGGTTCGAAACTGAATCAAGAAACAATTTTTTTTTTAATAATTACTGAAACTATTACGTGGTAACTCCCATTAAGAAATGCATAGACTCTTCATCGATATTAGAACCAAAAATCACCAAATGCATGATTTCTTGTTTAATTTCAAATAATTCGTCATCAAACTCATTTTCACAATTATCTAATTTAGAAAGTTCAAGTGACACAGCTTTGATTGATTTCAATTTAGTTATTCCATTCAATTCATTTACAACACTGACAAGTTCATGAACCATACTATCAGAATTCCCGCTTGACGTTGTTTCATTGTTTATAATTTCTTCAATAAGTGGAGATATATTGACAGAAAATAAAGAAGAAGCCGTTATTACTTCATATCGATTTCTGACAAAAAAATGAATAAAAATTCAAAAAGTGAGAAGTCAACACATACTTTGAATAATTTCCCAAATGATGGGATTGCAAAATGTTTGGTTCACCAATGATAGATTCAATTTTTAATTGTTCATATACTACAAGTCTGAAAATATTTTTAATTGTCAAAATAAAATACTCGTAAAATACTCAAAGCTTCCGAATTCATTTGGAATAGCAATCAAATGGGTCAATTTACAACCACTTGAAATTAAAACGAACACACTCGCAATCTAAAGAAGAGCAATCAATAATTAAAATTAAACTGAAAAACTTCTTCGATTGATGTTTCAATAAATTGAAGAACAAGCGGATCACATGGATTATTGAAAATTAAATCAATTTTATCAATTTTTGGAGTTATTCCTTCTGTAAAGCCTGAAAAAAAAACATATAACTAATTTGATGAACTAAAGCGAGAGAAAAAGAAATAGGATGTTGAATATATGTATAAAAGATAAAATATAAAACTAACACTTGTGAAAAATTGTAGAACTATAAAAATTAGATTCAGAATCAACAGCTATCACAGCAAATGATGTTTCCTCTTCATTTGAGGGTTTAAAATCAAATGATACTGAAAAAACAATATTTTTTATAGAATTTAAAGATCTATTTGATCTATTTTGTATTATACCTATACTTTTGTATAATCCAAAAGTATTATTAGATTTCAATGTGTCTAATGAATCATGCACGAGAAGTCGAAAATCTAAAGTCAACAATAACGCACTCTTTTTCTTATAAATATTATAAAATCTGAAAATACATTGGGTTTATATATAAATAAATTAAAAATATTTGAAAAATACCTAAGAGAATTATCAGAATAAAGAACTGCTGCGATTGTCATTTTTAAAACATTGTGTGTTAAAATTTTAGTTTCTATAACTTGACAAGAATGATTTTGTAAAAGAAGGTTTTCATCAAGTGGATAACATCTTAATTTTTTGTTTTTAATTTTTAATTATTGAAAAAGTTCATACTCGCAAATGTATTCATTTTTTAATGCTCCTATGCTTGCTGAAATAATATCTGGATGAATTCGAATAATGAAATTCGATTTTTGAGATATTAATATGACGAATGTGGATTTTTTAGATACCACAATTTTTTTAATTTTTTGTGGAATATCATTTGATAATTGTAAATTCTGAAATTAAATTTTTTTTTAATTAATTTTTTGTTGGTAAATATTTTAAAAAGTATAAATACGGGTCGTTTATTATTTTTTTTAGAAAAATTACCACTTCTTTTGAAAAATAAACAGAGTCCCCGCATTTTGTGAAGCCAGCAAACATTTTTAGCTCATTATTGTTGAAAACCAGAAGATTTTTAGAAGTTAAAGAACATATAATCGCGTCTTCAGAGAGGGATGAAATCAGTTTTGCAATTGTCATTTCGCTTAAAATAATAAATATTTGTATTTTATTTTGAACGAACTTTTAAACTAAAAAATGATAAAATTAAATTTTGAAGTGAAAAAAATAAAAATATCCGCTACTTTTTATTTGACAGTTTGTAGTTTTTTTAAACAAAAATATTATTTTAAAATAGTTAGCATTATTTGAAAATTAAATGGCCTAACTCCTTTGTGCGAATGTTCGGCCAGCTTTTTTATTATTCTTTCATTGTTTTATTTTTTAGGCTCTTTTAAGATAAAATTTTTATACAAGTAATAAAAATGTATACAATTAAATTTAAAATTTTTACAATTTTTTAAATACAAATTTACAATTTCCTTTGGGTAACAACAATGTCTCATATATTTGCGTTATTTCTTGGCCTTCATGTTTAATTTCAAAGGTTTTAACAATTTCTGATAAAACTGTTAATAAGTCTTGTTCAGCAAATCTTCGACCAGCACACATTCTTGGGCCAAACCCAAAAGGCAAAAAAGCGAATGGGTGAGTATTTTTCGAATTTTCTAACCATCTTGATGGCTTAAATTGATTTGGACTGTCCGAAAATAATATCGAAGATCTCAAATAGTTTAAAAATTGTTTAAAATATTTGAAATTGATTACCGCATCAAAATATTTGTGTTGATATCTACTGGCGTTCCTGCTGGTACATTAAATCCACTAAGAATTAAATCTTTTTGAGTAATTCTTGAGATTTCAGTTCCAATAGGAAACATTCGAAATGTTTCTTTGAGACATGAACGCAAAAATGGAAGTTTAGACAAATCTTTAAAAGATTCAATAAAATTATATATTTAAAAGAATATTAAAACAAACTTTGATTTATTTCTTTTCTGCATTCATTTTGATAACTTGGATGTTTCGCTAAATTGAACAAATTGTAAATTAACATTGGTGCAGTCTTAAAAGAAAAGAAGATAAAAATACTGTATGATATAAAATATTATATCATACTGTACTCAAACCATCAGAAAACATTGACAATAAAATAACTTTAATATCACGACGGTCAAGTTGTTTTTGATTGATTAAATAACTTGCGAATCTCATATTTATGTTTGTCATCTGATCACCAATTTTAAGATTATCTAAAGCATTATCCATTAAACGATCAACTTCTCCATAAAATTGATCTTCTAATTCAACCATATTTTTCCAAGATGGAGTAGGGAAAATACGAAAAATTGGTAAACCCAATCGTAATCTAAAAGTTTATAATTCGAAATTTAAACTTTTTTTTTCGAAAGAAAAATTAATAAAATTACTTGGCTGATAATTTAAATATTTTTTTATTCAATTCTACTAATTCGTCAGCCCAATTCATATTCTTTTCAAATGATCCAAGTGATTTTTCAAACAAAACTTGTCCAGATGATTCTAAGGCCCATCTTCCAGCTACTTTTTCCATATCAACAAAACCGTGTTGTTGTTGTTCTTTTTTAATGTGATCAATTAATTTGCTGGAAACCTTTTGTGAAAAGGGTAAATAACTGAAAGTTTCATTTTATAAATTTTTGAAATGTGTTTTTTTTAAACGTTTGAACTGATTGAGGTCTCATCATAGCGTGCTGAACTGCTGATCGCAACCTATACCATTCGGGCCCGTTTCTAAAAATTTTAATTTTCCCTAATTTCATCCGTGTATGAAATCTTTACAAATTCCCAAGGCCCGGATTCATTCCTTTCATTTGACGATATTTTTTAGTTGTTTCTTGCAATGGCACAATCATTGGCATTTTTCCATCAGCTCCTAAAATTGTTTGAGCATCACTTGGATCAAAAATATGAACAACGTATTGGCGTCCATATCCAAGATTTTCTTTTACAACGGAACCATATTTTTTATATAAATTAAATAAATAATTTGGATAATTTTCAATTGTTTTTGAATCTAGAACAAAAGTTTTGGTTCAATCAATAATCATTTTTGATTAATACCTGATTTTAGAACAAATTGAAGATTGTCAAAAGATCCAATAAAAGGAACTTTTTTAGGTCCTGGAATATCATCAAAACTTTTTACTTGATCATCTTTATTTTTCAATTCTTGAACTGGCAGAAATGGACATGAAGCTGATTGAGCAAAACAACGGATCGACAATTTCATGTTCGAAAATTGATTTTCTAAATTGAAATGAGAAACTGATAAGATAAGGTGCTTTTAAAGTTTTTTTTTTAAAGAACATAGCTTTCAAAACTTTTATTTTCCAAAATTTTTAAAAATTTGAAAATAAACTGATTTATTAAATATAAACTTGATGTGCTTCGACAATTTGTTTTCATGTTTAGTTGGATTCAAAAAACTTCATTTACAACGATGCCCAACTAAAAATTTGTAAAGATTGAGCAAAATACAGTAAAAAAAATAAACAGAAGTTTGAATACAAATCGTCAGAATTAGTAAAATTCTACAAAAAAAACATTTCTTTATAAGTTGAATTATGATTTATAAACGGATTATCGAACTGTGAGAGAAACATTTCTATTTCGTTCCAAAACATTAGTACTTTTGTCAACCTATAAAAATAAGATGAAAAAACGAAGAACGATGAGACATGACTTACTGTAAACATTTTAAAAACTTTAATAGTTTCTTCCATATCACTTATAATTACTTCATCGTTCGGCGAGGCTACTAAATCCATAATTTGTTCACTTGATGCTAAAAAAAATGTTTAAAAAACTTGATTTAAATCAAATAATTAATTCGAACCTGCGATCTCATGAACAAGTTTATAGTTTGCATTGAAACGATATAAACGAAGAGCTCCATCATCACAACCAACCAACATTTCATTATATGCTCGATTAAAAACAATTCCATTAACTCCTCCTTTGTCACAACATTTGATCTCACGAATTTTTTGGCAATTTCTTTTGACATCCCATAATTTAACCGAACCGTCAGTCATTCCACCACATGTTGCTAAAACTCCATCTCGGAAATTACAAAATTGAACATTACGAACTGGAGATAAATGTTCATCAATTGTATAAAGCGGAGCCTAGATAAGCAAATTTTCTAATGAATTCATAATTTTTTTTTAATACCGGATTTAAAACTGTTGTATTATCATTACTTCGTACGTGACGTACATCCCAGATTTTGGCAGTAAAATCTGCTGATCCTGTGGCGCACATTGTATCACCAAAACCCCATTCAACAGCTGTAATATCAGCTTTGTGACCAGATTCCCCTCCCCACGAACTAAAAAACGAAACTTTAAAAAATATTTTATTAATTTTTTCTTACGAAACGACATGATTGCTAATTCGAACATCATGATTAATAACAGTTCCTTCCTTATAACCACACGTCATTACACCGCTTTGCCTCCACGAAATAGCTCCTAAGAGTTAACTAAATTTTAAAGTAAAAACATATTTTTTTAATGAACTCTGATACAATATAATAGTATTTAAAATAAGTTTTAAAATAATATACCACAACGTTGCATTCCTCCTACTCTGAGAGCACGTAACTCCCTAATTACATCAGTAGTTCTTGGTCGCTCAGGATCATAAATCTAAACGTTGATCAGTTTTTAATAATGTAACATACCAACCGACCTTCACTGTTCCGTCTTCGTACCCAAGATTAATGTATTTTCCTTCGTTACTCCAACGGACGCAAGTAATCATTCCATTTGCTGTAGATCCACGATCGTTGAATAAACTTCGAATTACAGCTGATTCCGGGTTCCATAAATAACACTCAACACCTAGTGCAACAGCAATCCAATTATGTGCGCCCCAATCCAAGTAGCGGCCATACACATCTTCTGTACAAAGCGTTTGATAAACATAGTGCATTCCAACATTTTTACTCACTCAACATTCCTGGAGCGTCAAGAACGCGATGTGCCGTATGAGGTAAACGCCGAACAGATTTTTTCACAGAGGACGCAGGATTCAATACCGTGTTTGTAGAATATAATACCTGAATTCATTTTTATTTGAATCAGACAACAGAATATTCTACCTTCGCCTGATTAACATAGCCAACTGCAGGTGGAGGCGCCAAATTTTTTTTGTAGCACAAAATTCTATCCCCTTCATCAGCGTCTGTCATTCTTCCTACTGATTTCGCTCTCATCATTTTTTCAGCCCGTTGAGCTCTTTCATCAATTGTAACAATTGGACTAGACGGTTCAGAAATTGATGTATTGTGAGATGTACTAGCATTTTCTTTATTTTCATCAACTATTTGAGCTTCTTTCTTAGTGTGGAAACTGGATGTCATGAGGTGATTAGCAAGATCTAATTCATCTTGATTCATTCGAACTCCCAAAAACCTATCTCCCACCATGGTTGCGTTTGGTAAAAGATTCGTATTTCTCGTGGGTGTCATGTCTCGCTTTCTCATTGATAAACCCTAGAAGCAAATTATTAAAACTTGAACTTGTTTCTTTTTTTACTTGAGACGTATTAGACGATCTTGCATACGCTGATCTTCCAGCACTTCCCGGTGTTCTTCCTTTGTTATTCATTGCTTTGAACGAGAGATGACTACTGAAAACAGATTGTTTTATTGTACAACGGTAAGAATATAGTTAAGGTGTTTAATTTAAATTTTTACTATTGACGCCACTTTGCAACAGAGCGCAATTGTGTAACCTAGTTTTGAGTTAAGACCAAATAGATAAATGAAAATGAATGAAAAAAAAATTTTTTTAAAAATACATTTTGAATTAAAAAATAAAGAAAACGGAGTGAAAATAACAACAAAAATATAGCTTAAAAAGTAAATTTTGAAATTGCCGGTTTGAAAAAACAGTTTTTTAACAGTACTCAGTCATCTCAGGAGATTGTTTACTAAAAAGAATATTGTTCCTTTAAAGTGGACTGTATGTCTTACAAATTCTCAAGATTATTTTTAATCCAAGGACAACAAAACGTTCATTCATATGCTTGGTAAAGTTCCAAAACAGATGGTTTTCTCGAATAAAAAAAACAGAAAACTTCAAAAAAAGGAAACAAACGAAACATGTTGGAAACAAAGCTTCATTAACGAGACATTTCACAGAAGTAACAAAGTTAATATTCCAATGTTTCGTTTAAAAAAATTTTACAGCTTCCACAGAAGAAGAACACATTAATAAAAGAAATGCATTCAATGTAAGTAATAACAGATATTAATTTAAAATTAAAATAACTCACAACATGTTAGTAGATTAGTAAAACTGAAAAATATTTTTTTACAAAATATCACGATTCTTTTTCAATTAAAAATCTTTAAATTTTCATTTTCAGAAAAAATACAAAAAAACAAAATTGGCGGGTTTATTTGCTCATGCCAAATGCTCTTACGATGTTTCTTCAAACTTTTTCCCTCATCAACTATTAGAAAGAAAATATGAAAAAGTAATTTTATTTTTCAAATAATCAATTTATAGCAACATAATATTTTGCTTAAAAGTTTTTTAAAAAATTTGTCTGAAAACGCTTTTTCATTATTAAGGATCAACACCTATCAATTACTAATTCATGCAAAGCATTTCAGCGAAAATCTCCAGAAATCAATAAGAACTCGTTAAATTTTGTTTCAAATTGTGATAAAAAATTTAAGCCTTTGATGAACGCTAGCAAATCTTTTGATAAAAAGCAATATAATTATCATCAATTTTATGGTAATAACTTCACATACATAGTTTTTAAGTAGTTTTATATTATTTTTTCAGAAAATGAAAAAAAATTGGAATTTTCGGAACAAAATCAAGAATCTTCATCAAAAAAATTGGTTCATTCGAATTCAAAAATAAGGTTTTAAAAAATAAAACTTTATTTCAGATTTTTATGTTTAATATTATTCTAGATCTCTTGATTTTGAAAAAAAATCTAAAGAAGACGAATATTGTTCAAAAAACATGGCATTTTCCCACTTTCTTCCATCACTTTCCCTTTTAAATGATCGAAATTTGTTTCTTAGTAAAATTGAAACTGAAATTATAGCGAAATCTTTACTTAATAAGGTTTGATTATTTAAAAATTTATTTTACAAATAAAATAATTTTAAGAATTTCAACAAATTTCCAATAATGGATGTAATTACGGAAAGAGTAGATCGGTTATTGTATTCAAAAGATCTCAACGATAATAGAAATTATATTCCATTTGAAGAATATTTCAAATCTGAAAGTATTTCAAATGAATATGATAAAAACGAGTTAGAAACTTCGGAAAAAGAATACAAAAATCAAAAAACTGCAATTGATCAGTTTAATAATTTATCTTTCTTTTTTACTGATCCTCTCTTTTCATCGACGTTATCTTCTTCCACTACTATAAAAATGGAAAAACAATCTACTTCAGGTTTTGGTAAATGTTTTAACAAGTTTTGCTGTATTTTTAATCCTTTTAAAAATATATTTTCAGATTCATTTTTTGTTTGTAGTGAAGAAGATCATAAAATGGACGGAAATAAAAACGGCAAAAAAATATTTTCAAACAAAAATTCTTTTCAATCTTCTGTTATTCTTCCAAAATATAGTTTCGAATGTTGATTAATGCAAAACAATGCCTAAGTCGAAAAATATAGGAAATAATACGTAAATGTTCATTATATTGGTTGTTCTCATAATATAAAACAAATTTATCGTGTGTCATTATTAAATCATGTGTTATTTATTCATAAAGTTGCTTCAACAATCAAAATAAAATTAAAAAATGTCAATCACCATCCACTGTTAAAATAATTACTGAAGCCACCAGATTTATAACTTGAATAACTTCCCCACGAGCTGCTACCATAATTTCCGTATCCACCATACATGGGATATCCACCATACATAGGAAATCCACCATACCCAAAGCCACCATATCGTTTTTCGCGATGGCTGAAAAAAAGGCGGAGATTTCGAATGATTTTTTAACTTATTAATTTCTAAAAACTCACCCTTCTGGAGCTTTCCACGCAAGATTCTTTGGATGATCAAATGCCAAATCGTTTTTTTCAAAATTTTGATGAGCATTTGTCAATGCAATCAAATTGAACAAAGAAACAAGAATAATCAGAAAAAAAGATTTCATTTTTGGTTTTTTTTTTTGAAAATTACTGATTTTAAAGAATTCGAACTTTTTATCACCTTAAATACATTCAACTTTGAATACTTTTCAAATCACTGTTTTTCGTCATTTTTGATTTGTTTGATAAATTCAAATTGGCCTTACGTGTTCTTAAAAAAATACAGATCAATTCATTCGTCAAATTGTTGTTTTTATTTAAATATTTTATTCTTCTTTTTTTTTATAATGATTTATTTATAATTTTTATTTTAAATTTAGAAAATTCTTCAAAATTTCAAACGAAATATTGATTTGATTTGAATTTGATAAATTTCATTATCAAATCAAAAATCAATTTTATTTTTATAATTTATTTTCGGCCAAAAGCATTGTATCCCCAATAATAAGGAATATTTGATGGAACTTCCCAGGTGTTACCAATTCCACCAAAAAGTGGATAACCAAATCCCCATTGACGTTTTTGCCGGAGGCTTGAAATTTGAATTGACAAATGAATTAAACGAATCAATAAACTTACTGAATAAATTCGGTAAACGATGGAATTACAAATAAAATGAACAAAAAAGATGTGAAAATTGAGAAAACGTTCATTTTTGAGGAAAAAATGGAAGAATGCATGAATGATCAAGTCAAGAAAACATTTTTCATGGTCACAAGATGAATTTTAGAAAAAAAATTGAAAAAAAAAAACAGAAATATAATGGAAGAAGAAGAAGATGAACTTGAAAGATTGTTATCAACATTTTTCAAAGAAACTGAAAATTTTTGACTTTTT
This sequence comes from Caenorhabditis drosophilae, assembly GCA_963572285.1. Taxonomy (NCBI): domain Eukaryota; kingdom Metazoa; phylum Nematoda; class Chromadorea; order Rhabditida; family Rhabditidae; genus Caenorhabditis; species Caenorhabditis drosophilae. The sequence goes on along the minus strand of OY751561.1, from coordinate 4,804,909 downwards.
TATTTCAACTTTTCTTTTTTTTGAAAACGAAATTTGAAAAAAAAACGGGTTGAAAATCGCTTTTGTTTTAAACAAAAAATACAAGTTTGACAGCGAAAAATTGTTAAAACAAAAAATCGATTTTCATTTAACAGTTTTTAAAAATGTTCGCCTTAAAAGAGGAATTTTTCCCTATTTTAATCAGAAATTATGTGGGGGGAAAACTTTTTCAAAAAAATTGTGTTTTACAGCTTTTTTTACCAAAAAAACTAGAATTCATTTTTTCTTTTTCAAGAAAAAATATTCAGTCAAATTGACCCTCAATAGGGAAAAACAGGGTTTCACTTATTTTCAATTTGTTTTCAAATTCCATTAACGGGGAAAAAATTTGTTTCTTTTCATTCGAAGTTAAAACTAAAATTTTAAAGTTTCAATTTTATTTCGAAGTTCATGAAAAATCTTCTTTCGGTTCAAGAGATCTGTCAAGCTCCCGGAAACATTGAGAAAACAATTCTGAACAGAATCAAAACTGAACTTTTATCGATGAAAAATTGTGAAAGAATAAATTTTTCATTAATTTTTTAACTTTCTAAACTTTTTACAAACATAAAACCGTAAAATTTGATTATTTTTTATTAACTTCGATATTGATTTTTTTAAACTTTCGACTGAAAATCTCTGTTTTTCACAATCTGCTTTCATTTATTTAAAAATTATGATTTGAAAGAGCTAAAACCTAGGAAAAAACATTCTTTTTACTAAAAACTAATCGATTATTTTCAAATTCGATGTATTTTTGGCATTGTTCATTGGATATAATTTATGGTGTTATTTACCGTATTCTGAATCATCACCGTTATTTTTTGTTTCTTTTTTTTTGACACCAAAACAAAAAGTGATTGAAGGGTGTGAGGGAAGAAGCCCAATCCATAAACAAAAAATGAAAAAAATACCGACAACAATAGGGGAGAAAATGATACACATTTTTTGGAGACGAACACATTTTACGGTCGTCATCAAATCTGTCACTGCAAAAAGGTGTGAAAATATGATGAGACTCCGCCTACTTTTGTTTACGCCCATTATGTGTTAAAAAATCAACAATAACAAAACACCAACATTCGTTTGTTCATTCATTCATTTCTTAATCCAAGTTTAATCATTACATCATTTTTCTTGTTCAATTACAACGATGTATCAAGAAAATATTTGTCAATCAAGAAAACGGACTGCAAATGATGATCCATGGAATGTTCCACCAGCAAAACGAGAATGGAATCATGAACAAACCATTGTAAATCAGGTTTCTTTTTTTCTTTTTAAAATTTAAAATATAAAAAAAATAATTTAGAATCAAATGCAACCATTTAATTCATATAATAATTTATATGAAAATTATAATTGGAATGGAAATGATTGGAATGGAATTGGAATGGTTCAAGATCAAGAAAATCAAATGATCACAAATGGTCTTCATTTCTCAAATGGTCTTCAACAAGAAAATCAAATTTGTTATGAAGGAACCTATCAACAATCAATTCCTCAGAATATGTATTATAATCATGAAGTAAAAAAAAATATCGATTTTTCATTTTTAAATAATAAAAAATAATATTTAGGTTCCAATGAATCAACAGATGGTCAATTATTCTCAGAATGATTTTAACTCACAAGTTTTTCATCAACAATCAATGACAAATGTTCAACCATTGAATAGAAATACTCCGCCACTTGATTCATCATACAATAACACTTCACTTGGCGCTGTTTCGGATGTTTCAAGCCCTGGCGTTTCGTCATTCAACAATTCGTCATTTGGAACATCAAATTCATTCACATCTTCTGGAACATCAAATTCATTCACATCTTCTGGAGCATCAAATTCATTCACATCTTCTGGAGCATCAAATTCATTCACATCTTCTGGAACATCAAATTCATTCACATCTTCTGGAGCATCAAATTCATTCACATCTTCTGGAACATCAAATTCATTCTCGTCATCGCCGCCCACACATTTATCAGCAACCAATAATCCTCCGATTGCGGCAGCTGTAACAGAGGAGTCATCAAAAGTGGACACAAGTCGAGATCAAGAAGTGGTGGTTACAGTTGGCGGAAGATTGGCAATTGTTGGAAACTTGACCAAATATAAATTACGAGCTGAGGAAATTCGCAGAAGAGTTTCTTCACCGGAATATTTAAATAGCAGTGCTTTAAGTTGTTTATTCAGAAAGTAAGTATTTCTTCCAACCTCAAACAAATTCTAATAAATTTCAGGGCAAAAAAGAAAAATGGAAGTGATGACATGCGAAAAATGTTACTTAATAATTATTCAATCGAAATCAAATCATGTCAAAGACAAGGTCTCGCCACAACATCATTCACACCACTTCTAGAAGAAGAAGCTGCAATTTTAGCAAGAGATCTGAATGATTTGATCGAAAAATATTTTCCTTTAACGACCGTTGCTCGATTAATTATTGAGAAAATGATTAAAGATGGAAAAAATCCAAGTGCTAAAATCTCGGGTTTTCTGTAAGTTGAATCCTATTTTTACGGAAAATATAAAATTGCAACAATTTAGTCGAACATGGGAAAGAATTATTACTTCAATGGAAAATGTTAAACCAAAAACAGCGGGAAATGTTGAAATTATGAGCAACGATAAAAATTTAAATCGAGAAGCCACAGTTTTTTCATTGGTTTGTCAAAGAAATAATTTATTTTAAAAAAAAAAAATTTTTTTAGCGAACTCACGGTTTTGGTCCTCGAAATCAATCAACATGGTTTTATATGTTTCATAAACTTGGGCAAACGATCAAACATTCTACAGAGACCCACTACTACCAAGTTCCTCAAGCTCATCAAATTCCTCATGTTCATCAAATCCCTCAAGACCATCAAATCCTTCAAGATCATCAAATCCCTCAAGACCATCAAATCCTTCAAGCTCATCAAATCTCTCAAGCTCATCAAATTTCTCAAATTCCTCAATATTATCCACAAGTAAATTTTAATCAATATGGTAATCAACATTTTGTTGAAAATGTGGACCCTAACTATACTCAACATCCAAATTGTTATTCTTATTAATTATTTTTATTTTATTTATAGGATTATAGTATTTTTGTGCAACCTATTTCTTTTTTTTTAATTATTTGTATTAACCTAATATTTATTATTTTTAATTTCAATTGTAATTCTATTGTGCAGCCTGTGAAAAGTTTAAGCTTTTTATTTGTAAACGTGGTAGAATATTTCTACCTTCCGGTCTGTATTAAGAATTATCTAATAAAAATTAATAACAACTGCGAATATACTTTGAAATATATCATAAATTGCTTTTGGGGTGTAAACCGACCAAACGAACAAATGGTGTTGATGGATAAAAAGACAAATTAATGAAAAAACAATCGAGGTTATTCGAAATGTTAAAAAATACATTTTTAAGCAATATTTTGAATCATTTCTTAAACTTTTGTTTGAAGACCTGAAAGAAGAAACAAATGGTTCAAATTTAAAACAAAAATTATTCACCACGCCAAAATGAAAACAGCTGGCCCAGAAAAGGTATTTAAAATTAATTGAATTCCTACCAATATTGGATAATAATCTAATAAACCAACGTACGCAGAACTTAATGATAAAGTTGATAAACTATTTGAGTTACCCTGAAAAGAAAACAAAAAGTCTTATAAAAATCAAATGAATAACTGACCGTATAATAAAAAGTTGAAATGAAAATTGCGGTTAATTTCCAATTATTTAATTCATATTTTTTCAATAAAATAGCCATTAAATATATTAGAAATAGTAGTGGCAATTGAGAAACCGGTACAACGATCAAAATTAATGAAACAATTCCAATATCGAAATAACCATAATAATATGAAGCTGGTAAGATAATTAATCGAAATAATGACATTATATATGCATCAAACCTAAATTATTTTTAATTTTGTTTTTTATTTTTATTTTTATTTTATTCATACACTCTGAATCCGAATTCTCTAAAAATATGAGAAAAAATTGGAAATAAAATAATCGTTTTTAAAGTTTTCGATTTTAAAACACAATTCCAACCAATTGTCGCAATGATCAAACTAATTAATGGATGATTTCTAAAATATTTTCATTAATTATAAAAATTAAATTGAAATTTACATTAAAATTGAATTGAAATCTAAAATTTTCAAATTTAATAACTCAAAAAATATTGATTTTGGTAAAACATCTTCATCCATCACCCATCTTCTTCTCATACTTTGATTCCATCCTATTCCAATTCTATGTAAGATGGAAAGTCCTAACATTTCTAAAATTTTTTTATTCTGAAAATTTTATTTTATAAACTTCAATTTTTTCTTAAAACTACCAAAATGTTCGTTTGTTTTCTGACTCGGCACATTTTGTAAGCTTCCAAAAGTAAAACTAAACTCGATATAAAATACCTGGAGAAACATTTTTTTCCTATTTTTTCGGTTTTCGTCTACCAGATTTCATGTTCTTCTTCTATAAAACTACTAGATAAACAAAGCAAATTGAGAATGAAAAAAGCAAAATCTGGTTTTTCACTTTTTTTTCCAACATTTATCCATCCAATAGAAGAAACTATTGCAGCCTGAATAAAATGTCTCGTTCTTCTTATAACTTTTATTTTAGACTTACTAAAATAAAAAATAAAATTGATATTATTAATTGAGTGTTGGGTATTTCAGCTGATTTTTCAATTATTAATTTTTGAATTCGTTTCATTTCATTTATTAGAGAATCTTGAATCGCTTTTGTTGAAAAATCACATTTATTATCTTCATCACACGTTAGTTTCATTATAATTTTATAATCTGAAAAAAAAACATTTTTTTTAAGAGTTTTCAAATTATTTACCGTTTGATAACTTTTTGAAATGTTCATATTGATTTTGCCAATACGATGGCATCATTTTTTCTTCCATTATTTCATGCAATAATGATATTCCATATCCATTCATTTGAATTCCAAATAAACTGAATATTGTAGCTGCTATATCAATTTGTTCAATTTGTTCATTTTTTGAAAATGGTTTTTTTTGTTTTTTTCCAATATTCCATATAACTGATGGTACATGACTTTCTTCGAAACTTGCTCCACCATGTGAGCCTCCTAATGTCATTCCATGATCACCACAAACAATCATAATAATGTTTCGATTTAACTTTTTATGTTTTTCAATTAGTTTATTATATATTTTCTCCGCTATTTCATCCATTTCTTCTAGTTTTTTCACAATTTTTTCTGATGTGCCACCCAATGAATGACCAATGTGATCCAATCCGAGATAATGAAGAATTAAACAATCCCATTCATCATTATTTAATTCTTTATTTAAATGCTTTGTTACATTATTATCTACTTCTGTATAATCGTGAACAAAAAATGAAGTGGTTCCCTCAAATGTTTCGAATCTGTTAGGTAACAATTTCAACCAAGTATCATCACCATAGAAATGTAATTTTTTCCCGTTTTTTTGTAAATTTTCTACCCAATTGTCAATTCTAATTTCTTCAGTTGCCAAATTAGTCAAAATCGCTCCAAATGTTGGAAGGGTTCCAGTTATATATGATGTTATTCTAGGTAGAGTTACTGTCGGCATTCGAGCATAAGTGTTAAATAATATTGCATTCTTGTTTGAAATTGAGTTTTTGATGAACCTCAAAAATTTAATTTTTTTTTAAATAAATATTTTTGTACTTCATAGGAGATTTTTCAGCTGTTAAGAAATTTAATCTCCAAGCATCGATAACTATAAAAACGAGAAGAGGCCCATTTTCTGGTAAATTATCTGAAATTATTATTTTCCAAAAATTAATTGAGAATTTGAACTATTTAACCTGTTTTATTTAAATTATTTAGAGCTAATGATGGTATCGTTGAACTAAAAAAACTTCCAATAACTAATATTGATGCAAAAATTAATATTAAGCTACTTATCTATAAAAAAAAAATTCTTTGATTTTATTTACAATAGAAACATGCAATTTGAGACAAAAAATCTAAAGCAATTCGAGACACACTTACCAAAAATGGCCACTTAGTTGGTTTTTTTCCCTTCATCCAATCCTTTTCGAAACAATCAGAAATTGTTACCACTAAAAAAACATTTTATTTGTTTCTTATTCTCTTTTTTTTTATATTCAAATTCTCAACATATACACAAATGTATATGTACGTATGTTTATCACATTTTTTCTCGATTTTCCTACAATTTCGATTGTTTTTTTTTTCATTTTATCTTTCTTTTTGTTTTCTTCATTTATTATGTTATCTTCCAAAACTTCTCCTTCTATAGAAAAAAGCTGGTTTTATCTATTGAACGTAAATTGCTTTTTCGCCGTGAATCCTAACATTTCCATAATTTTTGATAAAACATTTTTCTTATAAAAATTTCAGATGATTACCTATTTACTATTTCTGATAATATTACAAAAATCTCATCAAGCCCCCGCGTTGCCTTCTTTGAATTTGTTAGAAGGTGATAACGGAGTTTTACTTCGAGAATATATCAATGGAATTACTGCTTATGGGCCTGGTTTAGGGGTTTATTGTGAGTTTTTAAAAGCTTAAACTTTCACAGGAAAGAGATTATTTTAAAATGAGGAGATTTCAGCTCCTTATAGTTATGTCGATGTTTCATATGATAATATTCCATTTCTTGGAAAAGTTCCATTAATTGGAAAAGATGGAACATCCTCTCGTCTTGGTGTTTCACCATTTTATCCTCCAGGTGGAAACCCATCAAACCCTTGGCCTCCATTATACAAGTTAAACGTCTAAGCTTATATAATAAATAAATAAATTGTTTAGAGCTCGGCCTCTGCCTCTTCATGTTCCAGAACCTCAAGATGTTGTTGCAGTTCCATTAGATGAAGAAGCGCTTCACGGAGAACCTTTATTCCCACCAGGTTTTATGAGTAATTACATTTTTTTATTTATAAAATTTTTTAGAATTAATTCTACCTAGTGAAAAGGCGGCAGAAGAAGCTAAAGAAAAGTTATTAAAAACAATTGAACCAGAAAATCCTTTTAGTGATAACTTGGAAGAGGGACTTGTTAACTGGCCAACTGTTGATTTGGATAAAAATAACATTGAAAAAAACGGTTTGGGGTCAATATGAAGTATTCGGTAAACTACACATTATTTTAAGATTTTTCAAAATCTCCGTCTGTAATTGTCGATGAAGCTCAAGAAAAGCCTATGCAACCTTTTGAAGCAGCTAAAATAGCAATCGGTGCAAACGACCGTCCGAAAAATCCATTTCGTTCAAGACGAATTTTAATGGAGCGACTATAATTTTTTGGTTGAATAATTTATTGTTTACAACAATAAAAATAAGTTATTGTAAATAAATTTTAAACGATTTGTTTTAACTAGACGATAGTGGCCTTCGATACCAGAACCTGGCTCGATGATCATCACTTCCTGTTAAAAATGCAGGCATTGTTGGTGAATGAACAAAGGTTCGTGTTGATGAAGTATGCCCTTAAGCTTCATCATTATTTTTATAAGTTGAGTTGAGGATTACCTAATGCCAAAAGTCGTTTTCTATCCGAGTTACGAGCATCCCAGGAGCATAAACTTCCACTTTTCTCATCAGGGAACAACACTGAAAAAAAATTGGATGAATTTTGAATACGTTACAAAGTTGGATTTTTTAAATTTTATACCATAATCTTCATTGTGATTAAATGATGCTGAAATAAGATGATCTTGCATTCCAGTTGCTCCAGCACCTGTATAAGCTATCAGACATCGATTGGTAGATACTTCCCATAACTTTACGATACTATCCATTCCACTAGTTAAAATATACTTAAAAAATATTCGTAGAATTAAAATTGGATACAATTTAAAAAATAAATTACTTTTCCATTTTTTGTAAATTTTGCTGAGCATATTGATGACCCATCATGAGCTCTTTTGAAAGTTTCTACACATCTACTTGAAATTCCGTCCCATACTTTTACATCGCCATCTTTTGAAGCGGTAACATATAAACGAGCATTTTCAGAATAATGAACCTTTAAAATGAAAAATAAGTTAAATGAGGAAAACAAATTATATTACGTCATTGACAGTGTCGGTGTGCTGATCTTCAGGATTCGCGCAGACAAATGATTGTGCTGTTTCAATATTGTACAATCGCATTGTAGGATGGTCTGTAGCTACAAGAAGAAATTCACCTCCTGGATGACAAGACAACGCTCGGATTGGATATACTTCTGATAATGTTTTCATGGCTCTTTTTACAGCCGTTTTTGAGAAATCAAAGAGTTTAACGGTCTTATCACTAGAACCCGATATAAGTATAGCATCGCGTGGATGAAACTCAACAACATTGACGTCCTGAAATAAACTAGTTTGATATATGGATAAGTTTAAGAATTACATCGATATGATCGTAAAGTGTTCTTATAACAGGATGATGAGCATCTGGACCGTTTTCATTCATTTCTCTATTTTCTCTTTCACGTGCTAGAATTCGTTCGACATCCATAATTTTAATTGAACAATCTGCCGATCCAGTGGCACATAATGACCCTATATTTAGAAATTACAATTCCAAAACGGAATTAGTTATACCATCAGAATTGAAAGCTGCTGCCCGGCATGAAGCTTTATGCACTGTTAAATATATTGTTTCATATTGAGATGGTTCAGGCGAAGTTGGTTGAATATCAGCATCATACTCAAGATCAAGGCCAGATGAAACAGTTTCAAACTAAGAAAAAAACTATTTTGTTATTTTTGTTGAACATTATTCGAAAATTAACCGGCAAACCAGTATCCTCTTTGTAATCTGGGTCTTCCACAAACTGTTTTGCAATACTGACTAAACGGTAAAGCTTATCTGATGGTGGGGGCGGTTGGGATGAACATCCGAGAGCATTAGATAAGCTGATTGCAATTTGTTGATGACCATCGTAGAACAATTGTCTAAAATTGTTGTTTTAACTACTATTTAGGACAATGAACAAATTACCCAATTATTAACCGGTACATATATTCTCTATCTTTTATATCGGGTTTCATTTTTATCAAAACTTTAAACTTTAATCTTATTTTTAGTTTAAAAGAATAAAAACAAATTGTAAAATTTGAACGAGTGAGCGACTAAAGGAACACAAACATGAGACTAACAGAGGTCTTGCCACGCTGTTTTTATCTACCGTAGTTGCAGCATGCAAGAAATAAATGTAGTTTATGTGATTTGTTCCCTAAATTTTTCGTAAATTTCCTTTCCTTCAGTTTCAAATTAATTTTTTTCTCATTTCTCTAGGTAAAATAAATTTTTCAAATTTTTCTATTCAAAAAAACGTTTTTTAAATGTTTCTTTTTTATGTAAATCGTTTTAATTGTTCTGTTTATAATTCTAGTTTTTAATATTTAATGTTTATTTTAAGGTAATAATGAAGTTGAATCCGTTCGTTTCACGTGATTCGGGAAAAAACCGTAAGGCCCATTTCACTGCGCCATCTCACGAACGCAGAAGAATTATGTCTTCTCCGCTCGCAAAAGATCTTCGTACCAAGCACGGAATCCGATCTATCCCAATCAGGTACAAATCTTGAAAATTCTAAGTACTTGAATTTGAATTATAAGCCAAAGGTTACGTTCCATTAAGTAGTCCCGGTCGAACACTTTTCGAACGGTTTGGACAATATGGATAGAGAAATTTGTAAACAATTCAATAAATGATTTTTTAATTGATATCACAATGTTGGGATATGTTTATACATTCTATTTCAGAGTTGAGGATGAGGTTGTTGTCATGCGCGGACGTCATAAGGGAAACACTGGGCGTGTTATCAAATGTTATCGTAAGAAGTTTGTCATCCACATCGATAAAATTACCCGTGAGAAGGCTAATGGTTCGACTGTGCACATCGGAATCCACCCTTCCAAGGTGAGGTTTGGTATAAACTAGTTCCGGTGCACATGGCTCATTTTGTAACAAGGTTTGTGAGTTTAGTCAATCCCACGGTACTTTTTAATAAAACGTCCCGTAATGTTTTAAATTGAAACAAAAAAAATTATTTAATTTTTAATATAAGTATCGTGGAATAGATTGAATTCATCTTGGTGCTAGGAACAGAATTCGTTTATCGAGTTTAGTTTGGTTTGTTTAATTATAATTTTCCAGGTCGCTATCACCAAACTGAAGCTTGACAATGATCGCCGTGCTTTAGTTGAAAGAAAAGCAGCTGGACGTGCTCGTGTAACTGGAATTCTCAAGGGAAAACATACCGATGAGTCGGTCAACTAAATTGTTTTTAAGTTAATAAATTGTTGAATTTAAACTACAAGTCAATTCTAGTTAACACGTTAAAAATAATTGTTTCCAAAATTGTGAGCATCATAGTAGGGTCTGTTTAAAAATATTTGTGATAAAGCCTAATCGAGGTTTTCTTCATACGGTTAAGAACATTGCCCAATAATTTTTAATTTCATAACGTATAGGCGTGTAAAAATTCTTTTGGGCAGAGGAACCATGCATTTCAAAGGTGCGATAGACGTGGTTTGAAACTTGGGCAGAGTAACTTCGCAATTTTTAGTTTTTTTTCAAAAACATCGTTTAAAGACGGATGAAGACTTATTTCTGAAGTAGTAAATACTGATATTTCGTTAGTAAAAATCGCTTTTAAGTATATACTATTTTACTGGAAAATACATTTTCTATGGAACAATATTTTTCATTAAAAAAATAAGTGAAATTTAACCCGATCAAGTTAGAAATTCCCTGAATAAGAAAAAAATCAAATAAACTTTAAAAACTTTATCCAGTGAAAAATACGACACATAAAAATCTGCAAAAAAACAATTAAAGCGAATCTTGCTACATACATTTGGAAAATAAAAATTCAAAAAAAAAAGGAAGTCAGATGAATAAAAAAACTAATAAAAAGTAAAGGTAAAGCACCGGATAATAATCCAATACGGATAAATAGAGAAAATAAAAAAAATAAAAAAAGACCCGAAAAAAAGAATTTGAAGAAAAAAAAATCATATTTAAATGATTTAAAAATTCCAATCTATTTTGTTGTTAAAAGCTAAACAAAATTATAAAAAAGTGGCAAGTTCAAATTTTGTTTAAAAAAATCAAATTTAAAAAAGAATAAAAAAACGGCTGGAAATAATATTTTTGAGAATAATTTGAAAAATAATTTGACACAAAAATTAAAAAAAAATTAAAGCATTGACTAGAAACGGCCCAAAAAAATGAAAAAAAAAAAAAGAAAGAAAGACCCGAACCAAAAACGAAACAAAAAAGAAGAAGAAAACTGGCGAAAAATGATTTAAAAAATGATCGAATTAATCTTTTTCTTCTAAAACACTTTCAACGTCAGTTCTAGCTGTTTCCGGTTCTTCTGGAATTCGAGATTGATACCATTCTCGATTTTCTTCCAATTGATCTAATATATTTTGAGCATCTGGATAAACGAGATCAGCCCATGTTTCATAAAGTGGATGAACAATGTAATCAATAAATCCGACCTGAGACAAAACCAAAATAAAAAAAAAACGAAACAAGAAAAAATCGATACCTGCGATTTTTCAATTGTTACATTTCCTCGATCACACATTGGCGAAATTTCTAATCCAAGTTCTTTTTCTTTATCGCCTTGTCTCCAATATTCTTCCATTATTCTTTGATTCCATTGCTGATACAATTCAATTGGTTTTGTTGGATTTGATAAATCAGCCAAGTGTATCATTGATTGAAGAACCTTAATTTTATATTTTTATTTATTTATTTATTTTTTTGAAATTGTAAAATTTACTTGAATTTTATCGTTATATTTATCAAGAACAATTATATTATTTCCAGCAACTTTTTTAGCTTCAACCATTGTTTTCAGATCAGCTAATAATGACATATGTTTTGACATATCTGTTGCCAGAACCTAAAAATTGAAGATTTAATCAAGTCCAATTTGAACAATTTTTTATTTCTTTGATAATCAAATTATTCAATTTTTCTTTTCTTTTTTCTTTTTCTTCGCGTTTTTTTTCCAAATAGTGGAAATTGAATTAATTGATTGTGGCATTTCCGGTTAAAATCAGCCTCCATTCAATTTTTAGCAAATATATCAAATCGGTTTTCCTTTTTATTATCAATTCTTCTTCTTCTTTTTCTATCATTTCTCATTTCCTCCTTACCATATCAATGACAATTTTTCGAAATTGCAATCTTTGTTTTCTGGACAAATTAATGAGAAAATCACAATTTGAATCTTGAAGAAGTTTGAATGCAACAGCAAGATGATGTTGTTCCAAAACACTTTCATCATTATACATTATTGCTAATTCATTATCTATAATAAATTAAGATTTAAATTCAAAAAAAAATAAAAATAAAAAACAAACTGGAATTAATTAAATATTGATTAGTATAACCAGGATGATCAACATCATGAATAGCTCCAGCAAAAATTGCAGCCAACACTTCCAAATCGGTAAAAACTTCGGTTAAAACCGGTGATGTGAGCAAAACATGCATTGATTGAGCTACATCAGCTGCATGCATAAAATTATGATAATGATTGTTTCGGTAATGATGTTCAAGATTGAGCAAATATGTGACCAGTGTTGATGAAGGAATTTCGAAAGTCTACAAAATTTCATTTTTTTTTTCAAAAATATTTCAAGGCTTTTTTTTTCTGTTACCTTAATAAGACCTCGTTTTCTTAATAATGTGTATGTAATGACAGTAAGTGAATGATTTTTTGAAAGTTCATCGATTTTAAACACGTCTGGACCCCAATCATCAATCTTTAATTATCAATTTTATAAAAAATCAAAAAAAAAAAAAACATTTTGTTTTCTTACTCTTTGCATATAAACTGCTATTTCTTTGGCACAATTAACACCATATTCAGGTAAATCTCCTTCATGAGATGGAGCTCGTAATTTTCTCACACCCGAAATTCGATTCATTGCGGCTGTTTGAGCTTTTTTCAAAAGAGAAAGTGTCATTTGAGGAGACGATGTTGATGGACCCTGAATTTTTCGCATTTTTTTCTCAAAAAAATTTTAATTTAATTAAAAAAAAATCAAAAATTAAATAATTTACCTCAACAATATTTCTAATAAATTTGACAACATCAAAATGGTTGAATGTAGTTAACATTTTTTTAATAAAATAAATAAAATAATTCAAAAAATAAAATAAATTCAAAATCAATTAAATGAATAAAAATGACAAAAAAAAAGTGTAAACTAAACCGACCAGTATTGTCGTCGTCGTTTTTTTTCTTTTCTTTTTAAAAATCATTTTTGATATCATTTTTCATTTTTTTTTATTTTTCAATTACACTTTATAAAAGAAGAAAATAAAAAGTTGAAACAGTTCGATTTTGTATTTATTTTTAAATTGAGTTTTTGTAATTTTTTTTTCTTTTGTGGAGCTCAAAAACTTTAAAAAGAAAAAAAACGAACGAATACCTCAGCTGGAACTTCAATTTCAATTGGTGCTTCATCTTCCTCTTTGTCCATATAAGTTGTAATTAAAAATTTTGAAACTTGAGTTCCTGATTTCGATGATTCAGCAAAATGTGACAATTCTTTGTTGAGCATTTTTCGGAACTGAAATTTGTCGAAAAATCTCATTTTTTAAACTTGGAAAAATGAAAAAAAAGGTAGAAAAAAATACATTTTTTCGCATGATGAAGCGGTGAAAAAAATAGAATTTGATAATAGAAAATAAAAGGAGAACATTGATGTCAATTTTTTTCGACTCATTCACTTTCTTAATTTTCAAAATCATTGAATTCGAACAGCTTCAACTCCAAACCACTCGCGTTTTTTTCTTTTTCTTTTTTTTCAAAATTGTTGTTGTTGTTACCGAATTTTTGTATCGGAAATGATTCAAAAATTGTTTCTTTTTGTTTTCGTACCAATTTATGGCAATTTATGTGAGTGTGTGTCAGTCAGTCAGTCAGTCAGTCAGTCAGTCAGTCAACCTGTTGTCTGAATGAATTTATCTTTCTTTCTTTCTTTGCATTGGATGATAATTATAAAAATATAAAACAAATCATTTGACATGATAATCAATTTCATAGGTCTCTTTTATCAATCACCGGAAGTTCATTTTATTTCTTTCTTTCTTTTTTTTGCCTTTTTCGATCATTTATTATTTTTCCTTTTCTTTTTGCAAAAGCGTTCTTCTTCCTCCTTTTTTTTTATGTTCATTTTTAAATAATTTATTGGTTTTTTTCTTTTTATTTATTGCATCTCATTTTTAAACAAAAATAATTTTGATCTTTTTTTAATGTGTCTCCGCCCATTTCTTTTATCTCACTCATTTTTGTATTTTTATACATAATTCATGGTAATGTCTGTGTGTCTGTTTGGTTTTTTTTTGAATTTGAATCATGAATCAATAAATGTTTGAAATTCTTAAAAACTCAAGTTTTTTTTTGACAAAATCATTTAAAAAGAAAAATCTTCTTTTTTCTTTTTTGCAAATCCATCAATTGAAAGGGAGGGAGGGAGGCCCTTATATTTACATACATACATAATCCCAGCTTCCTCATTTTTCCCCAGAGCTGAAGCCATTGGCTCCGGAGCTTTTTTCTTTATAAAATGTTGTTGTTTTGTCACTATTCTCTCTTCGTCTATTTCCCCCCCCCCCTCCCATCACATTGAAATAGGGGTGAGAGAGGAGGTTGGGAGGGGAAGAAATAAAGAAGAAAAATCAAAAAACAACAGAAGCAGCTGTAATATCAACATCAAAACTAAAAATCAAAACTACCAAAAATTGAAGAGAATAATTATTTTCATCAAAATCGATATCAAAAACAAATTATTATTTTTAGAAAAATTTATCAAAAATCTTATAAAAAACGGTTTTTTTTAAAGTTATTTTTCAGCTTAAATGAAAATCGACAAAAAACTTTTTGCTTTTTTTTTTCCAAAATTTTTGTTTCTCTCTCTCTCTCTCTCTGTCTCTCTCTCTCTCTCAATTCTCAATTCTCAATTGGATTTGATGAACAATGCATTTTTTCTCTTTCGTATAAATCTCCATCTGAGTCCCTTTCGTCCCTTTTTTGCCAGAATAAAAACATAAAATAAAATGAAATACAGAATGATTATAAAAGAAAAGAAAAAAGGCGAAGAAAAAGAGGGAAAATCCAAAAATAGGAAACTTTTCTTTTTTGTTAATTAATTTAATGAAAATACTGTACCTTACTACTTGCCATTTCTGAGACTGAACGGTGAGTTTGAATTGTCTCCAATTGATCAAGACACCAATCAAGTTCTTCTGCAAACAAACAAAAAACGTTTATTTACATTTAAAAATTATAATTAAAAAAAAACAAAATAATAAAATTGCAAAAACTGTACCAAGTGTTTCATGGGCACATTGTACCACATTGTCAGGTAAAGGAGTATTGTGCAATGGTGGTCTTTTAGTGCTCCGATTTGCGTGTCGACTATCGTCGCTCTAATAAAATATTTTTATTAAAATATGTTGTCAGCATGATTATTATTATTACTGTAATTTATTTTAAAAATATAAAAAATAAATAACTTTTATGAAAAAAAAATAATATTTTTTTTTTGATATTTGAAAAATGAATTGAAAAAATAATTATTGATTGATTTTGAATTTTGTCATAATTCCATGTTTGTTTAAAATGTAAATTTTCCGAATAATTCAAAAGAAGGGGGGGGGGGGGGGGGGAGGAGGTTTGGAATTTATTTTAAATGTTTTTTGTTCAGTTTCAATTTGTTTTTTTTTTCTTTGGAAGACACATTTCATTGTTTTTTTTTTCATCTTTTTCGATTTCCTTTGAATTTGGAAAAAAAATGAACCAAAGATTCTCAAAAAAAAAAAATTTTTTTTTTGTTTTAATAAAATAATCTGAATTTTCGGTTTTTTGTCTAAATTTTCACTGTGTTGGCGTCAAAAATCTGATAAACAAAAAAACATTTCTTTTTTCATATTTTTTTTCTCGTTTTCACACGAATATAGGATTTCAGCTGTTTTGAGCTTTGCGGCTGCATAAAATTCAAAAAAAAAAAAAAAAAACCAACTTGAAAACATATTTTTTTCCATTCTCAAATATTTGTGTATTTGGGGGAATGAAAATGAAAGAACAAAAAATATCTCCTGGGATTTGACCGGATATTTTGTTGGTCACCCACCCCATTCCCTTCCTTGCCTTCCAGCACTACCATCTTTTACCCTCTTCACAACTTCCTTCCCCCCCCCCCCCCTCTTCTTTTTCTTTATCTGGAAAAAATAAAAAAGAAAAAAGAATGAAAGAGAAGGTTGTGTTGAAGACGAAAAATAATCTATTTTTCTTTCCCCTCTATCTTACTGAATAAGAAAAAAAAACGCTCAATTTCCAGGGCAAGGAAAGTAATAAAAAAAAAACGAGAGAATTGAATAAAATTTTGGGTTCTAAAGAAACAACAATTACTTTGTATAAATAAATATTGAAAGACAATTTGAATAATAAACATTTCTCTCTCTTTTTTTTTCTTTTTTCAAAAAAAAAAAAAAAAAAAAAAGGAAATTAATGTTTAAAATATTTGATGAAAAAAAAGAAAAAACAAACTTGAATATTTGAAATTGAAATCAAATTCGATCGAACACTTCTTAAACTGGCTAATAATTGTGCAAATGGTGTAACAATCAAATCGTCGCCGTGTCTGAAAATGAAAAAATAAATGAAAAAATAAATAAATAAAAAATAAATGAAACTAAAAATAAATAATAAAAGTTTCAACTTTTTTTCCCCCAGTTTTTATTTCTTTCATTTTCATTTTTTTCCTATTTTTTAAAGTTAAATAATTACCAACTTTTCTCCTCGTTTTCTTTAACAGGAATTTTCAATGAAAAAAATATTTACTTTCCATTCTTTTTCTTTTTTCTTTTTTTTAATTCTGACACAATAACATTGAGAGGCTCCACCAACAAACACAGAGCCCATTATTTTATAATCTAATGCAAAAATCTTCGACGCTAATTATTTACGATGTCTATTTTTGTATATTTCTCTTATTGTTTAATAATATTTTCTTATTTTTTTTCTTTTTAATGATTTTGGTAAAAAAATAGACAAAAAATAAATTGGAAATAAATTATGGAAAAGTAAGAAGAAGAAGAAGAAGAAGGTGAAGAAGGCGAAGAAGAAGAAGAAAAAATAGCAATTTTCCCCCCAATAAAAAACGAATCAATAATTTCTTCTTTTTATTTTTTTCAAATCAATTTTTCTTAAAATCGACCGTAACCTTTTTCTTTTTGTACCTTAATGTAAAGCCAGTTTTCCTTCGAATGCTTCGATTATTATTCAATGGAATCGATGATGATGAAGATTCGACAAAAGCCGGTGGAAGACAATTATTAGAGGGTAATGTTGACATTTTCAGCCAATAAATTAGTAGCTGATTTTACGAATAAAATTTCTCTGCTTTCTTTTTATTTTGGGCTACACGCGATTGAACAGAGCACGAAAATAAAAAAAAAACAAAAAAAAAAAACAACGAAAACCAACAGAGAAACGGGGCTTCGACGAAAAAATGACTGCTTAGAAAAAAAGGAGGGAGGTTTCTTTTCTTTTTCTTTTTTTTTCTTTTTCTCTCACATTTTTTTTTGTTAAAACTCTTTAGACGATAGACGAAGAGGCGGAGATATACAACATATATTTTATATAAAAAATATATAAAATATGAATATTTGAAACCTAAAAGTCTCCGCCCCTATTTATTTATCTACAATATAATTGTGCTCCAACGAATGGTGAATTTCGGATACTTTTTTTTTCTTTTTTTTATTCGGAAAAAAAGACGAAATAAAATGGAGAAATTTGAAAAACTTGGTCAAGTATATAAAAACGGAAACCAGTTGGGGTTTGATTCAATTTTTCCTAGACATATTTTTCTTTATTTTTTATTGAATTCAATGAAGTTCGTGAACAAATTTCAGCTTAACGGAAATGCACTTTTTTTTTCTTTGAAAAACAGGAAAAAATTATGCGATTTTTGCTCAATATTTATTCGCCTATTTTTTGTGCAATTTTAAATTTATTTAAAAAACCCATTTTTCAACAAAAACCTTTTTCTTTTTCCCCAATTCTTTCATCAATTTTCAGTCGAGGTCGGTAAAAAATTAAAAATTTCAAACTCTTTTCAAACCAATCGAGCACAATTTTGCAGATTTTTCCAGAAGAAAAAAAAGACAGGAAGGAGGAGAGAGAGAGAGAGAGAGAGAGAGACAAAGACAAAAGAGGAAATAAAAGAATGAAAGAGAGAAATTGTGCCATGCCAACAAATTTTTAAAATTTCTTTGAAGGGGAAACGAAAAAAAAGTTCGTTTTTTTCAATTAAAAAAAATGTGGAAGAAGAATTTTATTGAAAAAGAAGAAAGAAAGGAACAAAAAGGTGCGAAACATTGAATTCAAAAAATTGAGACGTGTCTTTTAATTTCTCTAAACATCCTCTGCTCAAATACTATTTAAATTTAAATAAAAATGTTTTGTTAGTATTTCTCGCCGTAAGTGAGATGGATGGGGGATGTTCATTCACTTCACTTCGCTAGTGATCGTTTTTGAGATGAAAGTTACGTGTATAAACATTGACAACACGCAACACACGCAGACCAAAGAGACACATCAATAGTAAATGCAAACAAATCCTACGTCATCACGTAAATACACATAATACGTGTCTCTGTGTTTATATATGGGTTATGGACAGATTGAGGAGGAAAGTCAGGGTTGACGTAAAAAATGGTGACCAAAAAGAAAAGGAAAAAGAAAAGACGACGGAGAGGTAATCGTTTGATTTTAAGCAAATAATGATAACTGGATTTTTGTCAATTAATTCGAATTGTATAAAATCAAATTGAAATTTTTTTTTTGTAAGAAAAATTACTCACAAATTATTTTGATTTCGATTTCTTAAAAATAAATGCTTAAATGATCCAAAACATGATGGAGTATCGGATGGATGTCGTTGTTCAATTGATGTTTCCACATTATTTTTCATTTGAAAAAATAATTGAAAAAAGGGAATAAAAATAATGAAAAAAAAATTAAAGAATTGAAAAAAATAAATGAACATTCTTCTTCTTCTTCTTTTTTTTATTTTTTAAAATAATTGCAAAAATCGAAGAAGATTAGGGATAAAAGAGTCATGGATTTATTTTATTTTTTTTTCTAATCATTATCAGACTTTTTTTCATTTTTTTTCAAATTAACTGCTCTGCTTTTTTTAAATTTTTTTCTTAAGTTTAATAAAAAATGTAATATTTATTACCGTATTTGGACAGTTGTCATCCGATTTGATATCAAAAAATGTTTAGTTAAAAAATAAAAAAGAATAAAAGAGAATAAAAAAATTGTTCGATTTTAATTGAATTAAAATTAAAATTATAATAATTGTAATTTTGTTTTAAAAAAGTGATTAGAAATGATGTAGGCGATTAACTTTTGGACAAATGACGAAAAAATCGAAAAAGATGAAAATGACATGATCAATTTATTATTGGATAAAGATAATAAAATTTAACTAAAGAAAATGAAAACTGAATTAATTTCCAACATTTTTAATTAATTAAATTAATTTTTTCCTTTTTTAATTTTTTGAAAAAAAATATTTAAAAAAAAAAGTTTTTTTTTAAAATAAAATTCCCTTAAGTTTTCTGTGTGTGGTTTTTTCTCTTTTCTTTTGGATAATTTTCTTCTAAGCTTTTTGCAGCTGGTTGCAAGAAGCTAATACTTATCATCAAAATCATTAATCAATCATTTTTTTTTTGGTCTAATTTGTAGAAAATAGATACACAATACATTGTACACCCAACCGGAAGCAGCGGTAATCATCTTTGAAAATGTGAATTTTTATCTCTACGTCGTCGATTCTTTTCTTTCCGCCCCCCTACCACCTCCTCTTTTTATTTCACTTTTTTTTTTCTAGGCGATGATTGTGATTTTTTGAAAATATCGTGAACCAAAAACTAATGAAACATTTGCAACATTTGTTGTATTAAAATTGGAATTGATAAAACACAAAAAGTCTAAAGAACTTTAATCGTCAAATGGAAAAAATGTTGAAATTTTTAATTTAAAAAAAGGAAAATTAATTTAAATTTTTTTGAAAAAATAAAACGGCGCTAAATTGTTGTTGGAATTTAACAAAAAAAAAAAAAAACTTTTTTTCTAGGTGGGAAAAAAAAAGGAAAAAAAAACGTACATCATAAATTGCCTTGAATCTCCATCCAATTCACCAAAAAATACAGATTTTGGAGGTGAAGAAGCTGCCATTGGCATCATTTTTTTCTTCTTCTTCTTTTTATTCCAAATGATTTTTGTTTGAATGAAATATCATGGCAATATCAAAAATGATTTCGTTTTTTTTTTGTCGTCTTTTTCTCTTTGTCTACGTCTCTTATCTCTCTCATTTCCATCATCTACATGGACAAATTTTGTACGCATTTATGGAGCATTTTATTGATAATTATTATATCATTTTTAAAATATTTTAAAAATCGATTTAATTTCAAATTTTTAAAAAAATTGATAAATAAATAGAAATAATCGATCGATTTTTTATTTTTTCTATTTTTTTTCAAATAAAAAAAATTAAAAATTTTATTCAAAAATTCATTTTTTTTCTATTGAAAAACAAATTTTCAAAAATCAATCAAAAATATTTGATTTTGTTATCATTTTTTTCGATTTATTTTGAAATTTTGATTTTGCTGAAAAAAAACTGCTGCTGGCGAACGAATCCTTTAAAAAAATAACAAAAAATCGATTTTCAAATATTTTGAATTTCCAGAATAATTTTCATCTCTTCACTTTTAATTATTTATAAAAATAATAAAAATAATTAGAATTTCTATTATATTTATAATTTGATATTCGCTTCTCCCTGACACTTTTGAATCTCAACAAAAATACATTTTTATTTTATTTTATTTTATTCATCAAATTTTTAAATTTTTTCCGTGCCTCAATGAAACTGGAAAAAAAATCAATAAAATAAAGAAGATAAATGAGCAATTTCGAATGGAACCAACTCCACGACAACTTTTTGTTTTGTAAAAAAATCAATTGAATTGATCCAAAAAAAAAACACAACTGTCATACATTTTTTCTGTTTTTTTTTTACTGCTTTGATAAAAATTGGAAAAAAATTATAAATTTATTTGGTTTCAGGATGGGAAAGAAAAAGAAAAAAAACAAAAAATTTTCTTTTTTTTTAATTTGATTTTTCCCTTTCTATCTCTTTCATTAATGAAAATGACACTATTTTCCTCATAACAACGAGCCTGGTTATTTTCAAATTAACGTCTGACGTCATTAACATCAATTCTAGAAATCCCATATTTCACCGGTAACGACTATTCACGTTTACGACCCATTATTTTATGTTCAGACTTCTTCAATCTGTCCATTATGTCACCACTGACTGACTGAGCCACTTTCCTTTTTGTTTTTTTTTCCCCTTGTCCCGTCTATGACGAAGAGCAATGAAAAAAAAGGAGAAAAAGAAAGAATTTGAAGCTCGAAGCGACAATTAGCTTTGTATTTCCCATCATCATCATTTCGGCTTCTTGATTACTCATCTTATTGAGAAGAATGAGAGGAAAAAGAAGAAAAAGAAAGAGGAAGGAGGGGGGGATGGGGAAGAGACAAAACAAAATTTGTGGTTCGAGAATTGAGAAGAAGAAGAAGAAGAAGAAGAAGAAGAAGAAGAAGAAGAAGAAGAAGAAGAATGTGGTGGACCACATCATTAACAAAATTCGGGGATTTTGAGAGGTTCTATTGGTGTGCTGCTAACACACTGGATTATTACACAAATTTGTATTTGTCTATGTGTTGATAGCATTGAAAATTTTGCTCCAAGATGAAAAAAGAGAAAAGAAAGAAGAAGCACAATTATATTTGTTTTTTGTTCCAATCTTCTGCTTCTTTTTCTTCTTCTTCTTCTTCATTTTTATCGCCACAAGTTTTGTCTGGATATAAATAATGAATACAAATAAAATAAAAACATAAAATTTGAGTTTTTTTTTTTCAATAAATTTCCACAATTCAATTAAAAAATATGCAAAAACGTTAGAAAAACAGAAAAATATCTACGATGAGTTTGAGATTTTTGTTTGGCGAGAATTTTAGAAATATTTCAGTTGAAAAAATTCCACTTCAACTTTTCTTCTTCTTCTTTTTCTTTTTCTCCTTTTTTTTTCATTTGAAAATTGTTTTGACAAGAATCAAAGAATTTTGTTGAAATAAAATTATGTCGCTCTTAAAAAAAAAGTCCGAGAGACAAATAAAGAAAATGGAAAAATTCCGTTTTTTTCTATTTTTTTTTTGACTTCTTTTTTTTTTTCGTCAACGATTTCTTATCATTTTATCACTGTTTGGAATATTTGAAAAAAAAGCAATTCAAATCACCTGCATCTTACATTTTTCGGTTTTTCTAGACGAAAAACAAATTTTGAATGGAAGATTGATAAGTATGCCTTTCCAAAGAAAAGAAATGTTTGTTGGTTTTTTTTTTTCGAAGAGAGAGAGAGAGAGAGAAAGAAAGAAAGAAAGAGAGAAAGAGAGAAAGAGAGAGAGAGAGAGAGAGAAAAGACAGAGAAGAACTAGGAATTTATACATATACATATATATCTTTTTCTTCTTTTTTTCTTCTTTTTTTTTCTATGCACAAAATGTACACATTTATATGTATGTATTTGGACATGAAACATGGTCGACAACTGGTTAAAAAAATGCCGAAAAAAAAGAAAGAAAAAAAGTTGATATCAACTCAAACTTTTTACTAAAAAAGAAAAATAATTTTTGGTTTTTGTTGATCAAAAAAAAAAAAAACAAAATAAAGAAAAATATTCGTCAAAAGACTTACCCATGATCATTGGATGCAATTGAAGATGCTCTACTGACAGGTCGCAATGATGATGATGCTTCTCGAATATCTTCTGAGCCACGATAAAGAAATGATTCTCGACGAGCGTGCATTGATGTTCCGATAGATGGCGCCAGATAAGCAGCAATGCCGATGCCGCCGCTTGAATCAGCAGCTGATGATGATGATGCTGTGCCACCACTGAACGTCGAAACAACAGTTAAATTTGATGGACCCAGATTTTTATGATTTTCGCCAGCAGGACCGAGTTGTTTTTGTGTGGATGGTGGTGGTATGCGGGTGGGTGTGGATGAAGCAGCTGCAGCAGCTGCTGCTGCCGCCGCCGCCGCCGCCGCTGATGGTGATGATCGAAAAAAGTTATGAAGATGAAGTTCTCTTCGTAAACTTGAGAAGCCAAAACCACCGCGTCCACTGCCTCCACCACTACCAGCTGCCGATGTCGACGATGCCGCCGACGAGGACGACGTCGATCCGCCGCCACCACGCCTACGCGGCATCTGATATGACGATCGACAGCACGAGCAGAGCAGAATGACCACCACCTCCGATACAATATTATATGAGAAATGAGGAAGAAGAAGAAGAAGACAATAAAGGAATATAGAAAATGATGATAGTCTGAAGATCCTTGATGTCAAAGTAAAAATTTTGACGACACACACACACACACATACACAAAAGCCTTTTGCCTCCTTCTTTTCTCCCAAATAGCACATATACACGTAAGAGACGTGAGAGACATAGAAAGTTAGAGAAACTAACATGTCAGATAAAGAGCCAATACAAAAATGGAGAATCAGAGAAAAAAAAGAAAAAGAAGAAATAAAGGAAAAAAAGAAGAAGAAGAAGAAGAAGTAGAAGAAGAAGAAGCACATTTGAGCAATAGCACATACACATATACACACATTTTTGCCAATATCTTCTAGCTTTAAAGAGAGAAAAAGAGAGAGAGAGAGAGAGAAAAAAGAAAAAGGAAAGAGAAAGAGAGATGTGATGAAGGAAAGGAAAAGGAGAAGCAAAAGCTTTTCTCATTCACACTGGGTCTTTCTTTTTCTTTTTCTTTTTTCATTCTTTTTCCACATGAAAAGAGGACCCCACTGGATTGTTTGGGTTCCTTTTTGGCGCCTTCAAACACAACTCTATTGAGGTTATAGATAACAAGATTCTCAGATACATAGACAGATAAAAATTTACATTTTTTCTTTTTAAAGACTTGTGGGTGTGTGTCTTTTTTCCCCTTCTTTTTTTGTTTTGCAAACAAAAACTATTTATTTAGTCGTGTTTATGTGTTTATATGTTTCAATTTAATTCGTTTTAAGACCAGAATAAATAAATAGGATTACGGTATAATAATAAAATTTAAAAAAAAGGAAGAAGAGAAGAAGAAGAAAAGATGAAAACTAACCTTCTGGAACCAGGTACAAACCAAACAGTATGTCGTCTTGATGTCATAACTTCGTTTTTATTATCAAAATTGTGAAGTTGATAAGAGACACCCCGTCTGGAGTCATAGACCGTCGTCGACAGTTTTAATTGTTTTTGTTTTGATTGCTTTGAAGTAAAAAATTCAAAGAAATTGACCTATCAAATTATCAATTTGAGCAATTCAATTAAAGAGCAAAAAGGGGAAAAAAATGAAGAAAAATGGAACATTTTAAGAATTTTTGAAATTAAAAATTATTTGAAAATCGACTTTTTAGCTCCGTTTTTATAAAAAAAAAATTATTTTTCTTTAAAATATGGGTATTTATTTGATTAAAATTATAATAAATCATTTAATAAAATTCCCAAAATGGCATTAAAAGAAAAAAAAAGGAATTTTTTGTGACTTTTTAAAAAAAATTTATTTACAGAAAAAATTGAATGAAAAATGTAAAATTCAAAAAATAAAAATTCAACTTTAATTTTCTGCGAGAAAAAAACACGGAATAAAATAATTTTTCTCATTTTTTTTGTTTGAAAATTGTAATTTTAACACCCAAAATAATAATGAAAACTTGTTTTTATCACCAAAAAAATTGTTGAAGTTTTCGAAATAAAAAAGGATAGAGAAAATGTTTTTTTTCTGTTTTTTTTTTGACAATGATGACATGGCGGATGGAAAAAGAATGAGCGGAAAAAAAAGATGGAGAAGAAGTTTTTTTTTTTGGACGAAGAAAAGTTCACTAAAAAAATGGGAAGAATTCGGTTTTGAAAATTGTTCGTCATCTTTTATTTTTTATTTTTAATAAAAATGATTTTTTCTTGGTTTTTTTATTTGAAATTGAACAAAAAAAAATGAACAATTTGATACTTTTGTTTAATTTAAAATATTTTCAAAGAAGAAAAAGAAGAAGAAGAAGAAAATATGTTTAAAATAAGAAATGAAACTGAAAAATGAAAGGACAAGTATCAATTTTGAATATTTTCACTTAAAAACAAGAAAACATCTTGAAAAAGCAATAAAAGATATTTCAATTTTCGAAACCTCAATTTCCGATTTTTGAATTCTCGAAGTGGGTCTTGAGAATCAAAATCAAAAGATCTCCCAAAAATAAAAGAGATTTAGAAATAATAAAATGGGGTTTTGATTTACGACGAACTAAAATTTGTTTTTTTTTCTTTTTTTAATTAAAAAAAGACACTTGAAATTTTGATATAAAATTCAATCTTAACGATGATTTATTTATTTATTTGCAAAATATTCCTTCTTTTTTTTTTTTAATTCAAAAATTGATTTAAAAAAGTCTCCATTTACAAGTTTATAAATAATTCGATATTTTTTGAGAGAAAAAAAAATAAAAGTTGAAAATTGTCAAAATCAACGATGAAAATGAAATGAGAGAAACAGAGAAAAATAAAGTTCTTAAAGAAAAATAAAAAAGAAAAAGAAAAAGAGGTGTCAAATTTCTTCGAGTCATTTTTTATTCGTCAAACATTTTTTTTCGCTTTTCTCAATTATAAAGATTCCAAATTATGAAACAGGAGGGATTTCGAAATAATTTTTATTTTTTGATGAAAATTGACTTTTTTCTTTTGGAAAAAATCAACAAAAACAAACATGTCAAGAAAAAAAAAGAGGGAAAGGATTAGTCAAAACGATGCATGAAAAAAACTGAAGGAAAAAAAATGGAATTAGAGGAGGAGAAAAAAGAAGACAAAAAGAATGGGAATGTTAAATGACTGAACAAAATATCCCATTTTTCTTGTATTTTTTCCATGGAAAGAAAAAAAAATGGAAAAGAAAAAATTAATTTTTTTTATTTTTCAAGTTGATAAAATTTTGAATCATTTTCATTTTCCATTCAAATACGGAAATTGCAAAAAAAAAAAAGAAGGCAAAAGAAAGAGAGAAAAAGAGAGAAAAAGAAAGAGAGAAAAAGAGAGAGAAAGAGAGAGAGAGAGAGAGAGAGAGAGAGAGAGAGAGAGAGAGAGAGAAAGAGAAAGAGAGAGAGAGAATTAAGCTAGGTGAAGTTAAAAAAAAGTATGGAAAGAAAAAAAAAATAAAATTGGAAACTGAATGGAGATAAATTGTCCAATCGAAGTGGTTGGAATGAAAACGAATAAAAACTTGAGTTGAAGTAATAAATTTTGAGCTTATTCCGCAGTTTTTTATTCACAGTTTAGAATTTTTTTTGTTTGGAAATAAAAAATGATTTATGTTATTTTTTCCTCCCAAAATATGAATATTTAAATAATTCTTTTGAATAATTTGAAAGAATTTCCAACCTTTTTTGAAATTTCCATGGCAATTTTTTTTGAAAAACTGCGATTTTAAAGTTGGTTTTAAAATGAGGGGAAACCAACAAAAAAAAACAAAACAAAAACCAACAAAAATTTGAAGAAAAAATAAATTTATAGAAAAAAAATTGGACATTTTATATGGAAATAAGTGGTGCATCCAACTGTGTAAAAAAAACGGCGGGGAGAACAAAAAAAATACATTTTTTTTAGCTTTTAAATATTTCTAAAGGGAAAATTTTCATGAACTTTGTTAAGAGGGGAGAAAAAAAAAGATTTGCGGAACAAGAAAAAGGATGAGGAACAAGAATTGGTCTCTACATAAAAGAAAAATTTGCGAAGACATTCATCATGGACTTTTCTCTTCCAATTTTTTTTTGAATGAAAAAAAATTTAAAGTTTTTTTTGTTGGGAAACTCTGTTTTAATTTTCTTTTTTTCAACAAAAAATTATTCTTTTGTACCATTTTATTTCATTTTTATTGGATTTTTATGACGTTAAATGGAATTCAGCTGGGATCATTCGAAGAATTCAGCCGTGTACAGCTGACTTTACGAATTTTTAATAAAGTTTCAACAAAAAATAATAATTTTTTCTGTCTGAAAAAATTAAATTAAAATTTTGTATTGAAATTAAACAAAAATCAATAAAATGAAACAAAAAAAAAGTTTGGGAAAAAAAAACGCAGAAAAATAACAATTCATGATGCCCATAATGTGGGAAAATGTCGACTTATTGCAAAATCAATTTTCATGGAAAAATGATTGTTGATTTTATTCGAAAAATTCTTTCAAACAAAAATTATTTCCAATGTTTTCTCTTGGAAAAGATGATTTGACAAAATGTCACGGGAAATCTTTTGAAACCAAAAAAAAAAAAAGGAAAGAGATTTCTCGAGATTCGAAATAGTTCAAATTACATTTTTCAATAAATAAAAAAGAAAGAAAAAAAATATTTGAAACGAAAAGAAGCGGAAAATAAAAATTCGAGTGAAAATCGAATATTTCGAATAATTTTTTTTTGAATTTTTTAACGACACGGTACTGGTTTTTTCTGGCTTTAATTCATAAAAATTCTGGAAAAAAATGGAAAAAAAAGTAGAAAAACTGACCAATTATAATTATCTCTTAATGGTGAAGCTGTTGATTGCCAAGGCCTTAATTTAAAATGTTTTCGACGAGCAACACCGTTCATTGTTTTATCGTTTCTGGAAAAAAAAACGTTTTTTAGAGAATTTTTCAATTTTTCAATAAAAACTATAAAGAAAAAGCCAAAAATTATTGTTTATTTTTGATCTTTTGTGAAAAAGTTTCAAAACAACAAAAAAACCGCTTTATTCTCTCTTAAAGTGAAAATATTAAATGAGGCGTAAAAACGGAGTGTTGTTTCGTTTTAGATGGTTGAATTTTGTTTCATTTAAAAGAAAAATATATGAAAAGTAAAAATGAGAATGACGAAAATGAAGAAGACGAAAACGTGTTGCATATTGAAAACTAACCTTTTCAGTTTGAAAAAAGGCCAAAATGCGGCCAAAATTAAAAAAATTAAAATAGAAATTGAGAAAAATGATGATGACGACGACGATGATGATGGAGAAAATTCAGATGATTTAATATCTGAATATGCCAGAAATTGAGTGACGAGCATTAAAATAAGTCTAGGAATTGGATGAATATCGCAGTTGATGAATAAAAAGGATCTCATTTTAGAAAAAATTTCAGTAGAAAATAATCTTTCGAATACCAAAAACAGTAGCAGTTCGACCAAAACTGCATTTGTTGGAAAATCGGGGAATAAAGGAAGGAGAAAATTGAGAAAAACTCTTTTTTATAAGTCGAAAATATGGGAGGGGAGCGCAATGTTGTATTTCACTCGATTTTTTATCCAAAAAAAAAAAGAAAGAAAAAAAAAGTTTCTTTTTCAATCAAACTAAGACTGAATTCGAAAATTGTGGGTCTTAAGACGAAAATTGGTGAATTATTGGAACAAAAATCATATTCTATCTCAATTTAAAAAAAAAGAAAATTGAAAAGAGGAAAGGAGGGGAAGGATGAGGTCATTTGAATTTGTTCAAAATAAATAATATTGAAAGAATTTTTGTTAGAGAAGAAGAAGAAGAAGATGGAATAAGTGGACGAGGATAGATTGAAAGTTCTGAAGTGAAGGAAGCAAATGACAATGAAAAAAAAAAAAAGATGGGAAATTGAGAGAAAAAAAAGATGACGACGACGACGACCTGAATAAGAAGAAGAAGAAGAAGAAGAGGAAGAGGAAGAGCTGATGTACATTGAAACACGTGTGAGAATTTTAAGAAGTGTGAGAGACGAAAAGCTAAACATTTTTTTTTCTTTTTTACTCATTGTTTGGAACAGAAAACAATTTTAAAAATTGAGAGAAAAATGCTTTTTTTACTTCTTTTTTTTTCAATTCTAATTTTGAATTTTTATGGTTCAAAAATTTAAGGGGGAATTTTGAACTCATTAAAAATTGTTGATTGATCTATTTTTAATTTTTAATTTTAATTATAAATTAATTAAAATCAAAGCTTAAATATTTTTTCAGAAAAAATATTTTCCTTGAAAATTATATCGAAAATTCGATTTTAAAAAAATTGGTTTAAAGAAAAATAGAATTTTCAGACAAAAAAAAAGAGCCAATAAATGCACTAAAAAAAATAGTTGAGTCTAGTCTGTTCGAAGACAACCATTTGAAATTCGTGATTCGCAGGTGGTTTTAATTTAAAATTGTCGCGTTTTTTTTTTCAAAAACGGAGGACGAAAAAAGTCTGAGCATCGTCACCAAGAATTTCTCCAAATTCTTCGTTCGAACTTTTTTTAATCCTTTTTTTTTTTTTAAATATTTTTACACTTCATCAATCCAAGAACCAAACTCAAATCAATCATGAATGAGTTGACGTTGAAATTGAAGGAAAAAAAAGTGGAAAAATTGAAAAAATATGAAGAAAGAAAAAAAAAACGAAAATTTGTTGTCTTTTTTATCATTTTTAACGACATTACACATTGAAAAAAAAATTGAAAAAAACAAAGAAATAAAATGAAAAAAATTGATCCTCAAGATTGAACAAATTTTTATTTTTCTCATGACAAAAAAATCAATAAAACCAAATTTTTTTCAATTTTAATTTTAAAATATTTAAAAAATGAATAATTTTGTGTCAAATTTATTCGAATTTCTTTATTTATTTGGTAGGAAAAAAATAAAAGAAAAAATAGAAAAAAAGCTGTTTTTTTTAGAAAATTAACAAAAAAGTAAAAAAAAAAAGATTTTTGAATAAATTTTTATAAGACAAATTTCCGGCTTTTAACTGCCGTTTTAATGATTTCTTTTGTGATGTTTTTTTTAATATTTTTTAGCAAAATTATTATTTTTTATTTGATTTGTATTTTTCTGAAAATTTGAAATAAAATATTGAAAATAAAAAGGTTTAAACAAAAAAAAATCAAAAAATGTTTGAATAAATAAGAAAAGATAAATTGGCAGATAAAATTTAGAAATATTTAATGGAAAAAAACGAAAGAATCCCTACAAACGTTTTCAAGCATTAAAAAAAGTTGAATTAATCTGGAAAAAAATAATGGAAAACAAAACATTTCGGTGATTAAAAATGAATAAAAATTCCAAAACTTTATTTTTTCAAATAAAAATTTTCATTTTTATATTTTTTTTAATTTAAAAAATTTGAAAAATGTTTGAATTGAAATTTGAAAAAAAAGTTTTGGAATTTTTTCTTTCATTTTTTTTCAAATTGTCGATGTAACTTGTTCAAAAATGTTTTTATTCTAAAAATAATATTTTTTTCGGGAAAAAAAAAACGAAAAGAATTCAAAGTATGTGAATCTCTGAGGAAGTAAATTTCGAAGAAAATTCAATTTCCTCGTAAAATTCAGAAGAAAAATGATTCAACAAGAAAACGTTTCAAATATTTTACAATAATTTGAATAAATTTATAAAATAATATTTTTAATGAAATAATATAAAAGATTAAATAATTTACAATAGAAATAATATTTTATTTATAAAATAATCTTTTTGAAAACATATCGATTTTAATTTATGAAAAGAAAAACCATCAACTTCTTGTCGTATTTTATTCCCTCACAATAATAATGGGACTCAAAACTTCCGAAGCAATTTTGTCAATGAATAGAAAAATGAATGAGTGAAAAAGAAGAAAAAAAAAACGATTTGAATTTTGTCTTTAACTGAAAAAAAAACCTCTTAACTTACGAAAATTTTTTAGAACAATTTCAGATGCATAGAAATTTATGTTTTTTTTTGTTTTTTTTTTTTTTTACTTTTTCGATTTTTTCAAAACTTTTATTCAAAATAA
Organism: Caenorhabditis drosophilae; assembly: GCA_963572285.1. Classification (NCBI taxonomy): domain Eukaryota; kingdom Metazoa; phylum Nematoda; class Chromadorea; order Rhabditida; family Rhabditidae; genus Caenorhabditis; species Caenorhabditis drosophilae. Next base: position 4,773,932 of record OY751561.1, on the reverse strand, counting down.
AAAAAACCAATTTCAAAACGAGGAAAAAAATATTGTTGATATTTCAAAAATAGAAAAATCGCGTAATCCTCATTTTTCATCGAAATTGAAACTACACCAACACATATTTAATAAAGAATAAAGAAAATAGTATCTCCCCCCCCCCCCTTCTCTCTCTCTCTCTCTTTTTTCTTCTTCTTCCATTTTAACACAATACACATGTTCAGTTATCTCATTCATTTTTTATTAGGAAAACAGAAGAAGAAGAAAAAGAAGAAGCTTTTTGGGTGTTCTAATGAGCAACATCGTTGGAAAAATGGGGCGAGAATCGATGGAAACAAAACATATTTGCGATGAAGCAGCGCCTTCTTTTTTTCCATGGGGGAATTGGATAAAATAACAAATTATGTGCCTATAAATATATGAGATTTCAACCCCCCAAAAAAAAAGAAAAAGAAAGAAAAACAGAATAAAAAATGGTTTATTATTTTTCAATATTAAAAAAAGAAAAAATCGATTAAAAATGGCTGCAGGTTAAATCTGAATCTGATAACATTTTTTTTCTTTTTTTTAGAAAAAGAAATTTTTTTTCATTGAATCAATTTATCAATTTAAATACTTTTTTTGAAAAAACAAAAACTTTTTAAAAATATGATAAAATAAAATATGAAAAAGTCGGAAAAAACATTTTTTTTTGTTGTTTTTTTATGTTCAAAAAGCTTTTTTTTTTTTGCCAATTCCCAGAGGTTTTTGATTGAAAAACATACAATTTGGATTCTAAATGGAGAATTTTTAGACAAAAATTTGGATGATGGATTAAGCGAATTTGTTGTGGGGTGAAAAATAAATATTTAAATTTGAATGATTTTCTTTGAAAATTTGTGTGTAGAAATTTGAAGAACACAACGATAAAGTTTAAAAAATAAATTTTTATCTTCTTTTTCTTATTTTTTTTTAAATTTTTAAATTATTATTTGTGGAAAAATAATTGTTAAACTTGAAGAAGATAACAGGAAAGTAGTGATACTGAAATTGAGAAGAAATCAAATTCGTTATTAACTTAACTATTTTTTTCTAACCAAATATTTCTGAATTATTTTGAAAATAAAAAAAAATGTTTTTTTAAACCTGATAAAAATAAGAAATCCTAGTTTTCTTTTATTTCTTTAAAAAATTTAAGGTTTTCAACGTCAACATTAACATACACAAATAATGTTTAAAAAAAAAAGAGGGAAAGTTTTTTTTTCTCAAATTACCATAATTATATGGCTCAGTGAGTTGTGTGCTATTACTTGTGCGCCATTTTCATGTGTGAATTACGTCCATGTTTATGAAACACGTAAATTGCTATTGACATTTGTATATTCAAAAAAAAATATATATAAAAATGAAAAAAAGTGACAAAAATTTTATTTTTTGAAACTACTAATTTCGATAGTTTAAAAAGAACAAACATTGATGATAATATTAGGTTTTAATTGATTATAAACTTTGTAAAATATTTTAATTTCAAGATATTTACATTTTTTTTCTTTTAACACATTTAGAACTATAAATAAATCAATTGAAAAACATTGAACAGTAGATTATATAATAAAAGGAACATTTTAAAATCTTTAAAGCTGGTCTCATAACGTAAACCGTTTTGGACATTCAAGTTTCAAATTTATGGAGGCAAAATTAATATTTTCGAAAAATCTCATTTTTGGTCGCATATGTACTTCTACTTTTTACGTTATCTTTGCTCAAATTTTTTAAATTCTCACATTTTTCAAGAATTCATGAGTTCCATTATCAAAGTTTAAAAATACCAATTTAGATTTTAAACTCATCGAACTATCTTAATTTTTTGCTTCTTTTCGTAAACGAAAAGACAAGTTCTGATTAAAAAATAAATTCGATATAATTTTAGCCTCGAAGATATGCAATCGATGAATGCGATGGGTGGTGATCAACCACAACAATTTTACATGGGAACACCAATCGATCCAAATTTGGTAGCATTTCAGCATGCGTTATTAGGATGCCAGCCTAAAAACGTGTATCAACAAGGTATAGTGTAAAAGTAATTTTTTGTGCTTTATAATCATTTTCAGCAATTCAAGCTCAACAAATACCTCAAGTTGTTTTTTCGCATCAAACTATGCTGCAACAAATTCCAACAACAACCATTCCACATATCGCTCATCTTCCAATCCAAAAAACAACAATATCACGTGCTGTAGCTATTCCAGATATAAATATATCAGTTGAAGAACCAATTGAAGCAGGATCATTAAAATGCCGAAGTCTTCCGTATTCTGAAGATGTATTTTTGAAAAATTTTGAAATAGTTATAAATAAATTTTTAAGAAGCATTCATACTTGCCACGAAACTCGCAAAATTGGGAGTCAATGACTGATGATGAACGAGAAGTGATTCAGCGCCAAAAACGAAAAGAAGATGCTTTTAAAACTGCGTTGTGTGATGCTTTTAAAAGAAATGGGGTTTGTCCATATGGCGATGTGTGTCGGTTTGCTCATGGAGAAAATGAACTTCGCATGCCTTCACAACCACGTGGAAAAGCTCATCCAAAATACAAAACACAATTATGTGATAAATTTTCGACCTATGGTCAATGTCCATATGGACCAAGATGTCAATTTATTCATAAACTGAAAGGAGTGAGCTGTTAAATTCTTTTTTATTTAATAAAATTTTAAAGGGTCTTCCATTTGTTCAATACAAACAAGCCGTAGAAATGGGTGAAATAAATCCAGCAAGCGATGAAGAAAATGTAAATCACGATGATTCGGCGTATAGCATTCAACGAAACCAATTTCGTCGCCGTGATTTGTCAGACAGTGGTTATGATGGTGGAAAATGTCAAATTCCGAGTAATTCCAGTCGTAAAAATTTGATTCTTCAATTAGAGCAATATGATACTGAGAATGAAAAAATGTCATCAAAAGTTGTTTATCCAACAATGCAAGTAGTCAATATTGAAATGGCAACAAGTTCAAAAAAATCATGTATAAAGTTTAATGAATATTTAAGATTGTACATATTAAGAAGTTCAGATCGTCGATCTCTTCCATCAGTAATTGATCATGCCGATTATACAGCTTCTATGGCGAAAGGAAAGATTTTTGGAAAGCCGGTACATTTAACATGCGGAAGAACTTACAAATAAATTTTTGTAGGAGAACATTCGCACATACAGTGCAATGATTCGAGCAAGTGAAGAAACAACGGATAAATCAATAAATTTAACATCGAAAGAAAAAAATTTTCCTCCAAAAAAGGTTTAAAAAACTTCTTTTTAATAACCAAATTATTTATTTAGGATTTATCATTAATTCGTGAAGAAGAAACATTAGTGGAAGGTACACAACGTTCCATCCCAACTACTGCAGTAGCATTAAAAAACTCACATAGGGGGACAGCGATCAATCCAGAATCTCTAAATAACAAATTACACCGGTCTTCATCGCAAAAGCTTGCCGATTCAAATGCTACAACAAATATGCCTTGGTACGAAAAACTTTTTGGAAAAAAAATGACAGTTATTCGTGATGAATCAGGCGCTGATGAATCTTCACTGCAGGTAATGTTAATCGTTGTTTAAAGTGTTTTTGAGTAAAATTTTAAGTAATTTAATCATTTTTAACCTTTTTTTCAGAACGATATGACTTCTAATGGCGTTGAATCGGATTAGTATTTTTAAAAATCTAACAATGACTAGATTATAAAAAGGTTTTAACCTAAATGCATCATTTTCCAAATTCATATTTCCAGTAATTTTTTAACAAAAAAACATTATTTTTTTGTATTCAAAATTTCTGCATACTTTCTTTTCTAGTTTCTAGAAACCAATTCATCTCACTAATCACACTGGTTTGGAACTTCATTTATTCATATAAATAACTATCGATTTTCAACATTGGTACACGGTTTATATGATGTTTTTAAACATTTTTAATTATGTTGTGATTTTATCTGTGTATAGGCATGTACTTATTCATCTAATTTTTCCGCATTTATTTAGCCATCAAAATATTGGTTACTTATACTTGATTTTGTTTAAATTTTAAGTAATTTCTAATTTTCAATACTGAAAAATTAGAGAAAATTACCACTTATGCAATCGACAGTCTAGTTTTGTGTCTATTTTTGCAGGTTTAAATATGCCGAACAAATAAATAGCTTGTCATTGTAAAATTAGTTTATTTTGAAATCTCAGTAATCAACTGACCAAACTTCACTGTTCCATTTACATCTAATTATATTTCTTCCATACTTCTTTATCATTTCTTCTGCCAACTTAACATAATCTAAACGACATTTGTCGGAATTTTTTCCTTTCTGAGCTTTCCAAGCAGCATATTTTTTCATTCCCATTGTATCCCCAACTGGGACAGCTGAAATTATTGAAATTAACTGGTAATTTTCAATTTTTCTTACGATAAACATCCTCATTTGGAATATCGCCATGAAGTGATTGTTTGTATAATCCATACAGCTTCATTTTTTCCGTTTCTAATGGAGCAGCCTTAAATTAATGAAAATAGTAAATTCGTTTTAAATAACTTACTTTTAGTCTTCTCATTTCTTCAGCCGCAACTTCAAAATTCAACCCAGTCCATTTCTGCAAAAAAATCAATCATTAAATGAAAAATAAATAATTAAACTAACTTTTTCAAGTTCAGAAATAGGCATCTCGAATTTTTCGTATATTTCCAAGAATTTCGGAACCCATTTTATACAGAAACTAAATTAGCTGTAATTCAGTAAATAGATAATAATTAGTATAATCAATTTTGCCTCTTAATTTATTAAAATAAAAACTCAAAAACGGCACACTTTTGTTCTAAAATAGAAACGAGTAGTTTTGACTATTGTAATTAGAGACAAAAATAATCACAATAATCACAATAAAAAATATTTGAAATATTATGATCGGAGAAGATTCGGGGACATACATAGAAAGGGGCAGCTCTTATATTAAACTAAAAAAGAATTTAACAAAAAACAAATTAAACCAAAAAAAAAGATTTACGTAATTAAATATCACAGTTTACTATTTATTTCAAACTGCAAATTTTGTGGATGTGATTATCAATAAAAAATTTGGGAACAACAATTTTGGGTCAATTTAAAACATAAAACTATTTCTCCAATTTACATGAAAAACTATAGCACGAAGTACACACTAATGTGGTATTTAATAACTTTTATCAAACTATAGAAATCTTCTATATTAAATTATTTGTGAAGGGCAGAAATATTTTCAAGGGGATTTTCAAATAAAGAGGGGTTCATTTAAAACTTTTTCCTTGATTTACTTTTAAAAACCAATCGAGGATGGAATTGCAGCAAATGGTTTAATTGTTTGAGATGAATATGAAGTAAGATTATTAGAATTTCGATTTGATGCAGCAATTCGTGGCATCAATGTCGATTGTTCGTTAACTCCATTTGATCGATGATATGTTGAAGCTAAATGAGAATGATGTGGAGGACGAGGAAGCAGCTGAAATAAATCATTATTATTTTTTTTTTATTGAATTTTTATACTCTTGTTTGATCTCCAGTTCGAACCATCGGACGATGTTCACATCGACTTGGCGACATTTCATAATGCATTCGATCCCAACAATTTTCACAATAATATTGCAAACATGATTGATCACCACAAAAGTATGGGGCATAATTGAATTTGCACAATTTTCCTTCACATTCGTCGCAAATTTGATCTTCCATTACATATGGTTTTATTTCAACCTAAAAATGTTAAATTTTCTTTATTTTTCCTATTTTAATTTAAAAAATACTCTTTTATTTGTATCAGAATGAACCACTTGCACAAATCTTCCAGATATTGCTGACACAAATGATTTGGCTGTTGCAAATGTTACTCGAGCGGCTCCTTTTGGATATTTTAATTCGGGATCAATATCAATTCCAACGTATGATACTTTTCCGTAAAGACTTTCAAGGCAACGAGCAAGATCACCTAAATTTCCATTTAATTAATTTTTTAAACAATCAATAATTACAAGCTCTTGTTGGTCTTGGAACTCCACCAATGAACACTGTTCGACGATGATCAATTGGTGAATTATTATCGGAGAAGTAATCAATATCAGAAAGTTTCCATGCTCGAACTTGAACAGCTTTGTCACTCATCGTTGGGGATGACAACTCCAAATAAAACCTTAAAAACTAAATTTTATTTTAACTTTAAAAAAGTTTACTTTTGGTCAAAAATTTCACAATTATTGACAAGATGTTGAACGGATTGTTCATGTTGAAATACTAGAAAAACGTATCCAGAAACCGATCGACCTAAATATTTTAACAGTAGAAATAAATTGTTCAGATTTAAGTTTACAGTTCCGTCTGTTTTGCATATCAACTTCATAAAAATCTCCTCGACCATGTTCTGGACGACGAGGCCAATCAATTAAAACTTTTCCGTATGCTCCAAAAGTCGTCCAAACTTCTTCTATAATCAACAAAAATAAAAAATAATAATTTATTTATTTTAAAAACCTTCTGTAACATCAATTGGCAGTCCACCAATGAACACTTTTCTTGAATATACAGCTTCATCTAATAATCTCGGCTTCTCGATGCTTCGTGGAACGCATTGTACAACTGTTGGTCGATTTACTGCTGCTGCCGACAATGGATCACTAACGACGACAACAGAGTGACAAGATGTTCCTAAATATTTTAATGAGATCATTCTTAAATCAATAAATACCGTCATCAATTGTCTTGATTTCAACCATTCGATTTTTTTTCGCTGAAATTGATGATCTCGAATTTCTTGGCATTGGTAAAACCATTTTTTGGCCGTTTGATTGAATATCGCCAAATGAATTTGGTGACATTGTTGTTGATGTTAAATCAGCCATTCGTTGTTGACCGTATCCATTATTCACATTCATTAATTCGTCTAAAATTATTGAATATTTGCCAGCTTTTTTATAAACTTTAAAATCAATAAAAAAAACCAGCAAAATTATTCATATCAAATGAATCGGCTTTATTGTTTTTGAATGTTGAAACACTCATAAGTGATGGAAGATCTGACGACATTAAATCTTGAAAATTTGAATCAAATCCTGAATAGAATGTTGATGGATAATACGACGGAACTCCATAATTTTGCTAAATTTTGCTAATTTTTTTTCTGAATTGAAAATCAAAGCTCAAAACTTGGCTTATAAAATTATTGGAGCCAGATCCATTCATATTTGATTGTTGCTGTCTTGTTGTTACATTCTTCATTTTTGGTTTTTGAGTAAACAAACAATTTATATCCAAAGTTGTCACATCAGTTGCCAGAAAAGAATTTGTTTGTGGATGATGATAATGGTTTTTTGGTTTATTTTTCTTAATGTTTTGCTTGGAGCCATGTTTCACTTCTGAATTACGAATTGAAAAAGTGGACTGCTTCATTTGTTGCTGCATATTCACCCGTACCTGTTATTTTCAAAAATTAATTTAATGAAAATTAAAAAAAACGAACGAAAACAGAAAAAAATGAACAACTGAGCCAGTTTGACCCACTTTTTTAAATGACCTCAGCCACGTGTACACGTAGCAACGTGACCTTTTTAATTTATTTTGTTAAATTTATTTATTTTTCAAATAACACAGAAAAAATCAGAACATTTATTATTAAAACAATTGAAAACCTTTGATGATTTATTGTGTACAAACTGGGAAAACTGATTTTTCATATAAAAATTTTTCCACTAAAACTGCTAAAGACTAAATAAAATTCAATTATTCCCGTAGATGTACACATTTCATGATAGAATATTGCAAATTCAGGCAGAGTAAAAAAAACAAAAACCCTTCTCTAAATTCACTTATTCTAAAACTCGTTTGAAAAAAACATAAAAATAAGAACTTTTAATATACAAACTGTTTCTTATTAATTATATTTTCTTTAAACAAGTCTAAATTTATGTGACGAGCTGTATTTAATTGTACTTAATATATTTTTTCTGACCACTGAATATATACAATCCTTAAATATCTATTTATGTGTGAAAATAAATAAATTGAATTTTGTCAGCTAAGGGGAGGTTGATTGGATAAGATTAGTAAAATATTTGACTGTAAAAGCCATCTTCAGCTTCATTTCTGTTTGGAATCAACGCTTGATACAAAACAGCCTGTTTCCTTTCATATAATCTTCTGAGGGAACGTGCATTTTCAGTCAACGCATCACACTAAAAAAATATATATTTATTAAAGATTAAAAATATCTCACCATAATCGCTAAAGGACTTGTTCCGGCACGCAATAGCTCACGTTCCCTTTTTATACGTTCTATGCTTTCCAACTGAACAGCTAATTTCTTTTCATGTTCTTTATCAATCTATAACCAACAAAACTAATAAACTTTTAATATCACACGCTCTCATTTTTTTCGCTTCACAGAAAAAAGTTGTATCACCTTACTCTTCCACAATCGCATCTTTGAGGCAGTACGAAGCCTTTTTGAGTACTTTATCTTGGAAGCTGAAGTTACCCCATAAGTGATATAGCAACCAAATTTCTAAATACCCGAAATTCTCTTCGTTTTTCTACACTCGCCAAGATAGTGCCAACTGCTTGTGGATTTTTTTTTACTCATTTGACGGGAAGATTGTGGAGTGCCACTCGGGCTAGAATCTGAAGAGCTAGAAGTCGAGGGAGCTGGTGAACAGTTTCCGCGCATAGAATCATTTCTAGATTCTCCGTCATCAACTTCAACAACTATTTGGAAAACTTGTGCCATTTTGAAAGGTTCAGCTAGCTGAAAAACAAACAAAAAATAAATCACCATTAGTTTATGAACATAATATATCTGTACGATTAAAACGTATTCAAAATTATTAAACAAAGCTGAAAATATTATTTATTACATAGTAAAAACAACGTACAGAGATGAAGAAAACAACGTGAGGTTATAATAAATCTAGGTAACGGATGAGTTTAGAATTTCTTTCAAAAAAATAGAAAGATGGATGATCAATTGAGACTCTGCAAAACTAAAATTTTAACTCTTGATATTTCGAAAATCTTACAAATCTTAAGCTTTTATTCAGACTTCTGTTTGTCCAAATCTCATCAGCCATCCAAAACTTTCTGTATACAACGGAAGAAAACTGGAACTGTAGGAAAAACTGGGATTTTCGGAAACAACTAACCAGGAAAGGAGATACCCGCCTCATCATGCTGCACAGCGTGAGTCCCAGGCTTCGATAGCTTCAAGATGTTCAATCTTAGGAGTCAAATAAAATATCTAAAAACAAAAGTGTAAACAATTAAACTAAGCACATACACGTATTACAAAAAAAAAATAAAATTTCAGACATCCAAAAAACTTTCAATTGAAGCAAAGTCACCATTGAACAGCAACGTTGGTTCAATATCTTCCAATTTTGATTTCATTTCAACTCGTTTTTGCGAGTTATCAGCGCACTGTTTGCAAACTTCGACTGTTGTTCCTTTTGTTCCAACATGAACACACACCCCAGTCGCACGAGATGATTCAAACGACAGTGGAGACATACATCGATCACTCATTCGTGCTACAACGTTAGCAATTTGTGAATCCTGGTCAATGACTTTTCGTAATTGCGAAATCTCCGAATTTGCTTCCACTAAGGCTTTCTGCATTTTTTGATTTTCTTCTCTCGCCAATCCCAATTCAGCTTCCAACACTTTCATACGAACCAAAGCTGATGCCAGTTCTGTTTTCTTTTGTTCACGATAATTCCGCGCATAGGTTGCCATTTTTGTATCACTCGTTGCTTTTTGTGGTCTTCCTCGTTTTGGCAGTGATGATGGCTGAAATATAAACATTTACAATTTTTTTATATGAAGTGTTATAGCGCAAAATTTTTTTCTAGTTTAGTTTAAAAAAACCCTATTTCCAAAAGTTTTCTGAACACTTTCGCTTTAGACTAGTTTAAATTTCCTAGCGGAACTCGAATCAACTGATTCTTATATCTGCTCACAGAACGCAATGACTCCAATAAAATTCGATCAGCAAGACTTGAATCGTTAAAGGTGACAATCTAAGTGAAAAATGAAACTTTTAGAGATCTATGAATTTACACACCTACCTTTTCTTAGCTTAAAATTAAATTTTTTATTTAAAAAATACCTTTATTAGCGGCCCACTATGATAGGGAGTGTATCTGTCGCATCGATACTTTGTAGTTGTAGTGACTTCCGATTCTGATGGTGAAGTTTCCCATTTCGGCTCAATATTCGGCTTATATTCTTCTTCACCTAACGTCGTTGAACACGACTCACCAAAATCCAAATTATATGCCATTAATAATTCCCGTTCGTATTCAGCGTTATGAAAAATGACTGGATCCTCTGACCTAAGGAACGGATAGTTGCCCTGCGTTTCGTCCAAAAGAGAGCTGAGTTGCTCGTCTTCGGACCTGAAAGTCTTGAAATCCATCTTTTTGTGGTAAAAATCAATCAAGGGAAACGAAGAAAATTTGGAGAAATCAGAAAAAAGTCTGAATTAAATGGGAAGAAAACGGAATAAACAGCAAGAATGTGAAACTGACAGCAATACTTCTTTAATTTTTTTAGGAACAATTTCGTAACGAAATTTTTCGAAAATAGGGCGTCGCGTGCTGGCGTCGCGTGTCTGGTTAAAAGTTCCTTCTGCGATACTCCTGCGTCTCTTCTCTTTTATTTCTTTGCTTTCCTCTTATCTCTCTACCAGCATGGTCTTTTTTTTCTTTCATTCAAAAATTTTTTATTCAGTTAATTAAAAAAAATATTTAAAGATTTTTTCATTTTCATCTGAATTATTATGAATTTAAAAAATTTGCAGATGCGAAACTCGAAGGGAAACAGGAAAAATTGTCAAAAAACAGCTCCAAATACAGTCTGCTATTGGTAAAAAAACATTAAAAAACCAAAATTAAAGAAAAACTTATAGCAATGGAGAAAGAGAGTTGGGAACTGTAGAAGTTGTTTGCTCACAGTGTTTAAAATGGTTTCATGGAAGATGTTTAAAAGAATATAGAGAATTGTGTGAAGCTCACGTGTTGTGAAATAATCAAACATTTTTTATTTTCAGAAGTAATAATGGTGTTCCTTTTATGATATGTTATACCTTTATATGCAAAGAATGTAGACCAGCTGGAGAAGATTGGAAACCCAAAAAAGCCGATCTTGTTCAAATGTGTGTGACAGTTTTTGCAAATCTGTTTGCTGAAAAATTGAAGGAAAAAAATATTTTAGCTCCTGGTCTGGCTCCTACAAGTTCTTATTTTTTTAGGTATATGATTTATATATTTTTTTTAGAATTGTTTTATTGTTTAAATTTATTTTCAGTTTGGAAAAAAAAATAATACCTTATATGAATGAACATTGGAATATGTTAACTTCTATAAAAAAGAAAGCGGCTTGGCATCAAAATCTTTCAAATACACTTTTAAAAGATCAATCTGTTTTCATTAATAAACCTGATAATATTGATTTATTCGGTTTAGTTGAAACAGATCTTTCATTAATTGGACCGTTACACGAGTCCATAAAAAATATTGGAAAACGGACATATGAAAGAAATCGGGAAGGAACCAGTTCTCAAAAAGAAGAGCGAGTGTTTGAACTACCCCCAATTGAAGGACCAAAAACGCGAGGAGCAAGCAAAAGAAGAAACGCAGAAGGACCGGCTCCAGGAAAAAAACAAAAACTGTAAAAAACATTTTAAAACCTTATAACTTTCAAAAATTCAGAGCTTCTGATTATTCTTCTACATCTATAGCTGGAACTCAAGTAGATGTACCATTCAGCAAAGATGGTTACCGATATTTTTTAACTGAACTCGATCCTAATGTTCTTATTGAGTATATCATATAAATGATATCTAGACATTAAACATTTTTCATTTCAGTTCACCTAAAGATAACACTACTGCTTATGTCATTCCTTCAAGTCAATATAGAGTAATTCTGAATCCAACAGTTGCCATTTCTTCAAACGACAGAGCTTATCAGGTAATTAACCATCAAACCATCATACTTTTAAACTCATTAATATTTCAGTTACAAGTTGAATTCAATTCAAATCAAACTTGTACTGTAACCGGGCATGAAGGTTATGCTATGGCTCGTGCAACATATGGAGTAGCTAAGGGAACATGGTACTTTGAAGTAAAGTTTGATGAACAACCAGCAGAATCACATATTCGAATTGGCTGGGGTCAAGCTTATGGTATAAGTTTTTTTTTCCCGAAACGTTACGTTTTTTTTTGTTTTAGCCGCACTTCAAGCCTGTGTTGGCTACAGCAAATTTTCATACGGTTGGCGATCCAAAAGTGGTACAAAATTTCATGATGCAAAGGGAAAAAGTTATTATCGTGGAGGGTTCAGTCAAGGAGATGTTTTAGGATGTTTAATTCATTTACCAGTTGATCCCATCGCAAGTATTCCATACATTGATTCTAATAAATATTTACCACCATCTCACAAGGTAAAATACTTTTCAAACTTTAACAATTTGTGTTATTATTTTAGGGTGCGACATTGATTAACTTTAAAAATAATTTGTTTTTCGAAGTTCAAGATGAGCCCAGCTTGGTTGCAAAAAATTTAGAAGAGTTAAAAGGAAGTAAGGTAATAATTTAAATATTATTTTTTTCAAATTTAAACTATTCAAAATATTGAAGATTGAATTTTTTCACAATGGAAAGTCGTGTGGAGTTGCCTATGAAAACATTTATGCTGGATATTATTTTCCTTCAGTTTCGCTTTATCACAGTTAACTATATTAGAATAATTAAAAAATGAAAATTGAAAAGTTTAGGAGCAAAAATAACCGTTAATTTCGGACCGAAGCTTCGAAATTTACCAAAAAATGCAAGACCAATGTGTCAACGAGCAGAAGAGCAGCAGCATGAACAAACTCTGAGTGATATTATTCAATTAGTTTCAAATGATAAAATACCAGAACACGTAAAAACGGAGGAAGTAAAAAATTAATATAAGATTTTCGGGTTTCTACTTAATCAAAATTTTAATTTCTTGTAATTAAAACGCGATGTATATTACACAATCACACGAATAAATAATTTATATAATGGTTTCAGGCTTTTATTTAAAAGGTTTTTTAAAACCAATTAAAATGTTTTCCAAAAAATGTATTCTTCATTTTTTTAATAAATTATCAAATATGAATGATAGCATGCTCAGATACATTTTTATCAAAAGAATGGTTCATGTTAACGCAGTTCGAGCCCTTGAGGTTGAAATATTATTTTATTAAAAAATAATTTAAAACTTTCAGGATAATTTTATGTATTTTGTGAGAAAAAATGCAAATGAAACAGCTTTAGTAATTGATCCAGTAGAACCGAAAAAATTGATTGAATTTGCAAAATTACATAAATTAACAATTGATGGTGCTTTAATAACTCATCATCATTGGGATCATGCGGGGGGTACTGAAGATTTCAGAAAAATTTATAAAAACTCAAAAATTGTACAATTTTTATCCATAAAAACATTGTAAAAAAATTGGAGTTTAAGGTTCCGATAATTGGTGGGGACGAAAGAATTAATCATGTTGATCATTTAGTGAAGGACCAAGAAGTTATAAATTTAGCTGGATTAACTGTAAAAAAAGTTGAAAGATTTTTTAATCAATACAATTTAAGATTAAATGCCTATCTACTCCGTGTCATACGAAAGGCCACATATGTTATCATATTACGGATGACTCCACTTCTTCTGGAGTTGTAATTACTGGAGATACCCTTTTTATTGCAGGATGTGGAAAGTTTTTTGAAGGCACAGCTGCTGAAATGCACAAAAATTTGAACGAAACTCTTTCTTCTTTGCCAAATGATACATTAGTTTACCCTGGTCATGAATACACAATAACTAACTTAAAATTTGCTCAATATATTGAACCTTCTAACCAATTAATCGAACAAAAACTGAAATGGGCGATCGAAACACGAGAAAATGATAAAAATACAATACCATCAACAATCGGAGAAGAAAAACAAATCAATCCTTTCATGAGAGTTTCAACGTCCAAAGAAATTCAAGTCATTTTTTGTTATTTTCAATATAAATTTGAATTATATTTTGGTTTAGGACAAAATCCAAACAACTAATCCGATCGAAGGAATGCGTTTGTTGCGTGAGGCTAAAAATTCGTTTAAAGCTACGTTGTGATTTTATATGTAAAGAAGTTTAACCATTTCAATTAAAAAAAATTAAATAAACATTTATTAAAACCAAATAATTAATTCTATTTTTGTTTCAGTACAATATTTAATATTTTTCAAAAAGTTGTTTCTTAGCTATAAAATGTTTGTTCACTTAATAATATAACATTATCAGATGATTGAAGAACAACATGAAGAAGATTTAGAAAAAGCTCAAGGAGCAGTTTTAGTAAAGTCATGTCAAGTTCCAGAAGGTTCTATACCTATTAGTGGATTTGATTTTAATTCAAAAACAACTTTAACAGTTTCGTCTTTGTTATCTTCATATTTAAGTACTGGGTTTCAAGCATCTCATCTCGCAATGGCAATTCAGCACGTCAATGAGATGTTATCAGTACGAGAAACAAATTTATCAAATAATATCGATGCGTATTTTGGATATCCTGTTGGCCGAAAAAAGCGCCCATGTACTATTTTTCTTGGTTATACTTCAAATTTAGTTACCAGTGGTCTTCGTGATGTTATCCGTTTCATTGTTCAACATGATTTAATTGATTGCATTGTTACATCAGCAGGGGGGATTGAGGAAGATTTAATTAAATGTTTAAAACCATCATACTTGGGATCTTTCACGATGGATGGAAAAAAATTGAGATCAAATGGAATGAATCGAGCTGGAAATGTTTTAATACCAAACGATAATTATTGTGCTTTTGAAGTAAATTTAAAACAAAAATCGTTTTTATAACAAAATTTCAGGATTGGGTTAATCCAATTCTAGATGAATGCTTGAAAAAACAAGAAGCTGAGAATTTCAATTGGACACCTTCAAAATTAATTCATAGGTAGTTTATAAAATTTAATATTATCGAAAAAGAAATAAAAACAGACTTGGAAATGAAATAAATAATGAAACATCGATTCTTTATTGGGCGTCAAAAAATAATATTCCAATTTTTTGTCCAGCTTTAACTGACGGATCATTAGGAGATATGCTTTATTTTCACTCGGTGAAAAATTCACCCGGTTTACGAATTGATATTGTGGAAGATGTTCGACATATTAATACTATGTCAGTTAAAAGTGTTAAAACTGGTTCAATAATTCTTGGTGGTGGTAACGAATAAATCAAAATATTGATTGGTTTTGTTAATTTTAATATTTTGAGGTGTTGTTAAACATCATATTAATAATGCAAACTTAATGAGAAATGGATCAGATTATACAGTTTACATAAATACTGGACAAGAATTTGATGGTTCAGATTCTGGAGCACAGCCAGATGAAGCAGTTAGTTGGGGAAAGGTAAAGTTCCGTCAAAATTTATCGAAATATTGATTAAAATTTTATAGGTAAAACCTGGAGCTTCAGCAATCAAAGTTCATGCTGAAGCTACTTTAGTGTTTCCATTGCTAGTAGCAGAAACATTTGCAAAAAAAGTAAATAAAAATAATTGATAAGTTTATCGAAATTGTTGTTGTTGTTGTTTTTTTTTTAATTTTATAAAGTTTGAATTTGTTTGTTGAACATTAAATTGAAAAAAATAAGAATTGAAAAAAACAGCGAAAACTTTTTAAAAATCTAATAAATAAACTGACATAAAATATGACTCGTCACTATAAAATTCCAAATTTTAAAATGTTGATTCATCATTTTTTTCAAAACTCAAAAAAATATTACGATTTAATTGTGTATACTTTGCCTAACAATTGATATCATAAAATCTTCTTATTCATTCTTTTATTTGAAAAAAATAATCTATAAAAGAAGAAAAATTGGAAAAATTTTTAATCGTTTAAAATGTTTCAAAATTCTCTATTAATTTTATTAATTTTTATTATAAAAATCAACTCGCAAAAAACGTGCCAACAATGTGCTACATTAAATCTGAAAGAAAATTGGGTGGCAACTGGTTTTCCTTTAATTCCAGATGGATTCGTTTTTACTGATCTGTAAGATCTGTTTAAAAACTCAAAATTTTCGTTTTCTATTTAATTTGAATATTTTTCAGATGCAGTAAAATTTCTGCAACTCAATCAAAAAATGAAACGATCAATTCAAAAAGTTGTGTTTCATCATGTTTTGAAATGTTAATTCCAATTGGTAAAAAACAATTTTAATTATTTAATTTAATTTTTTTTTAAATTAAGAAAATAAATATGAAATAGTTCGAGGATGTCATGAATTTTTTGTTTGGCCAGAATTTGCAATCAAAAGTAATTCATCGGATTGGGTTTGTGAATCAAATGAAATTCCAAATTATGGCCAAGTTCAATTATTTACTGGTGAACAATCTTCGACTGTTTTTGTTTGTTTTTTCAATTTCAAAAAAACAAAAAATGAGTTTTTTGTTCTTCTTCAGGCAGCTTTGGCTTTTTGTGCTCCAAATGAGGCAAATTCAACTCATTGTAACAATGAGTTTGGTGAGCTGACAATTGGAAAAGATCCAATCAATAATTGTCAACCAGGTTTAATCGATTTAATAAATTAAAAAATTGCAAATATAATAGGAACAACTCAACAATGCAAAAGCTGTAGTGAATATGATGGGAATGGAGAATGTTCGAAAACTTCAACGTCAACATGTCAAGGAGCTTATTGTACAAAAACAGTTGGAACCATAAATGGCAATTTTAAAAATTTTCCTTTTTTTTCTTTTTATAATTCAAATTAATTATTTAGGCCACCATTATGAAGCTCGAGGTTGTTCCGGAATAAATCCATATCAACAAAATGTCTGCTCATGGACTGAAAAATATATTAATTTAACAACAACGGCTGAAACAGCTCGAATTGCAAAAAAAACGAAACGCTCAATCAGTTTGAATTATCAAACAAATCAATGTTTTTGTAAAGGTTTTTTATTTAATTGAATTAAAAAAAAGTTTCAAATCTTCAAAACAAATTTTCAATAAAATTTTAACTTTAAATACGAAAAAATTATTTTTATTCCAGGTGATTTGTGCAATTCCAGCCCCACGTCATTTATGATTTTACCGATTATAATTTCCATAATTAATTTTTTTACTTCTTAAGCTCATTTATTGCATATATTTTATTTATACAATTATTTTTAATTTTGCGAATTTTCAAAAATGTTTTTGTTCAATAAAAAATAAAACTTTGCAGATCATTTTTATGATGTAAAACAGTTTGTGGGTGTGAGAAATTAAGAACAATTTGCTCTGAAAATATTCAATTACATCTCAAATATTTGTAGGAAAAACGATAATTGTGAGAATATTGAATCTATTAAAATTTTTATTGTTTTTTTTTCTTTTTTATTTAAAAACATTAATTTATCTTCGCATTTTTTAGCAAATATCGTTTCTATAAATTTTTTAAATGTCATACATATTTATTTATTTAAACATTTCAAAAAAATATTTTTTTTAAAAATAAAAGTTTATTTTGGTTTCAATGAAATTAATATTTTTTATTTAAAAAAAAAATTCCGTAATTTCAAATTTTCTTTTGATTTGATAGGAAAATTCAAAATATTAATTCATCCGTTCTAATTTGTCTCATAAAACGAAAAGTTGTTTTCTTTTTTCTTTTTTTGAAATTTTTGTCATAATTTTAAATGTCATTGGAGTTTTGAAAAAAAAAACGGAAATTACATATTTTTGTTTTAAAGTACTTGTTGGTTGAACCATTTAAAATTTTCCTTCATTTTTTTAGTTTCAAATTTTCTTTCTTTTTTTTTGTTTTCTTCTTTGATATTTTTTTTAAAACTAGGGTAATTTAAATTTAAACGAAATTTTAATATTTTTCAAAAATCATTCACAAAATATTTTTTCTATCGAAAAAGATGGAAGAAGCTTTTCCTTTTATTATTTTTTTGTTGTATTTTGAGGTTTTTAAACTTTGAAATGTCATAATTGTTTCAGAATTGAATTTTATTTTTTTTTCTAATTTTCCAACTTAAAATTTCTTTTCTTTTTTTATTAAAATGTCAATTGCAGATAATTTTTTTCGCTTGACTTTTCTTCTTTCAAATCTTCCATCTTTTTCTCCGACCGCCTCTATCCGTCGTTTTTTCCTTACATGTTTTCCTTCTTCTACTTCCCCCCCCCCCCCTCCTCTTTCCTTTTTTTTATTTCTCAATACAACATTTTTCAGAATAAAGTGTGGAAATAATTAATTTTTAATTTAAATCCAGAAAAAATGGATTTTTTTATACTTTTAAAATTAAATTGTCTAAAATGTAATTTGTTTAAGAATTTTTTGATTTCAGATTAAAAACGATGAGTATTGCTCACAATCATGGAATATTTCGACGTTCTCAAAGGTGACATTTTTTGATTTTTGTAAAATTAAATTTGAATATTTTTTTTAATGAAAAAAATTATATTTCAAACTGATATTTGTTTTATAACTTTTATTTTTAATAACAAAAATGCTCAGCGTTGTTCTTTGTATTTTTTTTTTAGTTTAATGAAGCATTAATTTCTAAATTCCAAATGGGACCATCGAAGATATTTAAGCTAATAATTGTTTCCGACCAAATAAGCAAAAATAAATAGAAAAATTGGTTCCTTATGGGTTATTTTCATCATTATTTTGTCGAAATATTCTATTAAAACAAAAAAAACTAAAGAAAAAGGGAAGAAGTGAAATAACTTGTATTTTCATCAAAAATGCATTCAACTTTTAGTTTAAAAGCCCATCTTTATGAAAAATGTTTTGTTAAAAAATTGAAAAAAAAAATTTGGCTGTTTTTCTTCCGAAAACTGGTCGATTGCATGACATACGAAAATTACAAAAAAAAATCCCATGAAAACTGAAAAAAAACGAAGAAAAAATTCCATGAAAGAGATATAATTGCATTTTTCTTTCTTTATTTGGGACATAAAAAAAATGTTTCAATTGATCTCATTTTTTCACAAAAAATATTCCCAATAAATTTGAAAAGGGAAATTTTTGAGTACGACGCATCAGCTTACGTCATTGATTTCTTCTAATTTCAAATGATAAAATTCAAATAAAATTGCGCCGCCCAATGAAAATATTTTCAATTTAAAAAATAAAAGCTAAAAGTTGTATCAAATTTAGAGCCGCCAAAAGTTTTTTAATTGAAAATTTTTTAATAAATTAAAAAGAATTTTTTTTCCAATTTTATAATAATATTAATTAAAAGAAAAAAAGAAAGAAAAAGTTTATGTCATTTGAAATTTGAATGTTTAAGCATAAAACATGTGTCATAATTAGCTTCATTTCTAGAAATAGAAAAAATAAAAAAATGATATAAATTGAAATAAGATCTTTTTTTATAATTTATTTCTTTGTATTTCTTTATTTAAACTATTAAGAAGAAAAAAAGAAAGAAAGAAAAAAATATTTTAAATTTATTTTTATTTAAAAAAAGATTTCTTTGTGATTTTAGTACCCGTTGTTCTCCATCTGAACATTGCGAACAACAATCCTTGATTCGACGACAACGACCATCAACTTTATATGTGAAAAGTCATAACTCGAAACATTTTCAAAGACTTGACAACTCAAAAATTATTCCAACGGTTTTTATTTGAAACGATGCTAATAAAAGGTTTAAATCCTAATTTTTGGTTTAGGTCAGTGTTGAGCCTGAATCAGCAAATATGATCGAAGCTCCTCGACCTAATTCAACATTTCATTGTTCTCTTCAACCTCAGATGCAACAAAATCAACAGGTTCAATATTGTGATTATGATAAAATCAAGTCAAAACTCAAGAAAATTCTGGAAATTCATATTTTTTTGCAATTTAAAAAAAACGATCAACAAAATTTTGGAAAAGCTTTTTCTGATATCAACAATCGTAATTCAATTTTTCAGTTATGCCCAAATCGAACAATGTCATCATCATATGCTGAACGATTTACAAGAAGCGCTTCATCATCACCAAGAAGAATAAATATTGAAGAGGGAGGAAGAAATGGAAATGACTTAAGGTATTTTAACATTTTTTTTTCGTTAAAATTTGAATTTCTTCGTCAAAAAATAAATTACAAATTTGTTTAGAATGTGGAATCCAATTTTTTCTTTTTTTTTAGTTTACTCAACAAGAAACAAAACCTTCCAAATTGTTTTCCTTTTTATTTATTTTTTCGAGCTTTTCCCTCTTTAAAATTGTTCTTTTTATCATTTTTGTTCGAGAAATTTATTATTTTTGCTATTTGGCATTGAATTAACATAAAATTAATTTTTGATTTTTATTTTCTTTGAATAAGAGTTTGAATAATAAAACCTCCCAATAATCCCTAATATCAAATGGAGTTTTAAGCTTTTTCAAATAAAATCACTTTTTCTATTTTTGCATTATTTTTTATCTTTTTCTCGTTTAAAATTTGAATTATTTGAAAAGAAAAATCTTAATTTTTTTAGACGACAAGAATCAGTTCTTCAAATGTTAAACAGAATTTGGAAAAGTGATGAATGCACTCGTCGACCATCCGTTCAAAAAATGTCTGCTTTGGATGTTCCAACGTTAGTTTTTTTTTAAATTAATTTCGTTTAATTTCCAAAAAGAAAGAAATAATTTCAAGTTATTTGCCTTTTGATTTTTTTAATAAAAAAAAAGCCGGAAGTTGGAAAAAAAAAGTTTTTTTTTTAAATTTAATGAAGCGAAAAAAACGTATTTGGTGTTTTAACAATTAATTCTAATTCTTTTTAAAAATATTTTTCCAAAAAATGTCTCGTTTTATTTAATTTTCTATTTGGTCTTTTTTGCTAATTTTTAATTTATTTATTTAAATTTCCTCCCGTAAAGTGTTCTCTTTTTTGGTTTTTATTTTTGAATACTGAACGCGAAAAATAATCGAAGACTGAAAATGCAAAAAATTAATTCAGATAAAAAGAGTTGGCTCTTTTTACTTTTTTTTAAAAATAAAGATTACATTTGTCGTCAGTCTTCGAATATTTCTGAAAGTGTGGGAGGTTTTTTTAAAACAAATTATTATATCTTGATTGATGACGTTTATTTCATACTTTCTTTTGAAAAAAAAAATTTTTTTTTCAGTATTTAAACTGTTTTTCTATGTTTCAAACTTTTAGGAAACTTACTTTTAGGTTTGTTTTTTAATAAATTTGATAAATTTAATTAATAAATTTTATATTTTTTGAAAAAAATAAAAAATAAAAAAAGAATAAATGAAAAAAAAAACCGCCATTTTTTTCTTCAAAAAAAGTGATGGAATTTAAAACAAAAAAAAGGAAAACATGATGATCACATTTATTTTCAAGTACTTGAACGATTACATATTATTTGAAATATTCCTGATATTCGTTTTTTGTCATCATCATTTTCCTTTTTAAGTTTTGTTTTTTCATTTCTTAAAAACTATTTTTTTGACATTTTTTTAAACTTTTTTTCTTTGAAAACTTTTAAATATTTTCGAAAAAAAAAGTAGGAATTTTGTTTTGGAAAATGTTTATGACAGTCCGACTTAAAGTTTTGTAAGTAATTAAAAAAAGATGAAAAAATCCAAAAATGCTTGTTTCAATTAAATTTATAATTACAGAGAGCCGTTATCTCGACAATTATCATTATCCGATACAAGTGTCAATCCTCAAATTAATCGAAATTCAAAATTAAATTTGACAACAAAACAAAAAAAATTGTTAAAAGTTGAATTTTATTTATTTGAATTTTTGTTTTTTATTTGAAACTTTCAGACGTCATTCAACACTATGAATTCTGGTGCGACATTTTTGAAGTTAATGGAGAAAATATTTAGAAGATTAGAAATCAAATGTCCAGATATGAGGTAATTATTAATTAATATAATTTAAAGAAAAACAATTCTAATTTTAATTTTAAGATCAATATTTTTGACAACGGCATTTGTAAACTCATTAAGTCGAGAAAGATCATCCCCATCTTTAGTGAAAACAGAGCATGATCATTGCAAATGTATGGTTGGAATATTCGAGAAATTAATCGATAATTTAGATAACATTCATGAACAATTAACGATGATACGTCATTACGGTGAAAAACACGCACAGGTTCATCGAAAATTTAAAAAAATTAAAAAATAAATAATTCCAGATGGGTGAAAGTGGATTTACCGGAACAATGATTGAACAATTTGGAGAAATATCAGTATCAGTTATTGGAGCTCAAGATACCGTTAAATTTAATCATGAAGCTGTGAAAGCATGGAGATTGTTATTAGCATGCGTCACAGATGAAATGAAAGTGAGAAATTTATTTAAAACTTCTGAATAATCACTTTTTTTTAATTTTAGGTTGGATTTGATCGAATGACCAGAATTAACGGTAGAAGAAATAGCTGTAATCCATCAAATGTATCGAATGAATCATAAATAAAAATTGTCGTCAAATACTATGCTTTTTCTGTAAACACATCTGACCTAAAATGCACTTTTTATTTCTCTTTGTTTTTCCTTTTTTTTTTAACCGGGTTTTTTTTGTTGAATAATAAAAAAACTACAGAAAATGACTTCTAAACATGTAGCAAAAATTATTGATCCAAAAGATCTCAATCCTGCATGGAAAATATTGCAAATGGTAAACCAGCTAACTGTTTAACATTGAAACAAATCTTTTCTTTTAGAAAATTAAAGAAGAAGAATCTGATAAGAAAAAAAACCTAGCTAGTTCAACAGAAAAAAATGAACGATCTTTAACTAAAACAAAGGTAAGCTAATTTCTGAAAGAGTTACCCAATAATCAGTTTTTTTCTGGAATAGTCAATACTTACAAAAAACGTTTTTTAGACTCAAATTAAGAAAGAAAATCGAAAACGACGAGCTGAAAAAGCATTGGCTGAAGCTAATGAAGCATCTGCTGCAAAAAAAAAATTTCATGATATTCCCGTTTTGATTGAAGATAATGAAATGTTTGTTTTATAACTTTAACTAAAATTCAAAATCAATCGTAGTTTTTTTATTTTAGTGGGGAATTAACAAAAGTTGTAGCAATTGATTGTGAATATGTAGGAGCTGGTATGAATGGATCAAATGATGTTTTGGCCAGAGTTTCAATAGTGAACGATGTATAACTGATTTAGAGAAATGAAATTTATTTTCGGTTTTGCAGAAAGGAAAAATAATTTATAATAAATATGTTAAACCGACGGAAGCAGTTACTGATTATCGAACCAGTGTTAGTGGGATTCGCCCTGAGCATTTATTAAAAGGAATATCATTTCAAAAAGTACAGCATGAAGTTTCAAAAATATTAGAAGAAAGAATTGTAGTTGGTCATGCAATTCACAATGATTTTAGAGTAAAAATTCCAAACATTTCAAATTTAAAATAAAAAATTTTTTAGGTTCTTCAATTGAAACACAGCCGTAAATTGACTCGAGACACAGCCAAATGTTCTGTGCTTAAATCTAGAGTTGATCAAAAACGAGGAGTAAGTAGTAATTAAAAAAAATATATATTTTTCCAAATTCTAGGTTCCTTCTCTCAAAAAATTAGCAAAAGAAATCCTAGGAATCGAAATTCAACAAGGAGAACATGATTCAGTAAAATTTTTTGTTTTCTTTTTTCATAGTTATTTAATTATATAAATAATTTTGCAGATAACAGATGCTAGAGTTGCTTTAAGATTATATGAAGCTGTAAAGAAACAATGGGAAGCAGAAATTAAACGTTTTCGTTCATAAATGGAACACGTATATTTTGTTATAATTTCGTTGTTACGTTTTGTTGTTGTGTTTTAATAATAAATGAATGAAATTTTAAAATAAATTTAAAAAATATATTCAAGAAAAATGTAACGATCAACGTGCTTTTTGTAAAATCTCAGTTCAAATTGTTTCGAAATCATTTTTTAATTGTTCCAATGACCGGAATCAACCAATCTTACCTCATAATGTTCGGTGCGTTCGTATTGATTTTAATAAAAATTCGAATTATTTTTAAAAATGTTTAAATATAAACATTTTAGGTAAATCTTTCTTCGAGGTACTGTCATTATTTTTCATCGGCACAATTACATTTTATTGTTGTAAAAGTAATTCAAAAGAGAGCAGAACGGAATTAAATGTTTTTTGAAGAAAAATTTAATGAAAATTTTTTATTAATTTAAAGAGAAAAGGAGGAACATCGAAATTAAATCGAGTTATTGGAGTGAAATCAAAAACTGTTGAAACAAAAAAAGAAGATGGATTTGTAACAGCAACAACTCAATGCGTTAATCATCAAACACCAACAACAAATCCAACAATGACAACTTCAAAATTTGTTGGAAATTCAAAAAAAAATAATCGGGTGAAAACGCTTTTTTTTTAAAATTTATTTTTCCTTTTTTTTACTTTTTATTTTTAGAAAGAAGGAGTTTCTCAGAAACACCCGCCTAAAAATGAACCAATGTAAAAATGTTTAAATTTTGTTATGTAAAAAAATTAAAAATTATAGTGGTGAAACTCCTCAAAATATTTTACCACCTGACGATTTTCTTCCATTTCAAAAAACGATGTATGAAAATGTTCATAATCGTAAGTTGAATAAAAGAAATTTTCATTTTTATTTTGTTCTTAATTTCAGCTGCTGTTCATGATCGAGCTCTCAAAATTGCAGCCGAAGGATTGATTGTTGATCCACGACAAACAACTTATGGAGGAAATATTGATATGGCCTTGGTAATATTTTTTTTCAAATTATCCAAATAAAATAAAATACCAAAGGAACGAGAAAAACAACAACGATTCGCGAAATTCCAAAAAGAACTTGCAAATGCAGATCAACAAATAACTGAAAGTTCTGTTAAGAAAAGTGAAAATGGAAGAGTTAAAATTAGAGAAGATAAATGCATTCTTTTTGAAACCAATGAAGTTCCAACAGAAGATGAGGAAGAAGAAAATAATGATGTTGTTTAGTACAATGTTCTTTTTAAATTCAATGAAATTTTCTATTAATTTTATTGTTTGAAAAACTACAGGAAGGCTAATAAACTGTGACTAGCGAAAAAATTAAAACTGGAAGTAACTGGAAAGGGCTATGAGTACAGAACTTCTTTGATAAGTAATTGGACAAGATAAAGGTAATATATGTATAAGAAAAATGTGAAAACTTAAAAAATATACATGAATTCATGTATATGTACTTATATTACACAGAATAACCCATGGACAAAAAACGGCAAGTGAAAATTATGAGATTATGATATCGATTATGCTTTAAGATTACTTTTAAGATTTTGCTCGCCATTCTTCTGGTACTTGTCCAACATCAACATATAAATGATAATATAATGGACGAGTTGTTACTTTTCGAATTGTCCACTTATTTGTTTCATTCAAACCATCATATGCAACTCGACTGGCACTATTTCCCAAAAGTTTATAACTGTAATAAATATTATACGTTTCATTTTTTTAATCAGTTAACTGAATTACATTAATTTTGGCGCTGTTCTTTTCCTTTTTACATGTTTTAACATAGAATATCTACCCGTTTCTGGATTTGGTCTTTCGATGGTATAATTTAATGACAAGAGTCTTTGTCCCATATCATCATCTTCTCCACCCCATGCCCAAAATTGATTTGAATAACCATTTACAGCTCGATAATCAGATATTGATACAGCTAATACACCACCAACAATTTCTTTATACCATAACTGATATCCAAGATTGCTTACAAATGCTCCAAGGTGACGAGGTTGTGGCGGACATGAGTATGGGTTACGATCATCCTTTGAAAAATAAAATTTAATAAAACGTGGTTAAAAAAACAATTAATTTAAATTGTATCTTTAAACTATGACTCAAAAACATAATTAAAACATGAAGAAAGAATGTTTCTTTGGGTTGTTGAAATAAAAAATGCCTTTTGATAAAATTTAAATTAAAAAATAGTTTTGTCAACTTTTTTTTTCAATAACCAACTTGAAAAATAAAAGATTAAAATGTAAAAAAAAAATTAAAGTTTAAAATTACCTGCGGGAACATATCAACATCATGAAAAATAACACAATCCACTCCAAGACTTTCCGCAAATAAAAATGCTGCATTCATTATTCGCCCTTTATTGAATAAATCATTTCCGTACTTAAATTTTTAAAAATTAAATATCAGTTTTTTAAAGTTTTTTTTTACTTGTTCAGTTACAATAAATCTAAAATCCAATCGTTGCCTTTGTAAAATCGGTATTAAAAAATCAATTAATCTTGTCAGATGTGATTGCCTATCTCGATATGGTATTATTACAGCGATTTTGTCCCGAGCCTGAAAAACGTTTTTTTTTATGATGTATTTTTTTATATTTGTAAAGTGCATAAATAAACTAATAAATGCAAACTAAAAACTAAAAAAAAACACATAAAATAATTGTGATTTTCTACTAAAAAAATGGTAGCGCTTGGGCATGAAAAATGTTTTACTTTACAATCTTCAGGTTTCCATGTTCCACCTGGTCCAATTTCCGGATGTACTGCATGCACTTCTTCTTCTTGAAGATTTTGAATGAGAAGAACAGCTTGTGGAAGAGCTCCTTGTAAATCAGGAAGATTTTCAATAACAGGACATGATCCATCTCTATTCGAACTATAACTTTCTTGTAAATAATTTCAACTTTTTGAAGAATCTTACATTTTTTGGTACGATTTTGCTTTTGTAGACGTATCTTCCATATTTAGGAATGTGAGAGTTTGCCGAGCTAATTCAAGCTCAGCAGGATCTTTTATTTCGTGAACTCTGTGAAACATTGTCCCATTTTTAAAGTAACCGTTTATTACCTTTCTGTATTAACATTATGAGCTGCTTGTAAACTGGAAGTATGAACCTGCTCCGAAGTGGAAATAGTTCTGAAAAATATTAATTTGAAAATTTTCAAAATAAACTTTTGAGCTTTTTTATTTACATTCGATCGTCACTCAGTGTTGTATTTCGAATTAAAATAAGATAAATTAATGTTGAAAAAGCAGCAAAAACTAATAACCGTTTTGGTGAAAAACTTCGAATTAAAAAATGAGACGTTCTCATGATAATTAAGTAATTTTAATCCAAATTAGTTGAGAAAAAATCAAAATCCGAACATTGAATATCGACTTTTATTCTGTAATTATATGAATTAATAACAAAATGAAGAAAAAAAACGAAAGCGTTATTCAAAGAAGGAAACTTGGGAAACATTCATGTAACCGCGACAACAACAGCTGCATCTTTTCTTGTTTAACAGATTGTAAAAAAAAAGAAAAATTTATGAGGAGACGCAAAGTATTGTCAAATAGAACGACCAAGACGCACAAAAAGGATGCTAAAACTTAACCTATTGACACAATTTTAGATAGACTTGGCGTGATTCTCGTGAATTTTTAGTAGGCCATTCTTTAATTTTGTTTAATTTTAAAATTTTTTTCGTTGAAATATTTCTTTTATCTTATTAAATTTCATTTTTTTTTAATTGGAAAATTGTATTGATTTTTAAAAGCTCTTTTTCTTTAAGCAAAATGCATTTTTTGTTTCGTAAAAAAATTCTTTCGACATAATTTCAAACTAACAAATATTAAAATCATCGAAACTTTTTAACGTCCATATAAAAATTTGATTCTTAGAAAAAATTTTTTTTGTTATTTGTTACCTTTCTTTTTCACGATTTTATGCTCAATATTAATCTTCAAATTCACATATTCTCAAATTTTCTCTAGTTATATCTTCTAAAACAATGTTCCAGGAAAATGACAACAAAACTAATACCGATAGAAGTTCCTATGGAGTTAGATGAAAAACCGACATGTGAAACTGTTCCGGGGTTGCCTCAAAAAAAGTTTTATCGACAGCGAGCTCATTCGAACCCTCATTCTGATCATGATATCAAATATCCCATTTCTCCAGACAAGTATTTTTTTTAAATTCAAACAATTCTAGACAATCATATTCTTAGAATGGATTGGACTGAATATTATGGAGATTTTGCAAATGGGCGTCAAGTAGAATTTGCAGACATTGGATGTGGTTATGGAGGACTATTGATGCGACTTTCTCCTCGATTTCCTGAAACGTTAATGGTTGGAATGGAAATAAGAGTGAAGGTATTAATTTAAAAAATATAAATGGATATAAATATTTTTTAAGGTTTCTGATTTTGTTCAAGAAAAAATAAATGCATTACGTAAACATCATTCTTCGGTTGGAACATATCGAAATATTAGTTGTTTAAGATCAAATGCCATGAAATATATGCCTAATTATTTTTTCAAACATCAACTTTCAAAAATGTTTTTTTTGTTCCCAGATCCACATTTTAAAAGTAAAAAACATAAATGGAGAATTATTACTCCCACTTTGCTATCAGAATATGCATATGTTTTACGTCCAGAAGGTGAGGAACTAGCCGAAAAGGTTAATATTAATTTATTATAAGATCAAGAAAAATGGTTCAAATATTTCCAAATTGATAAAGTTTTATCATACATTTGAAAGTATTCTTGCTGTTTTCTCTACTATTTACTTTATCTTTTTTTCATATCTATCATCATTACAAAATATAAGAACCGCGTGGTTTCTTGTTCAATTTATTTTTCGACCTAAAACAAAAATCACTTATTTTTTTCTTATATATTTCCACTAAGAAATATGTTTCTCAAATCGTTTTTAGAAAACCTTATAATAAAAGTTTTTCAGGTTTGATTTATACAATTACTGATGTAAAGGATTTACACGATTGGATGGTAAAACATTTATCTGAACATGCGCTTTTCAAAAGATTAACTGAGAAAGAACTATCTGAAGATCCCGTTGTAGCATTGTTGTATGAAAGTACCGAAGAAGGGCAAAAAGTAACAAGAAATGAAGGAGAGAAGTATTGTGCCGTTTTTAGGAGGATATCCACTTAAAAAAAATTTAAAAAGTTGTTGTTTCTATTGTTGTTGTTATAAAAATTCTGTTTACGGTTTTGTTGAATGTGAATAATAAAACATAAATTTAAAAAAATGGTTCTTTTTTTTTTTGCAGAGTATTCAATCTCTTTATCTTAAAATGTTTAGTTCCAATATTTTTAATCTTTCTTTTCCAGAAAATGGGTGAATCAGGAGAGGATGAATACGAAAGTTTACCTTCACATAGTATATCTGTAAGTTAAAAAATATATGAAATATACATACATATAATCAAAATGTAATAGGTTCACTTGGCTGCTGGAGCCTTAGCAGGCGCTGTTGAACATTGTGTTATGTTTCCGTTCGATTCAGTTAAAACGAGAATGCAGTCATTATGCCCTTGTCCCGAATCAATGTGCCCGACACCAGTTCATTCATTAATGAGTATTGTAAAAAGGTTTCTATTTTATTAAACGTTTTTATTGTGAAAATAATTTTGTGTATTGCATTTTCAGAGAAGGATGGTTGCGACCACTTCGTGGAGTTAATGCAGTAGCTGCTGGGGCAATGCCAGCTCATGCGTTGTATTTTACAGTTTATGAAAAAATGAAACGACTATTGACAGGAAATTCAGCTGGACATGAGCATACGTGGGCATATGGGGCATCAGGAATTATTTCTACATTAGTCCACGATGCAGTTATGAACCCAGCTGAGGTTATAAAACAAAGAATGCAAATGGCGTTTTCACCTTATGGATCATCAATTGAATGTGCAAAATGCGTTTTTCGACGTGAAGGGATTGGAGCATTTTATCGATCCTACACAACACAATTAGTTATGCATGTTCCATTTCAAGCCATTCATTTTATGACTTATGAATTTTGGCAGCAGGTTTTATTTAAAAAAATAGTTAATGCTTGTATTTAAATTCAAAATTAAATAATTAGGTTCTAAATCCTGAGCACAAATATGATCCAAAATCTCATTTAATTGCTGGAGGTATCGGTGGGGGTTTGGCTGCAGCAATTACTACTCCGTTAGATTGTGTGAAAACAGTTTTAAATACACAACAAACAGCTGAAGCAGATGCATTAAATAGAACCCTTTTTCTAAATGCCAGATATCGCTATAAAGGAATAGCCGATGCGGCAAAAACAATATATTCTCAGCGAGGGTTATCTGGATTTGTATGTGGATTGCAAGCAAGAATAATATTTCAAGTAATTAAAGTTGCAAAAAAAAAATAAACTTTAAAATTAATTTTTACAGGTTCCAGCAACAGCTTTATCTTGGTCCGTCTATGAATTGTTTAAATACGTGCTATCGTTTGAAGAAACTCAATAGATCTCTTTAAAAAATGTTTAAACATATCAGAACTTTAGTTTTTATGCAATTTTATTAATATAACTGAAATGATCAGTCAATAGTTTTAGTTTTAGGTTAGTATTATTTTGTTCTGTTTTGTTTCGTTGTGAATTTACGTAGTTTCATGAAAATTAAAAAATTATAAAAGGTTCGTTTTTTTTTTCAAATTCAACTTGGTCATTAAAATAATAACAATTGTTTAGAAAATTTCAAAATTATTGTTTTATAAATTTTAAGTGCCCTTTCCGTTTGGTTTAATTTTTTTGACCTCCATATTTTTTTATTTACCAAATAAATGTATTCTTAAAGTAATCAACTTAATCAATTTACCGTTTTCTACGGCATCGGTTATATTTTTTATTAAAGTTAAATAAATTTAGATACTTTTACAGTTTAGAAATTTTTTAGAAATCATGACTTGTAGTTCTGTTCAACCATCTTCAAAATGTGCTATTTCAACATTAGCTGTTCTTGCGGGAGGGGCAGTTATCGGATACTTCATTGGCTATAAAATTGCTCAACGCAATGCTCGTTTTAATAATAAAATTAATTTGAGCTCTCCAAAAGTTGCTGACACAATTGACATCGAAGATATTGGAGAAAAAAAAGCGTTCTGTAGATGCTGGAAAAGTGACAAAGTAAATATTTTTTTTAATTTGAAAATAGGATTTATTTAATCAGTGGCCATATTGTGACGGTTCTCATGGAGCACACAACAAAGCAACAGGAGACAATCTTGGACCAGTTATCGTCAAATCTGAAAAGAAATAAGTTTTTAAAGTGTTGCACAAAGAAGTTCAATGACATATTAAAATTATAAAACAAGTATTGGAAATTTTAAAAATTTATTTTTAAATTACTTTCAGTACTCTTGTGATATCAATTTCGTTGTGTTTTATTATTTCCAATTTATTTTTATTGTTTTATTTTATAAGGGTGTTTAAATTAATTGATAAATTAGTATCATTTAAGCTTAAAAACAAATGAAATGCATATAAAAGAATCACATGATAGAAATGTTGCAAAAAGTTACCCATACATAAAACAAATAAAATGATTAAGGTTGAAGTAAATACATGGTGATATTGAATTTTAATAATGATTAATGATCGAAAATAATATCGTAATCGATAATTAAGCGGTAGCAAAAATTGTTTAAATTATTTAATTGTGATATGGGAACTTGTTGATCAGTTGGCCATGTGAGATTCGGGCCAAATACTACACTTAAATTGTTTGCCGTCATTAAATTTGTTTTACTGTGAGCCGAAACCTGAACAAAATTGTTTTCATGATTTTTTAATAATTAATAATTTATTACTTTTGTCAAAAATCTTATAACAGTTTTCAGCAAAATGTAGTTCTCTTTTGGCAAAAGATTAATGATTTCTTGGATGGCTTTTGTTTTTTCTGCTTTCGGAATATCTGAAAATTTCAAGTTCGCTTAACAAGTTTGGGATAAAAATTTACCAGCCAAAAGAACAAGTTTTGGATATAATTCATTTGTTGTAAGTGGTTCTCCAAGATTTCTCAGAAATGTTTTGAACAAAACTGATGCATGTAAACAAGCAATGTACTCATTTTCTTTATATTCTGGATCATTTTCAAAGTCAATTGTTTCTCCTTAATTTTAAAAGATTTTTTTCCGATGAATTTCAGAAACAATGATCAAAATAAAAGAAAAACCTTTATTAATCCGTTCTTGTAATCTTTTTATGCTTCCAATGTTGGCACTTTTTCGAAAAACTCCTTCCATATCTAATGCATGTTTTTCCAAATAATCAATTAAACTTTCAACAATTGGTGGAATTGCACCCTCCGAATGTGACAAAATGCTGAAAAACTTATTAGAAATTCACGTGTTCCGTCCTGTTTATTTTTTAACAACAATTTTTTGTTTTACTTTTAAGATTATTTAATATGGATGGATTTAAGTCACTTGGTACGTACACATCAAATCGAATAATTTGTTTCAAAATTGAAATTCAGTAACCAGCAGCTTTGATAACAGTAGAGAAATTTTATCCAAATTTAATGATTTAAAAAGAAAAAACTCAGCAAACAATTTTGTAGTGACTTGTCTCGAAAAACAGATGCGTCAGGTGAAATTAGATGAAGCGTGTGATAAAATAAAGGTTTCGATCAAAAATTCTTAGAAATTGAATTTCAGTATTTCTAGACAAAATCATCTTTTTCCACTACAAACTTATCTCAATCTTCAAACCATAAAAATACCGAAGACATTTTGAATGAAACAAAACAATTGATAATTGAAAAAAATATGAAAATTGAACAAAAAAATGAAGAAATTCGTCAATTGAATCGTCAAGTAATTAATTAAAATTTAGAGGCAAAAAACTTGATTTTATCAGATTCATAAAATGATTGAATTTTTTAAAACTGAACTGTCTCAAAAAGATGCACAAATTCGCGAATTACACAATGATCTTGTAAATGCGAAAGGCCAAATTCGAGTTGCTGTTCGAATTCGTGATTATGATGAACAAACAACACCAGAATTTGCAACTCTCAGTTCAAATGAAATACAGTTTTGTCAAAACGGACAAGAAAATAAATATCGATTCGAACATATTTTTAATAAATCATATTCACAACAACACGTTTTTGATGAAATCAATGAACTTATATTGGTAATTTATTGCTTT
Organism: Caenorhabditis drosophilae; assembly: GCA_963572285.1. Taxonomy (NCBI): domain Eukaryota; kingdom Metazoa; phylum Nematoda; class Chromadorea; order Rhabditida; family Rhabditidae; genus Caenorhabditis; species Caenorhabditis drosophilae. The sequence goes on along the minus strand of OY751561.1, from coordinate 4,740,946 downwards.
TTTCTTTTTCAAAATATTCATGATAATTTACTATTAAGTCTGTACTTCATGGTTATAATGTGTGCTTAATTGCCTACGGTCCCACAGGAAGCGGGAAAACATTTACAATGAGAGGAGGTGAGAAATGATTGATTTCGACTGATTAAATTCCTTTCTAGAAGGATTTGATAGCCAATCTGAAGGTGTAATTCCTCGTTCTATTCGTTTTTTACTTGATCAATCATCTCAAAATTTAGCTATAATTGGATGGAAAGTTATATTTATTAGTTGGAATATTTGAATTAACTTGAAAATAATGAATATTTTCAGTTTTCATTCTCCGCTTCATATCTTGAGGTTTATAATGAAGAAGTTTTTGATCTGCTTGATAATAGGAAACGATGTTATGTTAGTCATAATTTAATAATTCAATTAATGCTAAATTATTATGATAGGTGAAAATTCAACCGGGAAATTCAACAAATGTTTCTGGTCTTCGAAAAATTAGCATTGAAACTATTTCGGATGTTGATATGATAATTTCTCTTGCTGATCGACAGCGTTCTACTGCTTCTACTGGTTGTAATACTCATTCCTCCCGATCTCATGCTTTGTTTCAAATTCATGTTGACGCAAAGAACGTCTCATCTGGTATTTCGTCTTATCAATAAATTCTACGAAATGTATACGATTTTACAGATGAAAACCTTCACTGTTGTCTTAATCTTGTGGATTTGGCTGGATCTGAACGTGCCAAAGAATCAGGAGCTAAAGGAGAGAGATTTACCGAATTGACAAATATTAATCAATCTTTAACTACTTTGAAAAAGTGCATACGAGCCCAAATGAATCAAACCGCTCACGTTCCATATCGGGAAAGTAAATTAACAATTTTATTACGCTCGTATTTGGGTGCCGGATCTTCGAAGACAATGTTCATTGCTCATATTAACCCAAACGAAAGTCAAGAAACGAAAAGAACACTGGATTTTACATCAGATGTAATTTAAAAATTTTGGCATTCAAAAATTGAGAATATTAATTAATTTTTTTCTATTTTCAGTTAAGATCAACAAATATTGGGAAATCTTATACTCAAACATCATTTTCAAATACTAAATAAATAAATATATTTTTTTAATGAAAATTGTTAAAAATGAAACTTACAATTTTAATGGAACACCGAATTGTTGAGTAGGCAAAGGTTGTGACGGTGGTGATTCTGGTTTTTCTTCTTGATTTGTGAATCTTTGATCGTGTTCACGAATCGGAATTGGTAAATTAAGACTGAAAAAAATATTTTATTTTTGTTTTGAATTTAAAAAAAACCTGGAAACAGATAAAGCGCCTTCTAACTCGTTGACACACATTACGTAGTGGAATTTATTTTCAAACTTGTTCGATATAAAACCTTTGAAAAGATTGAACAATATTCGTATAAACCGGGTTGGATGAACAACATACAATGCTTTTAGATTTTTTTTGAATCTGCAAATTTTTTTAAACACTAAATTACGTTTTTTAATATAAATAATTGTCACCTTCTATCTAACATTTTGTATGCTTGGAAAAGCCACCGAATAGGTGGTTTATTATGACTTCGAAGGCCATAATGAAAGTATACAATTGTATAATCTTGATCGACAATCTTAAAAGAATGTTTGGTTTTTTTTCAAATAAAAACTTTAAGTATTTAAAACCTTATCAATAACTTGGGTTAAATATTTTAAAAGTCGACTATGATCAATTTCTTTACTTGATGGTAACCTGTATGCATAAATGACAACAATTGGTCGACCAACTCTATCACCATCCGCAATTACTTGAATAATTTCGTGAGAAGCAATATCTCCATAAATATCTTCAAATGGTTCAACACTACCTTAAAACACATTATTTTCTTTCATGTTTCATGATTCTTTTAAATAAAATTTAAATAAAAAAACGAACCAAGCTCAGTTTCAAAATCTGCTGTTTCTAAAAACGATCTTGAAGTTGTCATACCGGGTAAACTAGCTATAAAAAAGTTATCTTTTATTAAAAAATACATTTTCAATACGAACCGCTCATATCGTCTGGGGTCAACAAATCGTCATCAACATATCCATCTTCAGGATCAATGAATTCAGAAAAGCTCGAACTATTTCTATGCTTTTGCTCATGAACTTTTTTTTCTGTGGACATCTGAAAATAATATTTAAATTGCCGATAATGAATTTTAAAAAATGGTTTAAAAATTAGAATAATAATTTAGAAAAAAATCTGTTTTTTCTTTAATAAAACTTTTACAAGAAACCCATTAATCGATAAATTATGTAAATCAATTCAAAAACCAGAAAAAAAATGTTTTAAACAGAAGGAAAAATGGACAGCAGCATTTGTTCTCTAATTCTCAAAAATTTGGTTGACTTTCTCTCACACCATACTGTCGCTCATTTCAACGCACGAAAACTGAATCAGAAAAATGAGAGAAAAGGGAAATAGAATAGAAATGAGGTAAAAAAAAACAGCCTCAACTGAAAAGAGAAGGAGAATTAGTGACAGGCAGCGAGAAATATACATTTTTATTTATATATTTACGAATATACGTATATTACATTTTTTTATTATTTAAGACTTTCATTTTTTATATACTGAAAGTTACAGTTGTATTTTAAATAATAAATTTAAAAAAAACTTTTTATTCTCCGTTTAAAAAAAACTTTTCATCACGGAGCAGGAGAGACAACATTTGAACTTCTGCAATAATACAGTGAGTGCTCCACAAAGTTATACGATTAACTCATTTTTTCGAATTTTCTCAAAAACTTGGAATTTTTTTAAATTGGTGTCAACTGGGAAAAGTTGGAGAAATGAACCCAAAAACATATTAGACATTCAAAATTATTGAATGAATTACAACAAATTCGAAAAACAAGTTTTATCAAAAATGAGAAAAAAACCCTTCGACAAAATGACATGATCAACCAAAAAATCATGTGAAGAATAAAGGCATTTGTGACATTTAATAATCGATTGGAGCACCGTTTCAACGAATGACGTCAAAAACACAAGCTTCATCGATAGATAAAGGCTGTCCAAAAGAGGCTGATCCACTTTTTGCCACGCCTCAATAATGGCTTTTTTGAAGTCGGAAACATTGGAATAGCATGTTTCCTTCGTAGATCTCCTTCACCATGAATCCTCAGACATTTTCGATAAGGTTTAAGTCTGGAGAAGAAGCTGGAAAGTCGAGAAGAGGAATTTGACTGTCAGATATTCATTTGAGAGTTCGTCTAGCACGTAATCCGAACCACTTAGGTTCACACGAGCGAACGAGCTGACCGCTGCCTATTCAAGAAAATGAGTTGATCGTATAACTTGTCGAGCACTGACTGTATCACGACATTTCCCGAAAAATAAACAAACCGATAATAATCGAACAAATATTGAGTTGGTAAACTTTTAAAACTTTTTCTGAACTTTTTTTTTTAAGTATGAAACATTAAGCTATGACAAATCAATTTCTGAAAACTAAAAAAAAACATTTATATTTATATATATATATTATTTATTCAACAAAAAATTTTAATTAATAAGTTAAATAAACTCGTATTCAAGCCAATTGAAAAACCCGGGGCGAGTAAAGACAATAAAAGAGGAGGAAGAGAAAGACAGTATTTACAACTCGTCATGATCTTCAGCATTCTCGGTTGGTTCAGCTCCTCCTTGAGCGCCAGAATCTTGGTAGATTTTGGAAACTATTGGCTTTACAATACCGCTAAGTTCCTGAAAAAAATTCGTTTAATAACTTGAAATGATTAAAGAAAACCAACTTCATATTGAGCTTTGTTTTCTTCGATGGTTGCATCTGGATTTTCATTCAACCATTCAATAGCTTTTTCAACAGCGTCTTCGATCGTTTTTTTATCACTTTCATCGAGCTTTCCTCCTAATTTTTCTTTGTCTCCAATTTGTGACTTCATGGAATATGCATAACTTTCAAGCTCGTTTTTCGAATCCACTTTGTCTTTTAATTTTTTGTCTTCATCAGCAAATTTATCAGCATCGTTGATCATTCGTTCAATATCTTCTGGGCTCAAACGATTGTGATCATTTGTGATGGTAATCTTGTTTTTGTTTCCGGTTCCTTTATCTTCTGCGCCAACATGCAAAATTCCACTAACATCAATTTCGAAAGTTACTTCAATTTGAGGTACACCACGTGGTGCTGGAGGGATTCCAGTCAAGTCAAACGATCCAAGCTTGTGATTATCTTTCACCATTGATCTTTCTCCTTCGTAAACGACAATTGTTACTGCATTTTGGTTGTCAGCAGCAGTTGAGAAAATTTGACTTTTCTTTGTTGGAATCACAGTGTTTCTTGGAATCAATTTAGTCATCACTCCTCCAACAGTTTCAATTCCAAGGGTGAGTGGATTCACATCAAGAAGAACAATATCTCCAGTGTTTTCAACACCTCCAATCACACCACCTTGAACTGCAGCACCATAAGCAACAGCCTCATCAGGGTTTATTCCTAAAAATTTGTTTTTAAAACTGTCTTGTTTAATTGTATCTTACCACGAGATGGTTCTTTGCCATTGAAGAAGTCTTTGATCATCGATTGGATCTTTGGAATTCTTGTAGATCCTCCAACTAATACAATCTCATGAACATCTCCCTTGCTCATATCAGCATCTTCCAAAACTTTTTGAACTGGTTTCAACGTTGAACGGAAAAGATCATTGTTTAGTTCTTCAAATTTGGCCCGAGTCAAAGTTTCCGAAAAGTCTTCTCCATCATAAAGAGATTCAATTTCAATTTTCGTTTGATGTTGAGTTGACAACGCTCTCTTTGCCTTTTCAACTTCTCGTCTCAATTTTTGAACTGCTCGGTTATCTTTTCGTAAATCCTTTCCACTCTTCTTTTTGTAAACTTTGATGAAATACTCCATAACTCGTTGATCGAAATCTTCTCCTCCTAAGTGAGTATCTCCGTTGGTTGACAATACTTCGAATACTCCATTATCAATTGTGAGCAATGAAACATCGAATGTTCCACCACCGAGATCGAATACGAGGATATTTCGTTCTCCCTCTTTTTTGTCAAGACCATAAGCAATAGCGGCGGCCGTGGGTTCGTTGATAATTCGCACAACATTCAAACCTGCGATTGTTCCAGCATCCTTTGTTGCTTGACGTTGAGCATCATTAAAGTAAGCTGGGACAGTAACAACGGCGTGTTTCACTTCGTGGCCGAGATATGATTCAGCAATTTGTTTCATTTTGGTGAGAACCATTGCAGAAATTTCTTCTGGTGTGAATTGTTTATTTTCCGAGCCGACTTTAACTTCAACATTTGGTTTGTTTGATTTGTCAACAACCTAAAACTTAAAATAGATTTTGTCTTTATTAGCTTTTTATTACCTTGAATGGCCACAATTTTATATCATGTTGAACCGTCTTATCTTGGTAAGTTCTACCGATCAATCGTTTCGCATCAAAAATAGTATTTTCAGGATTAATGGTTAACTGATTTTTGGCAGCATCTCCAATCAATCGCTCTCCTTCGTCACCAGTGAAAGCAACATAGGATGGTGTGATACGGTTTCCTTGATCGTTAGCAATAATTTCTACGCGGCCATTTTTGAAAACTCCGACGCATGAATACGTAGTTCCAAGATCAATACCAATAATGGTTCCATATTTATCTTTTTCTTCTGTTTTTTCCTCTTCACAGTAAGAGTATGCTACGAAAGCAAGAAGTAGGATAGAAAAAACTTTCATTTTCCTAATCACTTTTCAATCTGATTTTAAATGTTTTTGATCGCTTTTTATCTGAAAAGGAACAATTTAGGATAAATAAGATGAGCACAAATATGTAAATTACGATGAAGAAAAATATAACATTAAAACTTTAAAAAAAAAACGGTTAAAATCTTACCTCAAACAACGATTTTGTCTATCTGAATGAGCTAGGCTCCTCTCTTTTATACTATTGTTAGTCAACGTGTACAAAGACGAATCGTTTGCTGACGTGTTATTATTTTTCGGCCTCATTTCTTTCTTTTTTTCTCTAGACTCTCTCTCTAGAATGTTCGCGAGTGTCTAAGTACACGTCACATAAAATTGCAATACGATGGTTGTCGAAAATTTTGCTATGTTTATAGGGTTTGACATTTATTTAAACTGCTTTTGTTTGCTCATTTTTAATAGATAGAAAAATAAAGTTAATTTATAAAAATATATACAAATTTAAGAAACTTGAACATTTGAAAAAAAAATTAATTAAATTAAATTTTACAATAAATGAAGAAAAAAACATAATGATAAAAATGTTAAAAAATGTATTAAGTAGTAACTAGAAAAAAGTAACCAGTAACTAAAAATCTTTTTTCTATTCTAGTTTAAAAAAAAACCGAACTACATGGAAACTACTAGTTAAGGCAACGTCATCAAAGGTTTACTGTAGTTTTAGTCTGTCTGAGACCCTAGACCAAAATAAAGTATGTGTCTTTAATCTCTAGTGCCATTAACTAGTCACATCTACTATTGAAAAAATCTTATATCGTCTCAAAATAGATTGATAAAGTTTTAAAAATTAGTCTTGATTCGTTGCAAATTTTTTTTATTGGGAAATTATTACGTATAAGAAAACAATCTGACAATTTAAAAACATAATAAATAAAAGAACAAGAAAAATAACAAAAAATTACTTATTGAGCAATTGACTGTTTTGCAAAAAAGTGACATATAATTATGCATCTAAATGAATCAAAACATTCAGAAAAATTTCCAGATAAACTATGGATATAAAATTGATCAAAAACCTTTGAAAAGTATTTTTTTTAAATATTAAATGTTTTATAAGTCAATGATGCAATAAAATGTTTAAATAAAAGTTATCCGTCAACTTTAGAGTTCAAAAGTTGTCTAGAAACCAGAGAATAATAAATACCATCTTGATCAGCCATCAATTCTTTGTGTGCTCCTGTCTTTAATGAGATATTTTTTAATTTGTTTGGATATTTTCGATAAAAAAGAGACCTGAACAACAGTTCCTTTATAAATCACTGCAATTTTATCTGCTTTTTCAATTGTCGATAATCTATGAGCAATTATGAGAACAGTTCTTTCTTGAGAACATCTGTTTAATGCTTGCTGAACTAATGATTCTGATTCAGAATCAAGGGCACTTGTTGCTTCATCAAGAATTAAAACAGCTGGATTTCTAACTAATGCTCGAGCGATAGCGATTCTTTGTTTTTGTCCTCCTTAAATGTTAAAAACGTTTGATAACTACAACTATGAAATTTTAATCAGTAAATGTTAAAAATAAAACGAAATGAGCCAAAATAAACATACCGCTCATTTGTACTCCTTTTTCTCCACAATTTGTATCATAACCTTGTTCTAGTTCCATCACAAAATCATGAACGTTTGCCATTTTTGAAGCATGTAACATATCATCTTCTGTTGCAAAATCACATCCGTACAAAATATTATATCTAACTGATCCTTCATATAGAATCGGTTCTTGAGCAACAAGTGCAATTTTTTGATGAAAATAGACATGATTTATGTCACGGATTGGAACACCATCTAAAGTGATATTTCCGAAATCTGGTTCATAAAAGTGTTCAATTAATGAAACTATTGACGATTTTCCTCCTCCACTTGGCCCAACTAATGCAACTGTTTCGCCAGCATTTATTTGCAGATTTAATTCCTATAAGCCCAAATTTTTGGATATTATTGTTGAACTTGGATAATACCTTGAGAACTGGATTATTTGGTCTGGAAGGATATTTGAACGTCACATTATCAAACAAGATACTTCCATTAACATGTGGTTTTTTAGTTCCATCTAAACGGAATTGCGGTTGTCGATTCATTAATTCGAATACTTTTCGAGATGCACCAACAGCTTCCATTAATCCAGAGATAACATAGGAAAGGTTCTGGAAAACAGTAACTATTATTATTTTTAAATTAAAAAAAAAATACATAAAGATTTTCTCCAAGTTGCATTTGATATAACAAAAATGTGATTAAATCTTCTTTGGCCATTTTATCTGTTAGCACTAAATGACCTCCGTAGAATAAAACAGCTACCAAAATTGCATTATCACAAAATTCATTATTCCATGTGTATCCCATGTATGCAATAGATCTGAAAAAAGGAACATTTCGTATATTAAAAATTTTACAAAGCAAAACCTTTTTTTATTAACATTTAATGTAGTAGACAAATGATTTTCGAATCTTTTAATTTCTCGTTTTTCGCATGCAAAACTTCTTACAGTTCTCATTGTTGAAAGAATTTCCTCAGCCATTTGATTTGCATTTGCTATAGTTTCTTGCAACCTTTCAGATATTTTCTAAAATTTCGAACATTTTATTTTATTTTTTTAATTAGCTTACATCATAAAATGAGCTATATAATTTAGTAACAAACGCAACAAATGGAACTGCTATAAATGTTACCTGAAAGTTTGAATAAATTATTTTTTATTAAACAATATTTGTTAAACAACAGCACCAAGGGATAAAGAATAGTTTTTCTGGAATTATAAAAAGCAAAAACTAAAATTTCGAAATTTAGAATTACACTACATAATAAATTACCAATGCGAGTCTCCAGGACTTTGCAAACATGAAAACTAATGCACCAATTAACATTACACCATTTCTGAGAAAAACATTGACATTTGTGGAAACTGTGGAAGATATTGTCTGACAATCTGATGTTAATCGGGACATTGTTTCGCCTTAATTTTTTTATAATGTTCAAATTTAAAAAAAAATGAAAACTAACCTGTTTTTATAGTGTCAAAAAATGAAATATCTTGATTCACCAATGAAGAAAAAAGATCAAAACGAACTCTATTACTGACTAACGCAGTTGCATAATCAAAGCATCCTCCACGTAAACCACCGAAAAAAGAACTAAACAACTTTTTTTTGGAAATGAATTAGATTTATATTTTTTTAATTGAAACTTTGTTCACTATTTATTATAAATGAAAGTTTAAAAAAAAACCTTATCATTGTCAATCCACAAAGTATAAGAATGGAATGAACTAAAGAATTCAATTCTTTTTTATTAACTATATCTGCAATTACTTGAGCAATAAAATTAGGAATAAAAACTCGTGCTGAAAATATGTTAAATTAATATTATTTAAAAATTAGTTAAAAATTCTAACCGAGAGCATAAATATTCAAAAAAACAAAACCAGCAAGAAACCATTTCCATTGTTGACTACAATACGAAAATAGCTTTAAAATGTATTTATGAAGTGGTTGCCGAATTGTAGATGTTGACGCTGAAAATAAATAAAAAGTTCGAAAATATTTTAAAAAATTACCTGATTCAACTGTTTGAGTTTCACTTTGATTGTCTCCTTCTGTTGATCTTATTGTGTCGGAATCATTTGTTATATCATCATTTCTATTATTCAGCAGTCTTTGATAATTGAAAGAATGTTTTGTAAAAATCCAATACCAAATTGCACATAAAAGAGCAGATGAAATGATTGACCAAATAACTACAGTCCAAACTCCAATGAATTGTAAATAGATAGGATCCTCAGAAAATGCCAAAAATTTGATGAGAGAAAAACAATACGTGAAAACCGCATTGCCAACTATACATGAGAATAGTTTCCGAACAAATTCATTTAAATACCAATAATTTAAAATGATTGCAGCAATCAGAAGAAATTGACGAATATAAAGAAGAATTATGAATTCATACGTGGATGTAGTGAACTTGTACGAATATTGAAATAAAAATGTTTTTTTAATAAAATTTAAATCGATTGTAGATAATTGGTTGAATAGGCCAAGTGAGATTATAATCAAACTAATATCAAAAATCAAGTAAAATATGATTGAAATAGTTGAAAATAGTCGCATTCTGTAAATGAAAAATAATGAAAAATTATTTGTTTTATTTTTTAAAATTAATTTGGTAGAAAATATCTATTTCAATTTCGCAATAACGGACACAAAAAGGTTGCGAAATTCTTTCTAAATGAACTTCTCCTTCATTTCTCCTCTAAAATTCCGAATAAAAATTATTTAAAAAAGGAAAAGTTCGGTCATTTTTTGCGAAACCTCGGTCATTCAAAAAAAAAAAATGTGAGAAGTGTTTAATTTTTCCCCAAGTAAATGATGGTTTGAAAATCAATGAAAAAGTCTCATTCAATAAAATGAAATGAAAAAAAAAACGAAAATAAAATTTGACGAAACATCAAAACCACATAGGAAAGATTGCCAGAATTTCACAATACCAAATTGTTTACCAATTGATTTTCTGAGTTCGGCTCCTGTTAAAAATCCAACATCCATATAATAAATAATAAAAAACAAACAAAAATTTTGGGAGAAGGGTGGAGGGGGGAAAGAAATAGAAAAACTCAGTGATAAATTAGTTAAACTCAGGAAAAAACGTATCAAAAACCTCAAAAAACAAAAAAGCAAATCAAAAAGAAAATTAATTTTTTATTGTTGAACATTGAAATCTTACAAATTTTATTTTCGTAATAGAAATTTTGAAAAAAATGTTATTAAAATAATATAATCTTCTTTTCTTTAAGTGCATGAAACATTTTTTGAAATTGTGGAATTTTAAATTGAAAAAAAAGTATTTTTTTTTTTAAATAATTAATTAAAATTTAAAAATGTGTGTTTTGAACACTTTAGAAAACGCTTTAATACATTATAATTATATTTGTTGTTCTGTTAAAAATAATATTTCTAATTTTTGATTTTTTTCTTCATTTTCCTTATTTTTAAACGGAAATTGTTTATTGCACTGAAAAAAAAGGATAATTTCTAGTCTTCCGTCTAGTCTAAAATGTCTCGTCACCACATTTTTGCACTATTAACAAAAATTAGCTTCATCTTTTACTTTGATATTTCAGTTGGACCGAATCCCCAGTTGAACCGCGTCATTGTTAGGTTCTGAATATTTGAGTGCAAAATTTGCTCATCAAACATTTCAATTATATTTATGAAATTAATTCTTCCATTTTTTTTCTTTTTTCATTATTCACACATTTTTTGTAAATTATTTATTTCCGATATGTTTTTTTTTCTGGCAGACATCATTTTTTCAAATTTTCTTTTTTTCAAGATTTTAAAATTAATTTAAATAACTGCCGAAACTATTTCTAATAATTTAAGTCTTCTTTTTTTTTCAGAAAAATTACAAAACCGCATTTTATTTTTAAACAAAATTTATGATTCAATTCTCTTTTTTTTCAGATTTCTAGCTATTATTTTTAGAAAATTAATGAATTCGACCGATATTGATTTTATTTTATATGTTAGAAGAATTGATTTTATGTTTACTACAGTTGGTTACTTTGTGAATACATTTGGTAATAAATTTATGTTTTTTTTTTAAAAAACCCCGATTTTTTTCAGGAATTCTTTTTAATATTTTTTTCATTTTTCTTATTTTTAAAAAAACCCCCAAATTTCTAAAAATTTATTCAATCCTTCTTTTAAATTTTGCACTTTGTGATTTTTTCAGTAGTTTTGCCGCCATTTTATCATTACAAAAGTCTGAGTTTTATTATTGGTTATAAAAGAATTTTTTTTTAATTTTAGAACTCTGATTTCTGGTTCAGCCTTGACTTATATTTTTAATGGAATTTGTGGGAAAATATCTTCATCATTTTGTTATTTTCTTCATGTATTTGTCTGTCATTGTTTTGCGCATTCTCAATGGATTTTGATGGTTTAATTTTTTTTTAAATTTCTTTGGGGAAAAGTTTGGTTATTTTTAGGTTTCATTTATTTATAGATATTATATTTTATATTATAAAATTCCATCAGCAAAAAATATTATCAAAATTTGTTGGACAGTTTATATTCCTTCTTTATTATTTGCAGTTAAAAAAACAAAATAAAAAACAAAAACAAAAAATTAATTTTTAGATAATTTATTTGTCTGAAATAGGAGATTTAAAAGAATTAAATTTTATAATTATAAAATATCATCCATATTATGAATTTTATAATAATAATTTCGAAAGTTAGATTTTATTTAAAAAAAAAACAATTTTTTTTTCTTTGAAAAAATTTTCAGAAATTATTATTGCTGGAAATCAAAATATTTGGTCAATTTTTACATTTGGATCAATATTTTATATGACAATTCCATGTTTTCCAATTTATTCTATTGTGATATTCTGTAGATATCGAACATTAAAATTTCTTGATTCAACTGGTAATAAAACTTTAATGTCAAAAAATACAAGAAAATCACATAAAATATTAATTAAAGTATAAATTAAAATTTTTGAAAAGAATAAGACAATTTTTGAAAAAAATGCAAAATTGCAGGCTTTGACATTTCAAGCAATTGTTCCAATTTTTTGGTTAATCGCAGCAAGTTTTTATTTATTATTTATATGTGAAATAGTTAAAGGAGTTTTCGTTGAAAATATAATGTTCAGAATAATGGAATTTATGCCAATGACAACTCCAATTATTTTTATTTATTTTGTTCAACCATATAGGTTTTTATTTACAAAATTATTTTTTTTTATTAATTAAAATTAATTATTTTTCAGATTATATTTTATTTTTTTATTTAAATCAATAATTAAAAAACAATCAACAATTATAAATGTTTAATTTTTAATTATTTTTTTTAAATAAATTAAATTGTGTCAAATAAAATGTGTAATAAATTACTCAATTTGCTAAAATATTTTTGTAAAAATAAATTTTGTTTGGTAAAATAAATGATAGAATATTTGTGGCAACAATGGGAATATATCACATCTGTTTTACGACCCCACGTCTTCTTCATTTTCGATGAGATATAAATTCCAACTCATAGGCGCCTATTTTCCTTTCAACTCTCCTCATACATACAACACACACATATACACAGGCAAATGAATGGATGCGAATAGGAGGATAACACTAAATCATCGTGTTTTATGGCTTTTCGTATGTGTTGCCTATCACAGATGTGCTCTTCTTTCTTCTCTTTTGTCAATTTATGTGAGTTTGTCTGTCTCATTTATCCACTTTTTGTTTCTTTTTATTCCAATACTTGATTTTCTTCTTTTTTTTTTCTTAAAAAACAATTTTTTCCGATTTTTTTATCCAAAAAAATGATTTGATCAATTTATCAAAATTTCAGATGAAAATTTGCTGAAAATATGAATTCAATGAATTTTCTATTTTTATTGTTTTCAATTTGCCAAATGGCAACATGTTTACAATGGCTTTCCTTAGGTCTGGCAAGTTCTCGATTCGATCGAGAAAAACCTGGAAATTCGTGTAAATCGATGAAAGGATTAACAAGGCGACAAATTCGTTTCTGTAAAAAAAATATTGATTTAATGGAAAGCATTAAAAATGGAGCTTTTTCTGCTCATGCTGAATGTCAATTTCAATTCAATAAAAGAAAGTTTGTCATTTTTTTAAATGAAAAATTCAAAAAAAAAAGTTTTTTTAAAGATGGAATTGTACTTTAATTGATCCGATTTCTCATGAAGTCATCACAGATGTTTTTCTCAATGAAAATACTAGAGAATCAGCATTTGTTCATGCGATTTCTTCAGCTGCTGTCGCTTATCGGTAACAAATTTGTTTTTCAAATATTTCAACCAATCAATAAAATTAAGAGTTACACGAGATTGTGCAAAAGGAATCAGTGAAAGATGTGGTTGTGATTATTCAAAATCTGATAATGGACCAGTTATTGATTTTTTTTTTTGATTTATTGATTTTTATTTGATGTTTTTTTCAGAGATCAGCTTTTATGTATCAAGGATGCTCAGATAATGTCAAATATGGAATAGGAATTTCTCGAGAATTTGTTGATGGAGCTGAAAAAAAGCCTTCTTTTAAATCATTGAATGAAACAAATTCAACAGAACCATATTCGGAAAATATTTATCTGATTAATTTACATAATAATCAAGCTGGAAGACAGGTTTTTATTGATTTTTTTCACAAATTTAGCTGAAATTATTCAGGTTCTTGAAAAAGCGTTGCGCCGAGAATGCAAATGTCATGGAATGAGTGGATCATGTGAAATGAGAACATGTTGGGATTCATTACCATCATTCCGAGAAGTTGGAATGAGCATTAAAGATAAATTTGACGGAGCTGCAGAAGTAAAAGTAATAAAGGAAGAAGGAGAGAAAAAAGCTCAAATTGTTATGAAAAATTCCCAATTTAAACGACATACGTCAGCTGATTTGGTATTTTTCTTTTCCATTTTTTTTTCAAATTTATTTTCTTTCATTTTTCTTAGGTTTATATGACACCGTCGCCAGATTTCTGTGAACCTGATATAAAACGTGGTATTTTGGGGACAAAAGGAAGGCAATGTACAATTTCACCAAATGCAATTGATGATTGTACTTTGGTAAATTTATTTATCAAATTTCTTTTTTTTTTCTTCCAAAATAATCTTTTTCAGCTTTGTTGTGGTCGCGGATATGAGAAAAAAGTTGAAATTGTTGAAGACAAATGTAATTGCAAATTTTTCTATTGTTGCCGTGTTGAATGTGAAACTTGTCGAAAGCGAATTGAAAAATATTTCTGTTTATAAATTAAATTTGAAATTTATGCAGAAGATTCATTTTTTATTTTTTTTTCTTTGATTTCCTCAGATTTTATGGGTTTTTTTGTTCTATAACGGACTATGAAGAAAAAAGTTCGAGATTTCTAGTCCCTCCTTTTTTATTAAATATGTAAAACTTTTTTTTTGACTGCAAAAATAATAAAAAAGACTAGAACTTTTCATTTTAAAATCAATGCAATTCTTTGGGATAGGGGAGAGCAAAAAAGGCATTTTTACACCTTTCACTCGTTTTAAATCATTACGGTATCTATTTTTTAATTAAAAAAAATAAAATTAAGCTTTATGAATAACATGATAAGCTTTTGGTTCATATCCATATAAAAATGTTGCGAAGATTACAATGGTAGCACCAACTGCGAAAGTTCTGAAACAATAAAATTGAATTTTTTTTTGAAATTATATGTAATTTTTTCTTTAAAAACATACAATGTAATTGTTAAATCTCCTAAAATTAACCAAGATGTTAAAGAAGACAAAATAATCGACAAGGACACAGCAAATCCTTTTAAAATGTTGTCAGCATATTTGACTACAAGTGCAATAACTAATCCACCATATGCCTGAAAATATAAAATAAAAACTTTGAAAATATTTATTTGTTTTACTTGTAATAAAACAACAATCCAAATAACAGTATTGTATCCTCTTAAAAATCCATCTTTACTAATTTCTTCCCAATCATACAACCAACAAACGAAAATACTTCCAAAAACTGAGAAAAATGCCAATTGAATATTACGAATCCAAAGTGAAACTTTTGAAGTTTTAAGAATTTTTTCAAAATAAACTCCGGCGAATCCACTACTAAAACATGCTGCTAATACAGCTGCTAATCCTAGAACATTATCTGATGCATCATGTGCAACTGTTTTTGGTTTTGAATCTCCAGTAGGATATTGCACTAGTGCAACACCGGCAGTTAAAAGTATCAATGCAACCCAGTTATACCGATTAAGTGATTTTCCAAGAAGACTGACGGAAAAAAGAGCAGTTGTTAAAATTTTCAGTTGATAGGTCACCTTAAAATTTAATAAGAACAAATCAGTATTAAACTTATTTCTAACAAAAATGTTAAAAATGATTTTAAGTTCATGTTTTTTTTTTAAAAATTACCTGATACGTAGCTGCATCTAATTTTTTTAAAGCAAAAAATAAAAGATTGTTTTGTACAACATACAAAATTGCAGGAACAGCAACTTTTAAAGAATCCTTTCTAGTTTGAGCGGTGGAAAAAATTTCCTTATCGAGCTCCGAAATCAATGCACTAAATCGATAATCTGAGATTGAATAGATTATTTTTTAAAAATCAATTAAATTATTCACTATTGTTTCGTAAAATCACAAAAAAACATGTAATAAGCTTGATGATTTCAGCGCATACAACAGCAGTTGAAGATAAATACTTTGGACTATCAGTTTTCTAAAAACAAAAAAAGTAAAATTAAAAGGAAAACAAAAGTTTACCTGTGTTTGGCTGTATCTTAATGTCAGAACTAAAGCAGTTGTCTGAACAATAAGAACAATTAATGATATAAGCTTTAAATTTGAGTTTGGTTCATTTGGATGACTCATTTCAATTTTAAAATTATATTTAATTAAAAAGCTGAAAATTACATGTTATTAAAAAAATGACAAAAAGTTAAAAAAAAAAAGCGTAGAAAATAAAAACTTTAAAAGTGAGATAGAAAAATATTTTTTTTTACACAACGCTTTTCACATTTGTTCATCAAAAGAATCCACGTTTTAAAAGAATCGGCATGAATGGAGCATTGTTTGTTTTAAAAATAAACTATGTTTTTTTTTCTTTGATTTTGATTTTTTAAACTAAATTATTAATGAATTTTTTTAAATGCTGTTCTTATACAAGTCCATGTGGACTACAATTCAATTATGAGCCTTCAATCTCTTTTACTACACTTGGCCTAGAAGATCACTTTTTTCATTAGGGCGAGGTGGATTCATCGCCTGGTTTTTTTGGAGGGAATTGAAATTAAGTTTTTGTAATTAAATATATAACATCTTTTTAAAAGTTTATTATAAATTTTATTTTATATATTGAAGAAGATTTTCTTTAAAAAAAAGTGATTTTGTATTAATATCAAATTAGGCTGAATGTTTGGATAAAAGAAATGAAGTGAAAATAATTAAAAAATACTGTTTTTTTAAGTCGAACTCTCTAAACAAGGTTCTCATGACGAAATTCCCGCTTAACCAAACTGTTAACACATAACTTCATTAAAAACGAAACGTTTGGTCGGCGTTTTCGCAAGTTACACTGGCGTAGGCTAAAATAATGTAAAAAAAAGCCGTGAAAACTTTTAAATATAAATTCAAAGAGTAATATTGTTGATATAAATAAAACGAATTTCAAACATATTTTTATTTTTTATTATTCAACCTTGACATTGCCTGGTAGAGGGTATAATCATGAAAAAAAAAGAATTGCCCTATATATGTAGGAATTCAACGCCTTGATTATCATTCCTGTTTTATATATTTCTTTGAAAAATATTTCGGAAAAAAATGAACTTGAAATAATATTAACTTTCATCGGTTATATACCCTTCTTACAAACATTTGAATTTCACGTAAACTTGAACTATTTAAAAAAATTTACTTGGTTCAAAAAGATTTTAGTTTGTTTACAAAATAGAAAAATTGTGTTCAAATAATAAATTTGAATGAAATTGGAATTTTAATAAAAGATTATTGGAACGTTCTTTTCGTTTGAACATCTTTTAATACTTCATCTAATTCAGCGTCTTCAATTTTGTTTTCTAATGATGGAATTAAAGCCTAAAAACCATATATTAAAAACATTTAAAATAAATAAAAAAACCTTTGCTTCTTCGGCACTTTCTGGACATAAATTAGCAATTTGAGCTACTTCGAACTTGTGAAAATGTTTTTCAGCAAAAATGGCACGAACCGACCGAATAGTTTCTCGATTCTTGAACCGAGCCATTCGTCTAGCATAATTTAAAGTTTTGATGAACACCTTTAATTTGAATTAAATTTTATTAAACATTAATAGAGGAATGGCAAATAAATTTTACACGTTATTATTTATTTTTTAATACAATTTGATAGTAGTGTTTTAAAAATATGATTTTTTGTACTTATTTTTTCAGCTTCAAAATATAAAAAAGATAATAATAAAACATTTAAGAGAAAACAAAATGTTTAAAGCTTACTTCACTCATTTCTTCAATTTCATCTTTTGTTTCACTTTGTTGACGACGATGCTCTAATAGAAGAAATACTTCAGCAGTGAGAAGAGCATCACACGTTGATACTTCGAACTCTGATTAAAAAAAAATAAAGCAAATAATTTTCAAAATGTATTACCTTTAGGGAATTTACACTCTGCGGCGTCTTCTTCAACAATAGTTTCAGCCCCTTGATTTCCTCCTCCTGACATTTTTTTGCACAACAATCTTAATTATGCTATAAACTTAGGGACAAATTTTAAAAAGCATTAATTTAAATTTATAAAAGAATTCATTTTTTTTTCGAAAAATGCTCGTAAATAGGTTTTAAAAACATGAAGAAATAATTTAAAAAGAGGCGGAGGCATCGAAAGCAAACAATGCGGGGTTTGCAATTGCTACCCGCCCAAAAAATTGTGCCCTATAAAATTCGATTGGGTTTTGAAATAAATAAATTTTGATAAATAAACGTTTATTTTGAAAATATTTAAAGTTTTCTACTTTAGAGAGTAATTAAAAACATATTTAAACATTTTCTTAAATGTGAAATTTAACGGTTAAAACTCATCTCAAAATCCAACCTTTCTTTGGTTTTAAAACTAAAAATATAAGCGTTGTTTTATTTTTCATAATTCTTCGTCAGCTTATGAATGCTACAATGTTTGCTTTTAATTAGATTTTCTCATTTTCAGTAAGCATGGCGGATAATGAAGCTGGTCATCAAGAGCCCTTCCTTGGTCTTTCTCCACAGGATGTAAAAATTGAGTTAATAAAACCAATAAATACGTTTTACAGGAAAAATTTGCAAAAAACCTGGCGGCTAAAGCCGTTTTGAGTTCATTGTCACAACCGTTGACCGTCGCTCGAATTCTTATCCAACTTGGTCATGAGCCTTTCCCTCTTTCAACAGGAAAAACTTTAATTGTGGCTGGAAGAAATGCATACTTTTTGCCAAACGCTTTTAGCTACAGTTATAAATTCTTAAATAAATTGAAACGTTATATAAAAATTTCAGTAAGGCAATTAGCAGACACTCGTGGTTTAAAAGTCCTCTGGACTGGAATTGATTCAGCCCTTGTTACAATATTCGTACAAGGAATTGCTCACCACAACACTGAAAAATACATTGACGAGTATTATCCGAACATTGGTGGCCAACCTGAAAATGTAGACAAAGATGAGGACGCGTTGACAGATGATCAATCATTTCGCCGTGTTCTTCGGAAAGCTATTCGTGATTCGGTGGTCAGAACCGTTGCAGTGACAGTTTCTCGTCCGTTCACAGGTAAAATCAACTCATTATTTTGTTTAAATTATAACTTTTTAGTTGTTTTGATTCGCCAAATTGCTCAATTAATTGGCAAAGAAGTTAAGTACACATCAACATTTAATTCTTTGGTTTTAATCGGTCAGCAAGAAGGCCCAGGAGGTCTTTTTAGTGGACTGGCTCCACAAATACTTGGAGAACTCATTGTTATTTGGGGAGTTCATTCTTTAACCTATCTTCTTAAGAGAAGTTTGCTTCGAACTGAAATCGGAAACGTAAAACAAAGTGATGAAAGAGCGGCTAAAGTAAGCTGAAAATTTGTTTTTTTAATACATTTAAAAATTAAAGGCTGCTAAGGATGTCCAAGGTTTTGTTGAAACAGCTGTTCCATTTGTTGTTAACTCGTTTGGATATCCTTATGGAGTTGTTTCGTGTGTTATGGCCGTTGCCGGATCAGGTCAGTTCACAATATTTAATTAACACGAATCAATTTTTTCAATTAGTAAATGTTAATACAATTTATGTTCAGGCTTGGCAGTTTCATTCCTTCCGTATTCTCCATCATTCATTTCGTGGCATAATGCTTGGGATTATTTGAAACCATACGGACTTAAAAGAGGATCTAGACTTTTTCTTCGTGAACAGGTTTTTTAGTAAAATATATTTTTTTTAAAGAAAAAGTTTTACAGGTCGGAGCAGTTACAGTTGGAGTTAATCAACAACTTTATGCTAGCAACACATATTTTGCATAAACTATTGGAAACTGAAAAATGAAAAATGTTATCTGTTTTCAAATTAATTTTAACTGCCAAACATTTAAAAAAGTTTATTTAGAATAATTGCAGAACATTTTGATTAATCAAAAGTTGTAGCTAAATCTCAATTTAAGTTTAAGTTTTTTTTCAATAAAGTTTGGTATTTTTTAATTTTTTTCAAAATAAATCGTATCATGCGATGATATTTCTTAAAAATCAAACAATAGAAAAACAATTTTTAGAACATTTTAAAGTTGTTTAGTAGCAATCAGTTAATTAAAATTAAAAAAAAAATCTTGGAAAATCAGAAATGCGTGTGAAAAATTTTGTAAAGGTACGGCTTCTCCAAAAAAAGTCATTGAAAAAATAACGAAAACTACAGTGCGTCAAAAAAAAGATAGGTACACCATGTTTTTTTACCATATCTCAAGTGAATGGACATCAACTTGATTAAATGTTTGTGATAATGATCACACTACCGTAATGCGCACACAGGATAAAAAGTTTGGAAAAACCGCGCACGAAAAAAATTAAAACGAAAAATCGATGCGCCAAAAAAAAAGATAGGTACACTCCTGTTTTTCTTATTTTTTTATGTCTTTCGTTATTGGTTTTTATGTTTTCTGTTTTTATTAATTTTTTGTAGGGTATGAGTCGAGCAAAAACGCGGTCTGAAGCTGAAAAGGCCAAGATTGAAGCGTACAAAAAGCTGAAAATGTCGAACAGGGAAGTAGCCCGCAAGACTGGCCGTTCGGCGAATTTTGTTGGCAATTTTCTCCGACCCCGTGATAAATACGGCACCAGCAAGACACCAGGCAGACCTGCAGCTCTTTCGCCACGTGAGAAACGGAGTTTTTTTAAATAAAAAAACGGATGTTTTTTTAATACTAAACCTTCTTTTGTTATGTTTTTTACCGGTGTACCTATCATTTTTTGACAATTTTTTGTTGATAAATTTTTCTTGTCAAGTGTACTGCGTTTTTACATTTGTCCGAGCGTATCGTGTGCAAAAAACCAAGCAATTTGATTGCATATTTGCCGAGTTATAATGAAAAAACATGGTGTACCTATCTTTTTTTGACGCACTGTATACTTTTGTGCGGTACTGTAAATATACTTGTTTGAAGCATTAAAAAAATTGAAAAAAATACTAGAAATTTCTCAATTTTGCCTGATGTTTTCAAAAAGTAAAGTTCAACTAACGTTGAGTTGACTTTTCTGATATGTCGGAAAAAGTTCTAAAATTATTTAAATGGTTTTTCAACTTTTCAACTTACAAATTCTGTTTATCATTTGGAAAATGCCTGTTAAAATGAAACCAAATTTGACATTTTTATTTGAAAAAAAGAAACTTTATTGAAAAAATCTTAATTGTATTAAAAAAATATGATCTTATCTCTTCTTTGCATGATTTTTATCGCAAAATATTATGTTTTCGCAATTCTTTTTCACTTATTTATTTTTATTTGTTTCTGATGCAACGAAAATTATTTAACAAATCATATTTTCATCATTTTTAACGTTTTCTTTTATCAAATTGAAATCAAGTTGCCACGGTTACACAACAAATCAGTCATTGAAAATTCTTTTTTTTATTAACAGTTTTTAAATTAAATTTTTAAATTTAGAATGGCTTATCTTCAACGAGCTTATTTTGGTATGCAATGCTTCTGGGGAGAATCAGCATGGGCGAAATTGTTAGGAGTTAAAGTAACAAGAGTAGGATATGCAGGCGGAAAATTACCAAATCCAACATATAAAAACATCAAAGATCATACAGGTTTTTTATTTTTAAATTTTTATTTATTGATTTTTAAATTTTTTTTTTAGAAATAACGGAAATAACATTTGATCCAAAAATAATAAAATTTGAAAATTTGCTCGACTTTTTCTGGTCGCATCATAATCCATCAGAACATCGAAAAAAACAATATCGATCAGCAATTTTATATGTAAATGATGAGCAAAAAGAATTGGCATTGAATTCATTGGAAAATGAGAAAGTAAGAATTCAAATTGTTTTTTTTTTTTTTGAAATTTTCAATTTTTTCAATATAAATTTAAAGAAAAAATACAAAGACATTGAAACATATATTGAACCATTGGATAAATTTTATCAAGCAGAAGATTATCATCAAAAATATTGGTTCCGCAACAATAAAGAATTATTTGAAGAAGCGAATTTATTAAATACTCAAATAGCAGAAGGAGAATTAGCAACTAAATTAAATGCTTATTCAGCTGGATATCTTAATTTTGATGAACTGGAAAATCTTCAAAAAGAATATAATCTAAGCTCAAGTTTTGTTAATAAAATCAAAAAAGTTGCACAAAGTGGTGGAGATCCAAGAGCTTGTCATTAATTAAATTTTATTCGAATTGTTCAATTTTTTTATTTTAAAATAATTATCACAGTTTATTATGTATTATACAGCACTTTCTGATTGATATTTTGATTCTAATCTATTTCGAATATTATTGCATATCATATTGAATGGATTTGATACATTATTATCATCACATAACACATTACTTAAAATTGCATATGCTAAAAACTTATAATTATTATTGATTTGATAATTACAACTTTTATTTTGTTACCATTATTTTCATAAAGTGATTTGAGACCAATTGAACAATTTGCTAATGTTCCAATACAAACAGCTGCTTTATAACGGATTCTTCTACAGTAATCTAAATGAATCGGATGAGTTAATGAAAGAAATTCAAGAAGAACTGGAATCGCATTTTGTTCAACCAATTCCTTTTCATAATGTCTCGAAGCAAATCGTGAAAAGGCAGTAACAATCTGAATTTTCCGTTTTATTAATCAATAAAAAGTTCAAAAAAAAATCGAAAGAAAAAACTTGTTCCTGAACAAAAACAGTTGCACAATTTTCTCGATTATAAGCATTAATAAAACGAGGAATTGAACCATTTCTAAAATAAATTTAAAAATAAAATAAAAAATAAAAAAATGAAATTTTACCGATACATAATATCAATTCCATCTGGATGTTGTTGAGCGACATTATTTAAAGCAGCAGAAACAAGAAGAAGTGAATCACCAGTATAACATTGATCAATTAAATCTGAAAATTGATAAAATTAAAGCAAAAAAATAAAACAAATTGAAACCTAATAATCTTGAAATAATTGGATGAATATGATTCAACCGAATAAATGAATTTTGTGGATTTGTTAATTGAGTTAAAATTCCAGCTGCTTCAACTGAACACATACATGAAGAATTTGAAAGAAGATTATCAATCACTAATTCAAGACCTCCTTGCTGAAAATTTTAGAAAAATTCTTAAAAAATTCAAAAAAATTTTGAAAATTACTGTTAATAAAGTCAAAGCACCCTTTGAAACTCCACAAAGTACAGCAATTGTTCGAAGCAAAAAACGAAAAGTATTTTCAGAAGTTGAATCAGAATTTGTTTTCAGAAGGCGAAGAATTGAATTTAAACTATTCTTTTGTATGGCTTCAATGCATAATTCATCACCAAAAAGGCAAATATGAATGAGATGTTCAAGAGAAATACTAAGGAGACGATCTTTAATTGAAGCTTCGTTTAAATATTTACAAATAATCTGAAAAAAAAATTTAAAATTTAAAATATTTTTTTTAAAATTTTAAAACCTTTACAAAAACTTGAAGAATTGATTCAATTGTTTTTCGTAATAAAATTGCAAAGAAATTTGTCAAATTATTCAAATCGATAATTCCATTTTCTCGATTTTTTTGTAATTCTTGTAAACTCGTTTTTAATTGTGACAATTCATTTTTTGGCAAATTTGAAGCACAAGGCGATGATTCGACAAGTTGAATAAAAACCGAAGTTTTTGCTAACAAATCTCGACTTAAACTTGTATTTAATGTTGTTGATAAAAGTGTATAAAGAGCTGATGATGTCCGAAGAACATGATCCATTGTGCTTGCCATTCGAGCATAAGTTGGCAAATTTCCATCATCATCGTCTTTACTTTCTTGACGTAATAAACTTGAACATATTGATCTTTTCTCAATTTGATCTCCTGATTATTTTTTTTTTATAATTAATTTGTATTATTTAATTACCTGAACATTGACCAGAATCAACACTTGTTATGCTATCCGATCGATTTGATGCATTAAAAGGAGAACGAAGAATTGTATTATTTGTATTTGTGCTGCTATCTGTGCTCACATCCACTCTTTAAGTTTTTTTTGAGCTTAAACTTTAAAATTAAAAAAAAAACTTTGCAATTATCTTCAAAGGTGTTGAATTATTGATTGATGAAACATTTTTTTTCGTTGAATTCCTTCTTTTTATTTGAAATTGTTCATAAGTGGGGGGTGGAGCTCGTGTTGGAGTTGATGAATTACGATTTTGCACTGATGTCGATACATTTCCTCGAAAACCAGGAAAATGAATCTGAAAATGAAATAAAAATTTTTAAAATGTTGAAAATAATAAAAAATATTTTACGTTTTGAAAATTTATATTGTCTTGAAGAGAATTGCATTTATCTACAAAAAAAATTTAATTATTTTTAATATTTTTTAATTTTTAAACCAAAATTTGATGTTGAACATAAAGTTGTATTACTTCCATTAAAATCACCGAATACTTTATCATTTGAATATTGATTATTCAAAATATTTGTTATATCATTTGTTGAACTTCTTAATTTTGCAATTCGACGTTGAGGTTTTATTGGAACTAAATCACCAAGAGAAGTTGAAAGCATTGATTTACTAAAAAAAAAAAATTTAAAATTTAAAATATTTTTATAAAAATTCAGTTTTTACCGTAATTTCATTTGAGAGGGAAAAAGTTGGAAATAAAAATGAGCGAAATTTTATTAATTTAAATATCAAATTACGAAATGAGGAAAAAGAAGAAAAACAAATAAAATTTACCGTTGAAATTTCACACAATGTCGAATATTGACAAATCTTATTATTTTCTCATTAAAATCTCATTAAAATTTGTAAAAAAAAGTCGAAATAAAATCGATGAAAAAGAAAGAAACAGTTGACATTATGTGGCTCATTTCAACAAAAATCAATTAATTATCAAGGAAAAAAAAACAAAAAAAGAAGAAATTCGAGTACAAAACAAAAAAAAATTATTTCGACGTTTTAAAGTTTCGATAAATTTGTAAAAAAAGAAAAATTGTCTAATTAATTATAATAAAGTTTGTAAAAAATATATTTTTATTTATTTTAATAATACAGTTGTATCAATAACAACCTCTTTAAATGTTCGAATTTATTATTTGCTAAATTATAATATAAATATTTGTTTTTGTATCTTCCTTCATTTATTATTATGAAAAATGAAACAAAAAAAAAAAAGAAAATATTTAGCATTTTCTTATTTCCTACCTGTACCCAACTGAAACTTTTTTTGCTCCTCCAAAATATTCATTGTTGTGATAATTTGAAATTCGATCATTTTTATTCAAAAGTGATTTTGCATAAAGAATTGTTGATAATTCATCATCTCTTTAAAATTAATTTCTTTTTTAATCAAAAAAAAAAGAAAGAAAAAAAAACCTCGAAAGTGCTAAACTGGATAACCATTGTTGATGTAATTTGTTGCTTGAATTATTGATTTTTGAATTTTTCGATAAATTTGATGATGATGAACGAGCACCACCGTCGAAAAGATTATCATTTTCTAAAGAATCCCAAAAACGAGCCAATCTTGGCATTGAATTTGAAAAATCTAAAAAAAAAAAAAATGAAAAATAAAATAAATAAAAGAGGAGAAAATGTGATAAATGATAAGCTTCTCCTTCCTCTCAAAACAAATAAAGCATCAAGTTTTGGCAAAAAAAAAAAGAGGGAGAAAAAATGTCGAAATCTTAGCTCGAATTGAAAAATCAACATGTCGAAATGTTTCCGGGAAAATAAGAGAAGCGCGCGGCGAAAATAAATGAAAAATGAGAATAAATTGGATCAAAGTTAATGAGCAGAGTGTAATTGTTACTACCGCCGCATTCTTTCTTTTTACTTTCTCTTAAAATTGTTACATTTTAAAATTAAAATTAAAATTATTTTATTCCTTTTTTTTTTTTTAATTTTTGTTAAAATGAGCAAAAAAAAAAGAAAAAAAATTCGATGAAAATGTGAAAAATAAATTTAGTTAGAGTGGTACGTTTCCAATGAAAATTGATGATTGAAAAGATAAATGAGTCAATATCTGTCATGAAAAGAAACAAAAAAAAAAAAAAAAGAAGATTTCATTGGTAACAGACAAATTGTCAATGTTTAAAACAATTCTTGATTGTTTCTCGTCGAAATAAATAAATTATGAAAAAGAAATTAGAAACACATTTTTTGAAAAAAAATTATTTTTTTGTTGATAAATTCCAACGTGTAACAGTTAATATAACCAAAAAAAAATTGTTTTTTATCAATGAGAAATTATTCCAAGATTAATTAATGCTGCAAATGTAAAAATTAAAAAAGAAAAAAATCGAAATCGAAACTGCCTTGGTTTCTTTTTAATTTTCAGCAAAATGATTTCATTAATTCTAATCTTTTTTCCAATAACACTTTGTGATCAATGTGTGACTCCTGAATGTATAAATGTTGCATCAGATCTGTTGAGCTTTATGAATCCGGCTATTGATCCATGTGAGGATTTTTATGAAGCTGCTTGTGGCAAATATACAGATGAAAATCATTTTGTTCCATTGAGGCCGTTTGATGGATTCAGAGCAAATAAAAAAAAAATTGACCAAAAAATGATGGAAGGTAAAAATTATTTTTCAAACCAAATTTTTGTTCTTTTCATTTTTTGTTCTTTTTCAGTCTTCATTTCTGATTTGAAAAATTCAAATTTAAATTCCGAAAAAACTGTCGGCGATTTTTTCGAATCGTGTAAAAAACAAACGGATGAGGATCTTAAAGAGTTTGTCAATTCTTTTTTCAATTGTCTCGAAAGAATTAAATTCAAAATTCAAAAGTTTCAGTGAATTGAAATCTTTATTTTCACCTTTTTATACTCCGGATGCCGTCCTAAGCTGGCCTAATGAATCATTTTCAATTATCAGTTTACTTTCAAAAATTACTAGATTAAGTGGAAAAAATGGATTTTTTAATATTGGCGCCAAAATGAATGAACCTAATTTATCTTTACATCTTGAATTTTCACGACCAAATTTTGATCATCTTGAAAGGAAATCTTTTCTTAAAAAAACCCTTTCTGATGTATTTAGCCATATTTTTCAAACGCCTTTTACGGATATTCACGATCAGAAGGTCGATGAAGTTTTCGATTTTAAGGACCGATTAAAAAAAGTAGAAAAAACAAACAAACAAAATCTAAAAAATAATAGAAAAATTTCAGTTTCCTTCTGATAAATATAAATTGGACAGTACTTCTGATTTTAGAACTGAGAATAGCTTAAAAAATGAAATGTTTTTTAATAAAATGCTCGATTTGAAAACATTTGTTAAAGATCTTCATCCAAGAGGATCCGAATTATTCGAAAATGCAGTTATCGAAAGCGAAAGCATTTTTTATTTTCATTTTGTTTTTTTTTTTTTTTAATTTTGATTTAGAAAATTAACCGAATTTCAGCTTGGATTTCGTTCAGAAGATACTAAAAAAGAAACCCTTGGCAATTATATCGTGTTATCAGAGCTTTTCAGATGGATTGTAGATTTAGAGAAATCGAAAAAAAGCTGTGAATCTGTAAGTTTAAAACCAAACCAAATTTAAAAATAATGAATTTTTTGTATATTTTTAGTTTATTCTTGAAGAATTTCCAGTAGTTGTTGGTTTGCATTATTCTCGAAAAACCCTGAATATTGATAATGCATTTTTTGCAAAAAATATATTTCATGATATTCTCAGTGAATATGAAAAACTTGTATCAAACAGCAATTGGATGAGCTTAAAATTAAAATCAAGTATTGCGAAACTACTTCAAACAATGTCCTATTATATAGGCAGTAGTCAAGAAACTTCTCAATCAATTCAAGAATTGGAAGATTCTTTTAAAAAAGTTTTTTTTTTTTTAATTCAAATTTTCAAATTAATTCATTTGAAGCTTTCTCCAAAAACAACATTTTTCGGAAAATTATTAAATTTAAGAAAAGTGGAAATGACTGAAATGTTGGAATATCTTTTGAGCAAAAAAATTCCAAATTTTATTCAAAAAATTCATATTTCAACGACAAAATATTTTCTAAAAACCAATGTCATTGGAATTTCATCGTTGATTCTTCAAAAACCATTTCTCGATTATAATTATCCGCCGGAATACAATTTTGGCTCGTTTGGAGCAATTGTCGCTTCTCAAATCGGTAAACTGAACCATTATGGAAAACACTCTGATGTTTCTTGGGATCAGGATATGGAACAAAATTGGTTGAATGTCTCTAATTGTTATAAATCCGACTTCGATTTATATTATTCGAAACTTGAAATGAATGATGAAGTAATAAAAAAAAAGCAGAGAAAAAGCAAAAAAAAAAAACAATGAAATTTCAGGATTATTTAAGAAAAGTTTTTGAAAAATTTTTAGCTGAACAAATTGGATTCATAATTGCGTATAATTCGTACAAAAATAGAATCGAAGATAATTTGTTTGAAATACCAGGAACATCAAATTTCACCAACGATCAAATATTTTTCTATCGTTTTGCGCAGGTTTTTTTTGTTGTCTGATTTCAATACGAAACTTGATTTTTGTTTTTTTTAGAGATCATGTGCCCCTGAACCGACTAAAAAAAATAGGATTCATTTGAAGACGGCTTCGATTCCAATTGCCAAACATGTTATTAACACGGCTGTGAAGAATTCCAAAGAATTTTCGCAAGCTTTTCATTGTTCCAAAACTTCAGCGATGAATATAAATCCTAAATGTAATTTTTTCATGAAAAAAGAAGCCGAATAAACTTATTTATTCAAAAAAAAAAAAAAAGAAAAAAGAAAAATGAGTAAACAAACAAATGTGAAATTATCCGGTTATTGGTTTCTAATTATTTATTAACTTGGTTGATTAGAAATTTATGTAGTTTGAAATTGAAAAAAAATTGTTTTATTTGGTAAAAGTAGTCAACAAAAAAGAAAAGAAAAGAGAAGAAATTAAAAAAAGAAGTGTGGAACTGCGAAAAAAATGTTCGAAAAATATTTTGAAAGAAGAGAAAAAGAAAAAGAAAAATTAATTCTGAAATTGGTCATTAAATTTTATTTTTTTTTCATTTTTAGAATTTTTTAGAATTTTTTTCTGTTCATTTTATTTTTTTTATTATCATAATTGTTTTGTTTTCTTAAATTTAAATTTGCCATCACAATTTTTATGATTTTTTTTTGGTTTCTTTTTTGGTTGAAAATATCAAGATGAAAATTCTTCCAATTTGTCTATTTTTTTTTTATTTTTCTCACTTTTTTTCACTCAAAAATTTGTTTTAAATTTTAATTAAATTTTAAAATTTGGAATTTATTCTGTTTGTGGTGAGAACATTTTTTGTTTGATTCTTGAGAACGAAATGTCACATTTTGCAAAAAAAAAAAAAAATTGAATAATTTTTTCGTTGAAAATATTCTTTCATTCAAATTTCTATTCAGATTTTTCCTTTTCATCGTTTCTAAATTCTTTTTTTTTTTGTATTTTCTTGAAAATAAAATCAAATATTTGTCGGACTTTTTTTCATTTTTTTTTGGTTTTTTTTTAAAGTTCAAAAACTAACTAAATCCAAAAAAAAAGTTGTTTTTGATCTGAATATTTTTGGAAATTTTAAATAAATTAAATTTAAATTAATTTGATTATTTTTGTAACAAAAAATATTGATTTTTCTAAAAAAAAAACCAAAAAAAAAGAAGCATTTTTATAAATGGAGAAGAGAAAAGTTTGAAATAAAAGAAATTAGTTCAAGTCGAACTCCATCTGAACCAGTTAAAATTTGAAAAAAAAAAGAAAACATTTTGTTTCCAAAAAAAAATCACTCTTTTCCATTTAAAAAAAAGAAAAATCGAAAAAAGTTGAGAAAATCAGTAAAAAAAAGTTTTTAAAAACTTGAAATTTTTGAAAAAAATAAAAACTTGTTTGAATGACTAATAAATAAATAAATAGTAAATATCAATACAAATTTGAATTCTATTCAATTTTTCTCACCATTTTTATTTGAAAAAAAAAACGAGAAATAAATTGAATTCTGCTCTTTTTTCATTAAATCGGATTTCATTTCATCCTAAAATTTCATAATTTTTTTTTTTTTTTTGAAAAAAAATTTTTTAAAAAGTTTTGCAGTTTCAGCAAATGTTTATTTTAAACAACGAAAATGAAATTTCGTCTCAAAATCTTTTTTTTTATGAATTTTTTTTTTTTTGGAAAACTCACTAACATCGACAATATTTTTAATTTTTTTTTAATCCAAAAAAATTTTTAGTTTTTATTTATTGATTGGTTTTCTCAGTTAAAAATATTTGTTCATAAAATTACCAAAATCAAAAAAATAAAAATTTCTTTTTCAGATGTCAAATGAGATTTGTGATTTAAATTATTCAAACTTAAATATTTCTTTATTTGTTTTATCATCATTAGGAGAAAGATGTCAATCCGTAAACTTTTATTTTTCAAAAAATTATTATTTTTTTGTTTTTCTAAATTCAGATTTCAATTATTCTACCAACAGTTTTTATTTATTTAACAATATTTTTATTAGGACTTTTTGGTAATACTTGTACTTGCATAGTAATTGCTGCTAACAAGGTAAGGTATACTTTTTTAAAATGTAAAATTTTTATTAAAAAAAACTCTTCAGTCAATGCATAATCCAACGAATTATTATTTATTCAGTTTGGCTGTTTCAGATATTTTAGCTTTAATATTAGGTAATCCCCCCGCAAAAAAAAAGAAACAAAATATTGATTTTAAGGTCTTCCAATGGAACTTTATCAATCTTTTGATTTTGCATATCCATATCGTTTTGGTGAAATAATTTGCAAGGCTCGCGCATTTTTAATTGAATTCACTTCTTATGCTTCAATTATGATTATTTGCTGTTTTTCATTTGAACGATGGCTTGTTATTTGGTAAAATTAATGAAATTCAACCAAAAAAAGAAAACGCACAAAATTTTTGTTCAAATTTCAGTTATCCATTAAGAGTGAAAATATTTTCAACATTATGGAGAGCAAATGTCTTAATTATTCTTGCATGGAGCATTTCATTTCTTGCTGCTCTTCCAATGTTTTTCATTGTGAAAATCAATAAATTATTGCTTCCAGATTATGCATCAAATAAATCATGGACATCACAAGTTTTTCATTTTTTTATTTTCAAAAAATAAAAAATCCCCAAAACAATTCGTCTCAAATTCATTTCTCTTTAGGTTTCAAATGATGGAAAAACAATTATTAATACTGATTTCTGTGCGATGGATCATGAACAACCAGAAAAGCAGAAAAAATTAATTTATTTTGCATTTTTTGCATTTTTTGTGATTCCAGCATTTATTATAATGATTATGTATAGACATATCGCTATTAAATTAAAAACATCTCAAATATTTCAACCATTAAAAAAAGATAAAACAATAATGGATAAAAGGAATAAATCAAATAAAACTGTAATGAAAATGTTGTGTAAGTTTGACCATTTTTTTAAAATTTAAATTTAAAAAAAAAAAAAAAAATTTTTGTTTAATTTTTCAGTATCAGTTGTGATAACATTTTTCCTTTGTTGGTTACCATTTCATATTCAACGTTTATTATCAATTTATATCATGTTTTCTAATACAAATTCAATATCACCAGCTGTTCAATATTTTTCAATGATTATTTTTTATATCTCCGGTTCGTTTCAAGCAAAAAACTAAATTTTTGTTATTTTTTTAAGGATTTTGCTATTATTCAAACTCAGCTGCAAATCCAATTTTATACAACATTTTATCACAAAAATATCGAAAAGCATTTTGTCAAACAATTCTTGGAGAAAATTTGACACATTTTTTATTCAAAACATCTCATAATCAAAATAATACAAGGTTTTTGACATTTTAGAAAAATCGATTTTCTTTTCTTTTTAGGAAATCATCCGTATCATTTCAAGAGAAAAAAACATATGAAAAATTATTAGGAAGAAGCGTTTCGAATTCAAATCAAAATAATTCAATTAAAAGTTTAAAATAATTAAAAAATTAAAATCATCATTTTTCCTTTTTATTAAATTTTCTTTTTATTTATTGTTTATTGATTTTTGAAAATAAATCAAAAACGGGTTAATTTCAACAGGAGAAAAAAAAATGGATTTATTTTTGATTTTTTAAATTGCATAATTTGTTATCTTCATTTTATCATCGACTTTATCATATTCTCGTTGGACAATTCCTTGTCCTTTTTTATTTTTTTCCCCAATCACCGGTAGATAATAAAATGACGAGTTTAAACGTCGACGTCTACAACATCAAAAATCTCGTTTTTGAAATGTCCAATGCTTTTCCAATTTTCTAGTTTTGAAGTCTTCAATTAGAAGAAAATATACGTAATCGCGTAATCATCCAGTCTTTTTAAAAAACGAAAGAAGAAGAAGAAGAAGAAGACAACAATTTGATCATTTTTTTTCTTTCATTTAAAATTGACACCTTTTTTTTAAACTGAAAAATGAGACTTTTGTTGATTATTTTATTATTTTTTGGATTCTCAACTACTTCAGGTAAGCAATTTTTCAATTTTTCAATTAAAAATCAAAATATTTTATTCAGTGATAAATCGTCGAAATCGTCGAGATGTTTTTGCACCAACAGCAAAACCATTGGAAAGAGAAATTCGTCGAAAACCTCCAGCCATTTTGCAACTGATTGGTAGAAACTCAAATTCAAAAAAAAAAAAAGAAAAGAAGAAGAAATTTCTGAAAATATTGATTTTTTGCAGGTCCCTTAGCATTTGGACGAAAAAATGGTGATGATGCTAAAGTGAATATTCCACTTCTAGGTGATTTCGGTACTGGAGATGTTCAACAAATCAATGCCAAATTCACTCCAGGTTTTTCTTCTTCTTCTTTTTTTCTTTCATTTTTTCAAATTTCAGAAGGATCTGAAAATCAAATACCAAATGGTGGCACATATCAATTAAGCGATAAAGGACCACAACTTGGATATATGGATCGAGAAACAACGATGGGAGAAAAATCTGGAACAAACACGAAAATGTCAATAGCTGGTTTAGGAAAAATTGAAATGGGAGATATCAGTGAGCAAGGAACTGGATTATTGGATTTCTCAAAAACTTGTAAATATTTTTATTTTTTCTTCAAAAAAAAGAAAAGAAAAACCTTTTCAGTATTTCCATTTTTACAACTTCCACCATTGAAAAATGAGAGCGGCGGAACAAATTTTGATGGAAATTCTCAAATTGATTCCACCTATTCGGATTATTATTATCCAAAACCTCGATCATATCTTGGATCAGACGATATAAATTCAAATCAAAATCAACCCGATTCAATTTTATCTCAAAAAATTCATGGAAAAAATATTGAAAATATTGATTTTCCAAAACTGATTTCGACCAACTCCGAAATGCCAAAAATGAATAAAAATCCATTTGACAGTGTTCAAATTCGGCCAAAAATACACGGAACAACAACAAAAAATATGAATGAAATTGATAAAGAAGGATTCATTGAACAAAAAGGAAAATTATCAAATATTGAAATCGAGAAAGAAGACGAAGAAGAAAAAATTAATTCTTTATTGAATGCCGAGCAAAAAATATCACAAGTCACTCAAAGAAAATCAATTCATGAAGTTGGTTTGTCATCAAAAGAAATTTTTGCTATTTGTGCAAAATTTGCTCCGATTGCTAATCAAAATTGCTATAAAAATAAAGTGGAAGAACAATATTTGGAAAAATGTCGTGGATATCAAACTGATTGTGCTGATTACATTGCAAAAGTAATTTAAAACTAACAAAAATTTAAAAAAAAAAAACCAAATTCTTAAGGCAAAACCTCTCGGAGCAATTGCAAATTCATTTTCATCTGGTGTTGGTTTAACATATTATGATTGGAATGTCAATGGTATTCCATATTATCCAATCAATGAAGAAGGATCAATTGGTAATGGACATCATGGAAAAGTTGATTTTGGTTCATGGGGTGGTGGTTATTCGGATAATTTGGGAGTTCGTGATTTTTGGTCACAAACACAGGAATATGGTGCGAATTGGTATGAAGGTAAATCGAGATTTTTTCTGTTTCAAAAAAAAAAAGAAGAAAAATCAATAAAAAATAAACAGGACTTTATGGCTACAAAACCGGATGGAGTATTCCAATTGTTCAAGGTTTAGGAGTTGAAGGTGGACAAGGAGCACAGGTTTTAATGTTGAAAATCAAAAAAAATCAAAATTTATTGAATTTTGAAAGGTTTCTGTTCCAATAAAAGAAGGCGAACTTGGACGCCCAATTAGTGTCACAAATGGCTATCACGTTGGACCATTCTTTGGCCTGGCTGATCGTGTCGGAGTTGATTGGTTGAATGGCGGAGTAACATGGAATAAAGGATTTGCAGTCCCATTTGTTGGCGTTGGTGTTAATACTGGAACCGCTGTTGGTTTTCCATCGGTTGGAACAATCTTTAATCGAATGGGTTTGGACAGTGTTGATACATTGAATATGATGACGAGAGCTGCTGCTGAAAAAACTGCTGAAATTCAACCATAAATTTTACTTCCTTTTTTACCAAAACCATTCTTTTCTTCAAACAAATTGCAATTCAAGTCGATCTCTTTTCTTTTTCTTTTTTTTTTGTTAAAAAAAATTGCATTTTTTAAAACTCCAAAATAAAAACAAAAATCGTTCATTTAACAACGTGTATTTAAAAAAATAATAAAAATTTCAAATTTCAAATTTTTTGTTCAAATTAATTTTATTTTAAATTTTTTTATAAAAAATATGGGATCAAATAGAGACAAATTTCCTTCGATCAAATTATCAACTATTGTAAATAAAAAATATATTGTAAATCCATCATTTTTCCTTTTTCCGTTCAGAATTCTGATGTATTTATAGGCTGTTCAACTATTAGGAAAGGGTGGGTATGGAGTTGTATATGAAGTTTTACCATTAAATTCACCAATATCAAAATTTGCTTGTAAAGTTTGTCTGAAAATGATTCAAATAAACAACAAAAAACAAAGAGAAAAAATAAAAAGAAAGAAAAAAAAAGTTGAAATTTCAGGCTGAATTGTCAAATGTTCATGATAATTTAAAAGCTGAATGGAATTTAATGAAATTATTGGAAGAAAATAAATCGCGTCATTCACTTTCAGCCATTGAAAATGGAAATGAAAGAAATTATAATTATTTGATTATGAAACTGGTTGGACCATCATTATCAGATCTTCGACGTTCAAATCCAAAAAAAGTTTGATTAAAAAAAATATTTTTTTTAATTTAAAAAAATTAGAAATTTTCATTATTTACAACAATTATTTGTGCAATTCAATGTTTCGATTCTTTACATGAATTACATAAATTAGGGTTGAGAAAAAAAAAAGAAAAAATGTTGAATTTGTCAAAAATTTTCAGTTATATTCATCGAGATGTGAAGCCTTCAAATTTTGCGATTGGATTAATCAATACCCCAGAAGAAAAACTGATTCATATTCTTGATTTTGGAATTTGTCGTTGCATTTTTTCCAAAGTTTTTTCCTTCTTTTTTTTTTCAAATTAAAAAAAAATGAGCAAAGCAAACAATTGAGGATTCAAAAACGGTTCTTCGTCGACCAAGAATGAAAGTTCCATTTCGAGGTACAACAACGTATTGCTCACCAAATGTTCATATGAGATTAGAACCAGGAAGACATGATGATTTTTGGTCACTTTTATATGTTTTGATTGAATTTCATTTATCTGATTTGCCATGGGAATCAAAAACAAAAGATGAAGCGAAACAATTGAAAGAAAATAAAATTGATGAGCTTCTCGCGAAATGTCCGAAAGAATTCAAATTTTTTCGAAATCATTTATTGCCATTAACATATTCAAAAGAACCTGGTTTTTTCAATTCATTTTTTAAGATTTTTTTTCTTTTTTTTTGTTTCAGATTATCAAAAAATTCGAAATCTTTTTTGTCAAATGATTATTTCAAATAATTTTACAACAAAACTTCCACTTGATTGGCAATCGAATGGTGAAGTTGAATCAGTTTTTTCAAAAGCAAAGTTTTCTTTTTTTCGTCTTGAAAAATTTATTGATTTATTGATCAAATTGACAGATTGCTCAAAACTCGTCGCCTGGGGACAAAAAAAGAAATAACTTTGGCTGAAATTATTGATTTACCGAAAAATCAAAAATTATTGACAGAAAAGGATTTTCCGTTGTTGGAAGAATGCGGAACAGTTCATACAAATTCAACATCAAGAAGTGACGATACAATTCCAGATGGAAAATCGAAAAAAGTTGTTACGTTAGTATCCTCATCGGTTGTTTCAGGAAATAACACATCAATACCACAAGTAAGAAGAAAATATTTTATTATTATTATTATTATCAATTTTTATATTTTCAGCCAATAAAAAAAACAAAAATAAAATTCTTAAAAAAAAGAA
The DNA here is from genome assembly GCA_963572285.1 of Caenorhabditis drosophilae. Classification (NCBI taxonomy): domain Eukaryota; kingdom Metazoa; phylum Nematoda; class Chromadorea; order Rhabditida; family Rhabditidae; genus Caenorhabditis; species Caenorhabditis drosophilae. The sequence continues at coordinate 4,704,568 of OY751561.1, read as the reverse complement.
AAAAGAAATAAAAGAAAACATTTTAATAAATAAAAATTGTTTTTATATTAAAATTTATTATTTAATTTTTATTTTTTAAATTAATAAAAATAATTTTTTTTCACACTTTTTATATAAGAAATGGAATGGATCGTTTTAAATATTTGTTGAACTACTTTTTTTATAAAAATTTATTTTTTGAAAAATTGATCAAACTTTTCCGCAAAAATAACATCGTTTCGGTAAAAAATAGTTGCCTAAAAATACTTTTTTTCAAGTATCCAAGTCTGATTTTTTTTTCAAGAAACCGGTTTTTTAACAAATTCACGGAAAGAATCCATCATTTTGTCACGTTATTTTTGGTTTTTCTTCATTTTTTGCGTTATAAAATTTAAAAAAAACAAAAATTTTGGCAGGTTTTTATTTATTTTTTCATTTTTTTAAAGTTTTCGCATATTAAATTTGAACTGAAGAAGTCTTTAAAAAAAATTAAAGAGAGGGAAGGGAGGAAGAGGGAAGTAAAATTTAAAGTTGAAGACAGAGAAAATACGTATTCGTTACGTCATTAACTAATTAATTTGATTTTTATAAGATCGAAATTTGGGTTTTTTTGTTAATTAAAAAAAAAAAAAAAATTGTAATTTTTTTGATATTTTTTTTTCTGATTTCAATTGACATTTTAGAAGCGGACAACTTAAAAACATTTTGTAAACGCCAATAATCAAAACCTAATTAACGTGTAATTCTCATTTATTTTGGTGAATCCGTCGTCGTCTTCAGAATTCGAAATCCGGTTCAATTTGCAATGAATTAAATGTAATGCCGCTGATAGACACATAACATATGCATAAATAGTAGTTTACGGCATTTTTTTATTGAAAAAACAAGTCGCTGCTTCAAATTGAATCTCATTTTATCTTTTTTCTCTATTTCTCCTCAATTTCTATTCTATTTTCTTCTTTTTTTTTATTTACAGTAATATTGTAAAAAATTTGTTTCGTTTCGAGATGATTATCATCTTGTTTCAGACAAAATAATTATCAGTAAAAATGCAAAAAATGAAATTCAACACAATTTTCCAAAAAAAAAAGAAAGATGGGCGGAGCAAAGATTTGTAATAAAAAAAGAAAGAAAAAAACGATTTATTTGGTCATATTTTTTGATTCTTCTTGAAAAAATTGGCAGAAAATAACATTTTTCATTTTCTAATTTCTATTTTGGTTTTTTTTCAGGGAAAAACAAAAACTTGACAAATATTTTTCCTGCAAAACTAAAAAAGAAAACCTGAAATTTTGGGAAAAAATATCGAAAAATTTCATTTTATTTCTTTCACAAAAATAAAGAAATTCTGAAATGAATAAATCATCAAAACGTGACCTTAAAAAATGATTCGTACGTGAGCACTTCATGAAATTCTGAAGAGCATCATCATACATGTATTTGCTTCAAGGAGCACACAATTACATTACCTTCCTCTTCTTTTTTCCCGTCTGTTCCTTCTCTTCAATTTATTCATTTTTTTTTCGACAGAATATAAAGAAATGTAATGCATTCTTTCTTTCTTTCTTTCTTTTTTCCTTTCTTTTTTTTCTTCTTTTTTTTTTTTTTTGAACTTTTTTCTTTTTTTGTAAATTTATTTACATAAATATTTATTTGAAATGTAAATTTTTTTTGTTTTGCCGCCAAACTTTATTGGCGAAAATAAAAAGTTTTTTCGTCAAATTTTGAGAAATTTCTTTTTTCCGTTTTTTTTCTGATTACTCATTTTATTGAATCAATCTCAACGGCGAGGAAATGAGATTTTTTTATTTTTGAAAAGTCTCACTTTTCCGTTTTAACAATTATTTTTAACTGATTCCAATGAATTTTTTTTCTCTCATTCGCTGAACTCAATCTGCCTTGTTTTTTTCAATTTAACGCTTTACCATTCCATAAAAATCCTAGATAAAACTTTTCAGAAGAAAACCTTTTTTTTCTTCTAATGCTGAAAATCTCGTGGAGCATGAAATTGTGCAATTTTATGTCTGATTTACGGCTGCTTTTCTTGTTTTTATTTTTGAAAAAAAAAAAAAACAAAAAAAAACAAAAAAGAGAAAAAAAACAATGAAAAGAAAAAGCAAAGATTTTTGATATTTATTTATTTTTTTAACATTTTAATAATAATAATAAAAGAAAAAGATAAAAAACGAATTTTGTAAAGAAATCGGTTTTTTTTTGTTTGGCCAATAACAATTGATTCTGTCGACTTTTCTTTTCATCATTCATCATTTTAAAATTATTTTGGCCAAATTTCTAAATCATTTTCTTTGAAGTTGACATTTTTTAATGTCGCTTCGCTGGTTTTTTTTCTTTTTTACATTTAAAAAGTTTTTTTTTTTTAAATAAAAGTGTTCATTATTTTTCCTGATTTTTTCCCTTTAAAAAACTTGAAGAAGATTTTTAATAAATTAATTTTGATGTTTTATTTTAAAATTTATTTTTTTGTCTTTTTTCGAAATTTTCAAAAATGTCAAAATATATAAATCAAAAAAATAAAAAGTTATAAATTCTATAAAGAACATATGCCCCGCCCCGTCTCATTTTTTTTTTGTAATAATTTTTTGAACAGGGTTGTCGTCTGATCTTATGAATGTTTAGTCAATCATTTTGTTATCAAAAAAAATCGACTCTCGTAATTATAAAAATAAAAAAAATGAAAAAAATTTTGGAAAAAAAAATAATTTGATTTATTTTATTTTTTCACTTTTTTTAATTTTCCAATTTTTTATTTAATTTAAGAACAAAATTGTACTTTAAAAAAAAAAGAAGAAGCTTAAAATGTAGTTTTCAGACAAATCTGATTTAATATACAAAAAATGGATCATTCAACCCGATTTCAACTTCAAAATTGGTTGAGGTCTAGAAAAAAACTTTTTCAGGTTGATCGATTTTTTTTTTGTTAAATGTTTCAATTTATTTCAGAGTAAAATGTGTCTTTTGATGTTGGTAATGATCAATTTTATAAATAGTGTCATTTTAACATTGGAAATTTGTGGAGAAAATTCAAATGTAAGTTGAAATTGAATTTGAATTTTTAAAGAAAAAATTATTTCAGTTGACTCTTCTCATATTTTTTGTGAATTCCTTTGTAGTTTTTCTTTCAATGTATGGTTTGTACACTTTTCGTCCAATTTTTCTTTCACCAAATGTTTTTTTAAAGGTTTTTGTTCTGTGTCATCAATATTTTTCAAAATATCTCAATTTTCAGATTATTTTCTCATCTTCGGCACTTTTTTATGGACTTCAAATGGCTGAATCAAAAGCGAATTCAGCCATTTTTGTTTGGTTAACAATATCGATTGTTTTCTTTATTCTGGAAATTCATGTTATGTTTTCAACAACATTTGATATCATTAAGCAACTTAATTTAAGAGCATACAGTAAACCTCCTCCAGCTTATAATCAGGTTTTTTTAAAAAAAATTATTTTTATATTTTATTTTATTTTATTTAAAACAAATTAATTTCGACAAAAATCAAATTAAAAACTTGATTCAAATCAATCTCAATCAATTTACGAAAATTATAAAAATTAAATGAATTTTCAGGTGATGTCAATTGATCTTCCACCACCAACATATGAAGAGGCTATAATTCGAATGAATCAACAAAATTCATCAATGACGACAGAACCAACTCAATTGAGCTCATCAGATTTGGCTCATTTAATGGTTTAGAATTCTTTTTTTTTCTTTTTATATTAATTTATCTGTATAATTTGGTTTTTTCTTTCTTTCTTTCTTTTTTTTTGAATTTCAGTTTTATGTGTTTTTATTGACGGGTTTTTCTAAAACAGAAAAAAGCAAAAAAAAGTATTTTGTTTCAAATACGATCTCTAATTATTTCCTGTTAAAGTGTGAATAAAGTACTTTTTGACATTTAAAAAACAAGGAAAAATGAAAAAAAGAAAGAAATGTTTTTGAGAAAACCAAAAAATCGAATTAAAAATGTTCAAAGATTTTGAATTATGACAAGTTGATCGTCTCTGACGTATACATCTTGCGTTCTTTTAATGTTTTATAATTGGAAAGTAAAGAAGAGGAATGATCATTTGTACGGATTTTTTATTAAAAAAAAAAAGAAAAGAAAAAAAATTGTTGACTTTGAAAAGTTTGAAAATCATTTTGAAAATATAAATTGAACGACTCAACCCATGTGATATTTTTCATTTATTAAAACAAGAAAAATATTTTCGATTTTAATGAACTCGCTGGGTGCAATTTGATTCATTTTTTAATTTGATTTTCAAATAAAAAAAATTGTTTTTTAAAATAATTTTAATGAGACCCAACAAAACGTTTTATCAAATTTAAAAAGTATTTGAAATCTGATTTGGATGGGGAAAAGAACAAGTTTTGTTTTTCATTGATTGATTTTTATCAACGCGAACATTTCCTTTTTTATATGTGATTCTGCCAAATTTATTTGTATCTTTTCGGGACTTTCTTTTTTTCAGAAGGATCTTTTTTCAGATCATCCAACAGTTTAAAATTTTCCCCCAACTTTTATCGATCGGTTCTTCTTGAAATTTGTTTAGGATTTTTACGGAAAATAAAGTTTCGAAAATAATTTTTGTTGAAAACAACTGTGAATTCGGATTGTGATCAGGATGATCACTTGATGCTTGGTTTTCCATCGTCTAAAAAATAAATCATAAAACAGTTGGTTGAAATTAAATCAATAAATCAAAATGAGTCAAAATTTTGGAATTTGAATTGATTTTCATCTCATTTGGATTATGATCAAAACTATTAAAAAGTAATAAAAATATTAAAAGTACAACAACAAAAAATGATAAGAAAACATTTAAAAAATATTTTTTTTTTGATATTTTATTTATCTCAGAATAAAATATTCAATCAATTTTCAATTTTATTTGTTTCTATTTCAACAAAAAAAGAGTTGTGAAATTGAGCAATTTTTGTAAAATAAATAAAAAACAAGAAATAAGAAAACAAAAAAGCACAAAATATTTTTTGCTGGTCGAAAAAAAATCTGTGAACACGAACAAATGATTGATGTAAGGAATTTTGTAGATTTTTGTTTACTTTATTATTTTCTATGGGTTTTACTTACCTCAACGTCGGACAACTTTGCCAAAATGTAATCCATTTTTTTAAGAAAAGGAAACAACATTTTTTGGTTTTTTTTTTTTGGAAATATTTGAGAACTAAAATATTTACTTTAAATAAATACATTTTCAATTGAAGGTCCCCGTGTCGGGTTTTAGTCAATGTCGAAATAATTTTCTCCAATTTACCTCGACTTTTATTTTTTCGCTTTATTATTTCGTTTTCTTCTTTTTCTCTTTTTGGTAGTTTTTGGTTATTTTTTCAATTTTCAAGCATTTTATTGATCAACGGATTAAACCAAATCGATCAGTAGATTACGGTAGAAATTTCAAACTCTCAAACTTTAAAAAAGTTGTTATGGGGAGGAATTAATTCTCGTTTAATTGTTTCTCTCTCTCTCTCTCTCTCTCTCTTTTTATCTCTCTGTCTCTCTCTCTCTCTTTCTCTCTCTCTTTTTCTCTCTCTCTGTCTCTTTATCACATAAATCTTCTTGTTCACATAAAACCAAAGATAATCACTGAAATTAATCATTGGGTGATGAATAATATTCTTATTTATCTTCCAAAACCTTTGATATTTTTTTGTTCCCAAAAAACAAAATGAATTACGATTTCATCTTAAGAAGAAAAAGGGAGAGAAGAATAAAAAAATGCTCTCGTGACTCATTTGTTCCAGTTTTTTTTTCTTTTTTTTGAATTGAAAAAGTTGGATGACAAAATGGTGAATTTGCAAAAGCTGTTCGCCGCGGATCCTTTCATTTCCATTCATTTTCCTCTCGCTTGAAAATATATTTTTTAAATGATTTTCTAAAAGTTTTCTCAAAAATAGTTTGAACGATTTGTTTTTATAGTTTGATTGAGGAAAAAAGTTTTCGAAACATTTAAAAACTTTTTTTTTTCACTTATCTTGAGGAGGGGAGGGAATGAGAAAAAATTTGAAGTTTGTTCACGAAACAAAAAAAAGGAAACAATTAATTGATAAAAAATGAAGCGCTTTTTTTTGTGCAAATGTAAATATTTAGGTAAATAAATAAGTTGTTCGCACAAAATTGTTCGTTATTTTTTCAAACAAAAATCCAATTTATTTAGCTTTTCTCAAATCATTTTTAATGAAATTTCACATTTTTCTTGCTTTTTTTTTCCTTTTAATTTTTTTATAATGAAAGGAAAAGAAGTGATCGGACGGAAGAAGTGAATCCCAACATATCCGCAAATTGTTGTTTTGTATTCGGTAAAAATTGGGAAAAAAATGTATCAAAATAATTTAGAAGAAAATGACTGATAACCTCCACCTCAATCATATCAAAATTGTATTGAGGTGAAGGGCAGGGCGTGTTTGTGTGCATCGATGGAATTATTTGAAGAATTTTTCCTACTTTTTTCTTACGTCAAAGGGCAAAGATAGAAAAAGAACCATCCGATCACTTTTTTTTTCTATTTAAAACTAACAAAAATGCCAAAAAATTAAGTTTATTTTTTTATTTTTTTATCCAAATTTAGCTTGAATAAAATTAATTTTTTAAAATTAAAATGAAAAATGTTGTCTTTTTATTGACTTTTACCGTATTTTTTCTTCTCCAAAAGAAGAGTACAATGAAATTCCTGTTTCAACATTTTTTTAAACCGAAAAATTAAAAGTTCGAGTCAACTTTAAAATTAATTTTACGCGAATTTCCACCTGAACTGACAAAACATTTTGTTTGAATTTGACATTCAAGGCCGTTTTTACTCAGTTTTGCAACTTTTTAACAGCTTTTACTAATTAAATTAACAACTAACCGGATAGGTCAAATGTTTTTTTTTCTGTTGCCTACAAATCACCATTATCACAACAAAAAACAAAATGGAAAAAAACGTTTTTTTCTTTTTTTCTTTCACAAATTTTTGAACCTTTTTATCGCCAAAATTTGTTTGGCTTTTTATCAAAATGTTTTTGAAAAAAATTGTTTTTCTTTTTCTGCAGATGCGACAGATTTTAATTTTAATTTTCTTATTTGCCATTTTGGTGTCAATTTGTTCAGCAAATATTTCTCATCATCATCGAAATCGTAAAAGAATTTATCAACGACATGTTGGTTTTTTATTTTTTATTTAAAAAAATAAATTTGAATTGTTTAAAATTTTAGAAAACTCATCCAATTACAAGAATTCGAAAAATTCATATTCGAAGTGAAAGAAAAGCTGAAGAATGTCAAAAGCATGAGCATCACTTAATTTGTGGACCAGAACGGCATTGTGATAAAACTTGTGAAAATCTTTTTTCGTGAGTTTTTTTTTCAAATTAAAAATTGTTAAAAATTGAAAATGTTAAAGTCCACCTCATTGCGTAAATCCAATTTATCATGCCAAATGTTATTTTCCAAGATGTGTCTGTAATGACGGTTACGTAAGAAACTCAGCTGGAACATGTGTTAAACCATCAAATTGTCCAAACACATATTATGAACCCGCTTCAATTTCCAACAACAGATTCGTATGTTTTTTCTTTTATTTTTTTATTAAATTTAAAAAATCAAAAATAAAAAAAATATTTAAAATTGACACAAAAATTTAAAACTTTGGTTTTTTTATAATCAATTCAATCTAATTTTAAACTTTATTTTTCTCAAAATTTGTTGATAAATTTCTTTTTTTTTTTTTGATAAAATTTTTTATGTCAAAATTGTCCTGAAAATTCGAAAAAAAATCGAAACTTTTGGGAATTCATCTGTTTAAGAAGATTAAAATCAACCCGGACGAGATTAATTATCAAACGAAAATTGAAAAAAAAAAAAAGAAAAAGAAAAGAAAAAGCGGAAAAATTTCAGGAAAATGATATGATGATTGAATTTAAGCCGGTGAAATTTAGTCGAATTGGATCTCATCGAATTCAACGAATTTCAAAAAGGAACAGAAAACATTTGCCGCCGACTTTTACAAATAAAATTTAAATTTTTTTCTTTGGAAAGAAATTCTTATTCTTTCTTTCTTTTTTTTTGTTTTTTTTTTTTGAAAAATTCTCATAATTTTTTTGTAAAAAAATGTAAAAAAAAACCATTTTTTCCTTCCAGAAAAAAATTTTCCTTATAAAAGAAAAAAAATTTTTTTTTGAAAAATCTAAATCTGTCTGCGTTTCCATCTTTTCAACGTATTCATTTTTTTTCTGAAAATTTCAACGAAAAACTTTAAATGTTTCGTTTTCTTCTGGTTTTTTAATGGTTTTTTTTTAAAAATCCAATCATCATAATATTTTGTCATTTTCTCAATTTATCGATTTTTTTTTGTATATATTTTCACCTTTCAAAAATAATTAAAAAAAAATATTTTTAGAAATTAATAAATATAAAATTAGAAACAATTTAACACTGAAAACATTTTTTTAGAAAAAAATATTTAAAAATAAAAAAAATTAGCAGACCTGAATACTTTTTGTCACTCCAGCAAAAAATTTTTATTTTTATGGCGCTAATTTTTGAAATTTAAATTTTTTGGGTCATTTAAAAGGAAAAAATTAATTGAAAAAAATCAAAATCAAAATTAAAGTTTGAATTTAATAAAATGCTTTTTCGACTAACCCCAATTCTGTTTGTTTTAACATTTTTCTTCGTGATTTATTGTGAAGAATCCAGTGGAGAATTATTACAAGAAGAAGGAGGAGAAGAAGAAGTCAACGAAGAAAAACCTCATGAAAGATGTAAGAAAAACTTTTTCTTTTTTTTAGTTTTAAATTTTTCAGTTAAATTATTCAATTGGGATTATAAAGATTTGGGAACACCAGCATTTGAAGATCTTTTAAATGTTGCAAGACAACCAATTGGTTTTATAAATGTAATCAAATATATCGATTTATTGATTTTTTAAATGGAAAAAAGACATTTTTTAAGACTTCATCATGTCCTGATGGTTGGTTTCATTTTTCTGATTCTTGTTATTATGTTGAACATGAATTACTTGGATTTGCAAAAGCTGAGCAAAGATGTTTCGAGAAAAAAGCAACTTTATTTGTTGCAAATTCATTTGACGAATGGGTAAAATTTAAAAAAAAAAAACAAAAAATGAATTTTCAAAAATGAAATTCTCAGGATGCGATTCGTCTTTATTCACCAAAAGCATTCTTTTCTTGGATTGGTCTTATTCGATTTTCACAATACGAAAAAACAGAATCATTGCCACGTTGGCAAACAGAAGGAGCAATTAATCCATCAAAAATGTACGTTTTTTCTTTAAATTAAATTAAAAAATAAAATTTTTTAATAGAAATTGGTTAATTAAACCATATAAACCAATTGTAAATGGTTGGACAACTTATGCAAATTGTGTTGGATATTATAATTCTCCAATTTCTGTTGAAACCACTTCATATTCATTTTATTATCCATGTACATTATTACTAAATTCAATTTGTGAAAGAAATGCAACATTAATTAATACTTCTTATTCCTTAAATTAATTTCTTATTTTTTTTTATATTTTTATTATATAAAAGTCCATCATTTTCTTCCATTTTTATTATATTTGGTTGATCAGTTTTTTTTCCAAAATTTTAAAAACAATAAAATTCAATTTACTAAATTATTGATTTTTTGTCTTCAAATTGAGAGATTTCAAATAGAAAAGGATTAACAGTTTCAATTCTCTTCTCAAATCCAGTTTTTTTATTATTACATAAGCAACAATTATGAACAATGGCAGAGAAAAAAATGGAAAAATCTTTTCCTTTTTTTTGGCGGTTTGAAATAGAAAGAAACACAGATTTGAAACACTGCAAAATAGTGTAGAAATGTTATAAAAAGGACAAGAAATGGTGCGTAAATTTGCGATCATTCTGGTTTTAGTCGAATTTGGATTGAGAAGAAGCAGGAAAAGATTTTTGGGATGGAAAAAGAAGAAAAAATGGGGGAAAAAAGAAGGAAAAAGTCTATCTTGATCATTTCATTTTATATTTTTATACTTTTCCATTTCTATTTTATTGGCCGATTGACGTAATTCGAATCCATTTTTTGTTTCGTTTAATTTTCTTTAAAAAAATCAATAAAAAAGGAATTTTTTTTTGAATTCTTTTTATTGTGAAAAAACTGTTTTTTTTTCCAATTTTCTGATTTCTGAGAGAGAAAAAAAAAGGTCTTAAACTTCAGCCAATTAACCTAAATTTGTATGTGAAAATGAACAAAAATCATATTCGGATTTTATCGATTTCGTTTTTATTCATTCTACCATCATCAGCCAAATTCACTGCTGATTTTTCGCAATGGCTCGCTGATTATTATGGTCCGGTGGTTCGCGATCAAATTGAACGGCTCGATTTGGGACCAGGCGGTTCGTTTGGCGGCAAAAATGTTCGAAACGAAACGTTGAATAATCAACCGTTGATTATTGTTCATGGCGTTTCTGATACGGCTGGAGAAAAACCAACGTGGGCCGCTAATTGGTTTAAGTAATTTTTTTTTATTTTTAAATTTAAATTTAATTAAAAATTATTTTTTTTTTAGAGAAAAAGGCGGATATAAAAATAATGAAATATATTCAACGACATATTTTAATGGAGCTCAAGGAAATCCATTAAAATGGATTGAATATTCAATGAAATGTGAATATGTCAAACAGGTTTTTTTTTCTTTTAAATAAAAAATAAAAAATTTGAATTTAAATAGGTTCGAGCTTTAATTGTTGCTGTTCGAATTTATACTGGTCGAAATGTGGATGTAATTGGCTTTTCACTTGGCGTTCCAGTTTCAAGAAAAGCAATTCTCGGCGGAAAATGTGTTGATACGGGCGAATATCTTGGCGGTCCATTAACTCGCGTTATTGACACTTATGTTGGTGTTGCTGGTCCAAATCGTGGCGCAGCACCACAACTTGCTGGAATCTCAGTGCCAGCTTGTGCCTTATCAATCATACCAATTTGTAATTCAGTAAATGGATTGTATTCTGGAAATTGTCCAGCACAAAGCGAATTTCTACAAGATATTAACAAATATTCACATTATGAAGGACAATACACATATTCAATTTATACACAAAAAGATCAAATGGTTGGTTATCAAGTGTGTGGACAATTAACAAGTCCATTACCAGGACAAACTGGTGAAAGAGTTTTTATTGATATGAATCATGATCAAGTTTTTGATAATACTCATGATGTTCAATTAAAAATGATTCAAAATCATATTGTTTCATAGCTTTTTTCAAATTTTTTTTTGTTAATTTTTAAATTGTTTCATTTTATTCTTTTTAATAAAATAATTATTTATTAATTTCAAAAACTTAACAAATTTAAAAAACAAAATTAATTTCAATTATAATTCCTCATGATTTGATGGAATTGAATTTGGTGGAACAGGATCATAATTAACTGATCCACTTCCTTCTTTTGACTGAAATTTTTTCATTTTTTTTAATTTCAAAAACAAAAAATTTTCTTTACATCAATGCTCAGCCAAGTTTTTCCATTTTCAATTTGAACTCCAGCAAATGTTTTGGTACCTTGAACAATTTTTGCTCCCAATTTCCATTTTCCCTGAAAGAATGAAAATCAATTGAAATATTTTGATTTGTTTTTTTTACTCCAAGTTGTGGAATTGGAAGAGCTCCAATATCGATTGGCTCTTTTTGAGTGAATGGAAGAACATCAATTGGTCCACTTGTTTTCATTTTAAGAACCGTGCAAACCATTGGAGCAAGTTGGCACAAACTGAATTTACTGAAAAATATCAATTTTTAGTTACACAATTTTCATTTTTTAAGATTCGTTTACCATAATTGATCGGGAACAAACGAATTTTGACTTTTTCCATTTTCACACACTTTTGAAATCATCCAATCATCTTTTTCAACATTTAAAGCCAATTCAAGACTTGTTTCGTCAGTTATCGGCTCTTTTACTTCAATAAATCCTTAAAAAGAAATAATTTAATTCTTGATTTTTTTTTCTTCTTAAATATCAAAAATTACCTTTGTGTAGTTTGAAATGTCCTGGCAATTTAAATTCAGGTTTTCCATTAATACATGACGGTTTTTTATTTTCATCATAAGTTGTTACTTCAAAATCAGTGAATAAAATCTTTCCTTTTCCTAAATTTGACAAAAATCAATAATTTTCAAATTTATTTCAAGAAAACCAACCTTTTGTTGTATCCGTAAATTTAATAACATTATGAATTCCATCTTCACATTTTGAATAAGCAAAAGGAATCAAACAAAAAATCAAAAAAATCAATTTTAATTTGAAAAACATTTCTATAAAACAAAATTTTTTTTTATGTTAAAACAAAAAAATAAATGAAAATAAAAGAAAAGCAGAGAAAAAAAGGAAAAATATTTGCCGACACAAATAAAAATTGGCCGACACAAGTTGGAACTTTATTACACAGGGAAACGGAAAATTATTTGAGATAGGAAAAAAAATTGAGATAAGAATACGTTAATTTAGATAAGTAAATGATTAGCAAATATAATATTTTATGGCTACTGATATGTGTTCATTACAATTCAAATCAATCAAATTTTGTATTTTAAATTATTTAAATTTGTATTAGTTGAATGAAAAATTTAAAATTCCGAAAAAAGGAAAATTTTAATTTGAATTCCAACAAAAAAGAAAAGAAAAGAAAAATATTATTTTTTCGAATTTAATTTAAATTTTTTCTAAGACAACATAAAGGGGGAAAAATCATCTTCTTATAGGCAAAGAGCAACATTTTTTTAGAAGCCGCACCTTTACAAAATTTTTCACACGCGTTTCTGGCAGGGTAAAGCAAATTGTGGCAATTTTTCAAGGCTCTAGACTGAACATTTTTTTTCCGAGGACAAAATCGATTTTTCGAGATTTTCAGACAAACCGGGCTGGATCAACTAAAAGTTTATCAACAAATAAAAAATTTGATTGGAAAGCCTTCTGAATCAATTACAGCTTTACATCTTCCCGGCATAGAGTCGATCAAATTGTCGATGACTGACATTGGGATTTTAGCCCCCTCAGGTTGAAGTTGGGCAAATTTTTCATTGCAGTTCTTTGCTTTTTGTTGGCACATCGTCTTTCCAACTCTTCCCAGAGATGTTCAAAAGGACTTAGATCGGAAGATTGACCTGGCCACTCGATAACGTGGACCTGACGGCTTTCGAACCAATCCTGAAATTCACCATGAGACGATAAATCGTCCAATTTCTCACCTTGACAAACTTAGAAGTATGCTTCGGATCGTTATCCTGTTGATAAACACTTACATGACCCATAACTTTCAAATGCGGAAACATCTCTTTCTCAAGAATCTCTTTGTAGACGTGCTTATTCATGATACCATTAACATGATGAAGCGGCCCAATACCTGTTCCGAAGAACGAGCCCCAAATCATACAGGAGCCTTCACCGTGGTTCACAGTGGGCAGTTGATACTTTGGGTTATATTTGGACTGAATTCGTCTTTTTTCCCAGTGAAATCCATCACTTCCGAAAAGCAAAAACCTGCTTTCGCCCTGACCATAAAATCTTGTTCCAGTCATGACGAGTCCAATTCAGATGATCCTTGGCCCTTTTCACTCTGGCTGCTCGATTTTTCTCAGAAATCGAAAGTTTGTTTTTTGGACGTCTTCCCTTGATCCCAGCTTCCTTTAGACGACATTTCACAGTTGAAACGGATTGCAGAGATTGTGAATTCACGAAAACTTTCTTTCTAATTGCAGGTGCAGTAAAAAAAACCAAACTTATAATGAAATAATGTTATAAATTAAAAAAACGGGTCCTTGTTTCAAATTGATTAACAATGAGATGTGTTCCGTGACAATGACCGGATGTTCGTAAAATGTTTCCTTTATTTTCGGCATTATAAAAATTATCTTGAACATTTTTTTTTTAATTTCGGTACGAAGAAAAAAAAACGGCCCAAGTTTTTTTTTAAATAATCGTTTTGAAGCTAAATTCTGAAAAAACTTTGTCCCTTTAAACTTTTCAAAATGCAACACTTTTTTATTTCCAGCATAATTTTTTAAGTTTTCTTTTTTTTTTAATTTTTTTTTACTTCACGTAAAATCTGTTTATCTCGAAAAAAAATGTCCTAACTTTCTTTTGTTTTGTTATTATTAAGAATTACGACATTTATTTAAAAAAACGTTAAAGGGTCTAAAACAATATTTTTACAACAACTCTTGAAAGGAATAAGTAAATTACTTAGCATGTGCCTTTAATAACTGTAATAATATTCCTTCAATGTTCCTCCAATTTTCCTAATTTTAACTCTTTTTTAGAATTTTAACTTTTAACTTTAGGGAATAAAATAAGTAAATGCCTTAAATACACAGAAGTTAAATTTTATTCAGTCATATTATATAAATAATTCATTGAGTCATAACGAAAACTAAAAAAAAACTGTTAAATCGTTTTGTTTCTTCTTCCTCGATTTTTGTATTTTTCCGAAAGTCGATTAAATGAGTCACACATTTATTTTTGTTTTAAAAAATGTTTTTTAATTTTTAGGAAAATGGAGTCGGTAGAGGATCGTAAAAATGAGAACAATTTCACATCAATAATTCGACAGAAGCCGTGCTCATCTTCACGTAAAATCGATTTTAATTCTAATTCTTTTAATAAAATTTTATACATTCAATTACGAATTTATATTACACATTTCCGGGGTATTTTCAACCAATTTATGTTCTATTTTACTCATAGTTAAAAAAATATTAATAGAAATATATCCAATTTAATTTTTAATTTTCAATAAACGATTTTAGCGGATTCCGGGTTCTGCGATGTTTCTTATGGACACGACTTCAACCAAAACAACAAGCTCAATGAAAATGTGTTCAACAAGGAAATCTGTAATTTTAAATCGGCAAAGTTATCAGGAGTTGGTAAATTACTTGCAAAACTTCGAAAAGAGGTAAAATTTTAAACAGTTTCAACTTGGGATAACAAAAATATTCAGAATTCCATAGTAAAAGAAAGAATCGTTCTTGGAGAAGATGGAAAACCATTAATCAATAAAAGAACTTCGAAAGCAACCATGAAAACGTTACAAGAAATGATGAAAACAGATAGTGGAGGAACATGTTTGAAGAATATTTAAATACAGAATTTAAATATTTAAAATTACAGCCCAACAAGACAGTTTGCTTATTAATGAGATGGTGCTGGCACCCTCTTTTAATTCTGATGATATTAGAAAAATGGTTCGAGCCAGCATGTTTCGATGCAAAGTGTGTAGAAGTCGTTTTGGGGAGATGTACATATTAGAATTACATCTCCGCGATAATCACCCAGTAGCATATGAAAAGTTTATGGAGGAACAAGCGAAAATCACGCAAGACATGATGTAAAACAATTTTTTGCTTTAAGAAAACTTGTAACAGTTTTCAGTGAAAATGACAGAGAACGACAAAGAATTGACGAATTACTTAGTGGTGGCTTTATTCCCCCAGAGTCGGAGATTGAGGAAACTTCGAAAAATGTTGACATTGAAGAGTTAAAAAAACTTCGTATTGAACATTTTTAAGCCAAATGTTTTTTTTAGTATTCCATTACCTGGAGAAAATTCGAATGGGCACGTACCGAAACTAAATATTTATGGAGCTGTCGCCCAACCGTTTGAAACGCTGAACAAGAAATTTCCATTTCTCAAAAAAGTAGCTTGCTTATTCAATTTTTCTTGAAAAGTTCGGGTTTTTTAGAGATCACCTCAGTGTTCATTTTGTGATAAACGTTTTCGTAATGATGTTTCCTTCAATAACCACATAAACAAAGTAAATATCGAAACACTAATTTAGTTTAAATAATATATCTAGAAACATCCGGAATGTGTGGAATTTGTCCAATGTCTTCATTGTTTCAAATGTCTTCCTAGTAAAATTGAGTTAGATAAACCAAACTCTCATGAATGTGATTTGACCTATCTTTGTTTGGATTGCAAACCAATTCGAAATATGTGCACGGAGTTTAGATTGTTTCGACATCGTAGTAAATTTCATCGTGGGGCAAACTCTGGTTTTAAGTATTGTTTTATTTTTTATTCATTTGTTAAAAGGTTTTCATTCGCAATATTTCAGATGTTCTGACTGCAATCAAAAATTCTTGACTCCCAGGAAACTTCGAAAACACAGAAAAATGGCTCATGTTTTTTCTCGAACATTTTCTTGCCATTTTTGCGAGGAGTTGTTCATTTCAGAAGTTGCAGTTACTGTTCATGAGAGAATTCATACTGGAATTCTAAAGTTCGAATGTAGCGTTTGTGATCAGAAAACAAATAGGTATTTGCAAATGGAAGATCACCAAAAGGTTTTTTTATATTTTTCATATAAAACTAGCTGAATTTGAAAAGCGGAAATTTTTTTTGAAGGAAAGTCACGGATTTTTGTGCTCAGTATGTCAAGAAAAATATATGAACTGGAATGATATGAAAACTCACATGCTTGTTGATCATGGTGGTTATGTCACAGAAGAAGCCAGTCAGGGTAGTCATTTTTTGCTTTAATTTTCTTTAATACTTAAAAAAAATATTATAATTGTAGCTTACATCGATTCATCGAGAGTTTGGATAATGTACAAAGGAGACTGATTGGAACATTTTCCGTTCAAATCAAATATTTTTCTGTAGCTTCATTTTTGCACTTTCGCGTCTGACCGTAAATAAGTGTGAAGTTCTAAACTTTTTTTATGAAGCAATTAAAACTTTAGAACCCGAAATAATCATACTTTTTCAAAAAGTTTTATTTTATATTAGGAAGTATTTTTTTTTTCAAATATAGGGTCTTATACATAATTACAACTTTTCTATTTTTTAATTTTTTATGCGTAGTCAGAATTAGAAGTTTTTAATGTTAAGTTGAAATTTTTATGACACATTGATTTTAATTTTTGTCCCCTTGGTTGTTTTCGTAGAATAATAATTCTGATTAAAAAAAACATTCAAAAGTTGTCACTAATTATTTTTTTTGACCCTTTCAATTTTTTTTTCTTTTTTCCCCTTTTCTTTTTTTTTTGTTAAATTACTGTATTTGTTTCCCTTTTCAAATATGAAATAAAGTTGTGAGCAACATTTTAAATTTTCAAATGAAATTAAACTATATTCATAAAGTGATAGTCTCTTCCAGTTAGTTTTAAAATTTTTTGTGACAAAAGTTCTGAGAGATGAAGATAATCAATAATTTGTAGGAATCTATTAATCAATGTTCAAATTGAAGGGCATTTGTCACTTTTTTATTCTTTTTTTTCTTGTTACATGAAGGTCTTCGCTGAAACTTGTAATTATTTATGTCTGACGATCAAATTAAAAAGAAAATTGTTGATTTTTTGTTAATTTTAATTTTTTGTTATAAAATAACATTTTTTTTTCAAAAATGTCATAATTCGTTGAAAAAAAAGTGGAAGAAAAAAAAGAAGAAGAAGAAGAAATAATATGAATAAATCGAATAAAATTATGTGCCAGTTGTCTCATTCAATGATCGTTTATTTTATTATTTTCTCTTTTTTTTTTTTTTTTGTGAAATTCTTTTTCTTGTTTGTGTCTTCTCCTCCGTTAGTTTTTTAAACGAAATTCATTCAAGTGATCATAATGTGAAAATGTATACAGTACAGTAGTCAAAGAGAAAAAAACAACTAATGGGGTTTTGTATAATTTCATGGAATTTCTGTCACAATTTACATGGTCACTTCAAACTTTTTTTTTTCTTTTTTTTTTCGACAATTTTCAATTTTAAAAATTTTAAAACTCATTTTAAACATTGAAAATTTGACTTGAAATTGGTCCAAATTTTGGTTTCATAAAAATCAATAAAAATCTGAAAAAAACAAAAAAAGCCAAAATTTTCTTTCTTAAAAAAATGATTAAAAAAAGAAAAAAAACAAATAATTTCAATAATTTTTAAATAATTTTTAAAAATACATACAGTACTCCTTTAAAAAGAAATAATAATTTGAA
Source organism: Caenorhabditis drosophilae (assembly GCA_963572285.1). Lineage (NCBI taxonomy): Eukaryota > Metazoa > Nematoda > Chromadorea > Rhabditida > Rhabditidae > Caenorhabditis > Caenorhabditis drosophilae. Next base: position 4,686,593 of record OY751561.1, on the reverse strand, counting down.
GAATATGAAAAGCAATTTGTAACTTGTAATTCAATGTTGTAAATGATTTCAAACGACCTTCGTATTTATATAAATTTGTATCTTATATATATTATATTTATATATTATATATATATATCTTCTGAGGTCGAATATACCGTAATCTTTCAATTATTCTTCCCCTTTTTTTACTTGGAAAATATAATAAATGGGGCGGGGCTAATAGATGATATATCGTTTTGAATGTGTCTTTTTTCATTTTTCTTTTTCTTCTTTTTTTTTGTTGAAACTTTTTCATTTTCTTTTCTTTTTTTCGAGTTTTGTATTGTGTTTATAGTTTCATCTTATTGATTGATTGAAAACAAACATTTTAAATTTTAAAATTTGCACAATAATTTGGATGGAAAAGTTGAAAAAAATAAGAAAAAATATTTGAAATATTTTATTTAAAAAAAATAAAAAATAGAATTCAATCATTTTTTTATTTGACAAAAAAATTGAAATCAAAATTTACGTTCCATAAAAGAAAATAAAAATGTGATTATTGACATTTTGATTTTTATGGGCCTAAAAATAATATAAAAATGACTGACTGATTGGTAAAAATTCAATAACTGACATTTTTTACTTAAAAATAAATAAAAATTTATTTGAGCTTGATTCATCTAAAAAATCAATAAAAATATTGAATAAACATTTGAGAAAAACCATTTTCTACTTTCAAGGAAAACAATATTTTTCCAGTTAAACCAAGTTTTGATTGTTTTGTGACTTTTTTTAAAATAAAATCAATAAAAATCAGAAAAAAAAAGTTTTCGTTACGTCAAATGAAGTCCTATTATTAATTTTTGAGCCAATGTTTCCCGGGTTACCGTTTTTTTCAAATTTCAATTTTTCAAATGATAAAAAAAAGTTGTTTTTTTTTCAAAAAAAACTGAAATTCCGCTATTTTCAATTTGGTTAAAACTAAAACTCCACCCCCTCCCCAGTCACGAAAAAAAATTAAAAAAATGATATTTTTAGGATTTTTTTTACCTAATTCATACTGTAGTTTACTGTAGTTTTATTTGAAAAGGTAAAATGCCTAACAAAATAATTCAATCCAATTCATTGCGAGGTTGATACAAACCAATTTTGAATTATTTTTGATGTTTGAACTTCCAAATAAAATAAATATTGAACATATTTTTTTTGATGTTTGAAAATCCCTTTTTTGCTGAATTTTTTTCTGCTTTTTATTTGAGAATAAAAAATTTGTGTGTGGCCATTTGATATATTTTGGTCGATTCATTCGTTTTACAAAAAAAAAACCGAAAAAAAGCAGACATTTTTCTCAGTTTAATGGGCGGTCCCTTCTTATCTAAGAGAGTTTTTGGAGGCAGAACGACGTTTTCTTGCTGAAAATTCTCTTGGGAATTTTTTCGGTGAATTTTCTGCCTTTTTTTTTTGTTCGAAAGCTTTTTCGTCACCTCAAGAAAGATACGAAACATTTTCAATGACTTTTTAAGACATTTTTTTTTAATTTTTAAGGAAATAAAAAAATAAATTTTTGCAAAAATCAAATAATAAATATATTTTGATTTTTTTAACAAAAAATCTACATAAATATTAATCCCAAAAAATGTCTGACAAAAACTCATTTAAAATATTTGCAGAAAAAAAAAGAGCGGAATGTATGCATTTGTTGAACATAAAACTTTCAAAAAAGAAAAAAGTATAGCCTTTTATGGGTTGTGCCTGTCCCCGGCGACCACCCATTTTAATATAAGTCATGGGTGTTCGAAACATCAAAGCTGATTTTTCTCCCCCCTCAATATTTTACGGGTTTTTTTTGAAAAATGATTTATGACAATTTTTGTTTCATGTGGAAACTTTTTTTTTTTTTTTTTTTTAAAACTTTTTTTCATGTCGAAAAAATATGAAAAAAATGTTCAAATAATGTAATAAAATCTATTGAAATTTTATTTTTTTTTACAATTTCATTTTTTAAAACAAAAAAAAATTTCAGATAATTTTTTTATTCAAAACTCGAATTAATCGATATTTTTTCAAATTTTTAAAATGTTTCTTGAATTTTTTTTTGTTAAAAAAAGCCATTGAAAAACCAAAGATGAAACAAAAATAGGGGGTGGTCCAACAAAAAGCCATTGATTTTTTATGGGCTTTTATGCATTTTTATAAAAAGTACTGTAGAGTTTTTTTTTTTTCATAGTAGAAATTGAACAAAAAAAAGATTTCAATTTATTATTGATTTTTGTTTCCATTTTTATTTTAAATAAAATTGATTTTCATTGAAATTTAATTTGAATTTATTGAAAATAAATATTCAACAAGGAAAAAAAGAAGAAAAAAGGAATTTTTTTCAAAAATTGCGCTCAAAACAAAATTATTGCCAATTTGACAATAAAAATGATTTTTTTTTCTTGGTTTTTTTTATTTTCTCAAAACGATTTGTTCGATGAAATTTATTTTTGCCCGCCCCTCAATTTTTTGTTAAAAATTTTAATTTCCAAAATTCTCATTTAAGCTTTTTCGTCGAATATTAAAATAATTATAATTTGATATTTTTGCGTGTCACAAGTCACATTCTACCGTATTCTCATTCATCATTGTGAATTGGGAAAAGAAAAAGTGAAAAAATGAAAAGAAAAAGGAAATTAAAATGGTCGAGTTAGTTTATCGAGATCGACATTTTTGCTCTTTTCTAGTAGCTTTTCCGTCGTTTTTTTTTATCGGTCGGTTTCGACCTCCCCGGAGTACACAAACCAGATTTTCTTGATTAGAAAAAAAAGAAGAAGAAGTCATTTTTATATTTATGTATGGGTGGTCACTGACTCGTACTGGCTGGTACATTCACTTCATTAAATGAATTTATCTTGACTCTCAAATAAATGTTACAAAACCAAATATTTTATTTATTAAATTTTTCCACCCATTTTTTTTTTAATTTTTAAAATTACAATTTCTTATAATAATTTTTGATTTTTTTATAGTCGGGATAAAAACGGAAAATCTTTCATTTTTTCCTTCCTCTTCTTTTTTTCTTTGTCTTCTTCTTAATCAAAAATTATACGATTTTTCTTGAATGACAAAAAAAAATAATTTGAATTGTATAAATTCCCACCAATGTCGTGCAAAATGTGTCAATTTCCCATGGCTTTTTAATCATTTTTTTTTACCTGATCAAATTGGCCACCTAGATTGATATTATTAATATAAGGTTGCCAAGAAACATTTTAGTTCATAAAAAAAACGGGGGAAAAAAGACAAAAAAAGCACATTTTCCTTTATTTGATATATTATGAAATATTGAGATAATCAGATAAAAAAATTTGTAGGACATTTTCGCTACAAAAAAAATTTCTGAAAATAATAATAATTTATGACTTTATCCGGTAGGTTTCATTAATAATTTTTTTTATTTAAAAAAAATTAATAAATTATTTTAATTTTTAAAATAAAAAATAAACAATTTTCAATTTATTTAAAAATCGAAATAACCTCATTTGCGCCAATTTTTTTTTCAGTTTTCCGATTTTTTTTTTGAATCAGATCTTCATCTTTTCTCTGGGTTTCTTATTAACTTTATTATCTCTAATATTTCATCTTCTCAAAATATTTTGAATTTGACCGAATTTTTAAAATTTTTATTTTTTCTGTTTTTCGTTTTCTTCATTTTCTTCTAGTTTTTTTTCCTCTTCTTTTTGTTTTATCGTTTAAATTAATTTTTTATTTGAATTTTAAGAAAAAGCCACCCAAAAAACTTTTTCCGGTCAATTTTTTTATTTTTTTATTTTTCCATTTACACAAGTATTTGATTGAGAAAAAAAACTTGAAAGTAGAGAGACAAGAGAGAGAGAGAGAGAGAGAGAGAGAGAACAAAAAACTCATCTCACAAAAAAAAAATGTCAAGGGAGGTCCTTTCGTCATTTTGGAGCATCTTGAAACAGAAATAGCATTGAAGATGTTAAAAGCGCAGAAGTGATTTGTTTCGAAAGAGAAAAAAAGAAAAGTGCAACAATGGAAACTCACTCATACACACTTTTTTTTTCCTATTTTCCTGTCTGTTATGACTGACTACTTTGCTCTTTGATTTTTTTTCAAAAAATTTCGATCGGAAACATATTTTGTTCCCCTCCCCCACCTCCCTCTTTTTATTTTGAAGGAGACATTGTGGGAGGTTTCTTTAACATTTTTTTAAATTTTATTATAAAAAAAATATTTAAAACTGATGCGAATTTCTACAAAATTTGTGTTTGATTTTAATTTTTTTTTAAAATTTAAATTTAAAAAGAAAATAAAAGTTTTTTCCTTCCAAATTTTTCCCTTCATTAACTGATTTTTTATAATTAATGAACGCGTTTTTTTCCTCTTTTTTTTTAATCTGAAAAAATATAATAAAATCGAAAAGTTTGTGCAATAGTGAAATCGTCTATGAAGAAAAAGAACATCTGGTGGTTCATATTCTGGGTCCCTCACACACAAATTGTCGAGTTGAACGGGAAAGAGAGAGAGGGGGGGGGGGGAGGGGGAAGAGGAGGGATGAAGGAAGGGGAAGAGGAAAGATAAGGGAATGATAAAGAGACGCTGAAGAGAGTTAGACAAATTGCCGCTTCACAAGATGTTTGAAAAAACGAATGAAATGGTTTGAAACCCGTAGGGAAAATAGGTGAAACAACTAATTTTTTTTTCAAAAAATCAGACATTTTTTTCCTTTTTTTCTTTTTATTTATTAATTCTGAAGCAAAAGTTTGATTTTTAAAGTTTTTATTCGTCATTTTTATTAATTTTTTATTAAATATAAAATGTAATTAATTAATATAAAATATAATTAAATATAATTAATAAAAAATATTTGAATTTTTATTAATTCAATTATTTTTCTGAAGTTTTCTGAAATTTCAAGGAAAAATGTCTTGAGCATGTGTGACCTATTCTATAAATCTTTTTTTTTTTTTTCTTTCACTCTCCAATAATTTTTTGTTTGGTTCAAAGATTTGTCGTTTTTCATTGGCTCTCTTTTCCTTACTCATTTCGCTTTTTTTCTATTTTTTTCTTATCTCAAATTTTATTTCATTTTTTTCTATTTTTTCTTCACTTATCAGTTCAAATTTGTTCTTTTTGTTTTTTTCACTGCCACTTTTTATAGATTTTTCCTATTTTTAATTGTTCGACGACAATCACCGACATTTTTTTGTGTTTAAAAGAGGAAAAAAAAAACGCTGAAATGTCATCTCATTTTTAATTACAGTACTTTTCTATTTTATTTTTTGCTTCTTTTTTTATTTTTTGAACATTTGAAAAATAATTGATTAATTTAATAAGAAAATTTCTGATTTTAATTTTTCTTCTTCGTCTTCTGATTTAATTGGTGTGCGAAAATTGAAAATTCTCAAAATCAATTGAAAATGATTTGTTCATTTCGATTTTGTTCACGAATTTTATAAGCCACCATGATATAAAACCACGGCGATCATAAAAAAAAATAAAAAATGAACAGAAAAAAACTTAAAAAAAACCAATTTTTGTTCAACATTTTGTGATAAAATAAATAAAAGACATTTTATGGGGCATTTTTTTTCCAAAATCATTTTTCCTAGTTTGTAAATGAATCTATTAATCAATAAAAAAGTCAATTATCAATTTCATTTTTTTGTTTCAATTTTTATTGAATATGAAAATGATAATACGTCAAACTCGAACAAAAAACCAGGAAAAGCTGTACGAAATAAAAAATATTTGTTATTTTTCTTTAATTAAAATTATCTTTTTTTACTAAAAAAAAAGGTTTTTTTTAAAAATATTTTTTATATTATCATCATCATCCTCAACAATTTTGTATCGAATTGAGATTTTAGAAAACCTTGTTAATCCAATGTTTTATCAATTATAAATCAAACTCTCGTTTTCCATTTCGCTTATTTTTTCTTCGATTTTTGTTGATTTTTCCGATTCTTTTCACATTTTTTTATTTATAAAAAAGCCAAAAAAAAAAAAAGAAAAACAATTTTCAGGTTCAAAACCGATTAAATCGCTTAGATAACAGTGGAGTTTGACTCCGAATTACTCTTTCAAAGAGAACATTTCAATTAATTTTAAAAATCTTCTTTTTTTTACTAGTTTCAAACTAGTTTTTCAATATTTTTTTGCTTATTTTTTGAAAAAAAATAAACGAAAAATTGACCAAAAACTTGGGTAAACGAACACCGGATTCAGCTGACTTTAAATGTAAGTTTTTATCAACAAAAAAATTCCAAAATGACTGAAAATTCAAAAAAGTTCAGTTCAGAACATTGAAAATCATCTTTTTTTTTTGTATTTTCTTATTGAAAAATTAAAACCAAAATAAAAAAAAAACGAATTCATAAAAACTTTAAATTCCCAATTGAAATGTCTGATTCATCAATTTTTGACGTTTTCATTATTTTTTCCAAATATTTCTAAAATCCGAAATTTCGCAATTTGTTTTTTTTGGTAAAACTTTTCAAATGAACAATCAATAGTTTGGAAAATGTTTCGATTATTTAAAAATTAAGAAAAAACAGGTGTACAACATCTGCTGCCTGAATTTTCCACAATAATTGAATGAAGAAAAAAAATACAAAAAGAAAGGTTTTTCCAAAAAAAAATAGAAAAAAATGTTTTTTGTTGAAATTTTATCAAAAAAAAAAAGAAAAAAATATTTTTAATTTCAAAATTAAAAAAATTCATTTTTTAAATTATTAACACATTTTTTCTTTCTTTTTTTTTTGAAGAAAAGTAGTTTTTAAACATCCATCTGCTGTGCTTTTTTTTCCCTCCAATTTTTTTACGTTGGGAAAATCACAGCTGCAGTTTAAAAACGTCGATGATCATTGCCCATATTTATTAAATTTAGTTTTGTATCAAAAACTTAAAAACATTTATTTAAAAAAACGGTTTTCTTTTCAGATTTGTTGAAGTTTATGAGTTTTTAAAAGTTTTTTTTCAAAAAAAAAAAAAAGAAAGAAAGAAAAAAAAATTCATAAAACAATCAATGACAAAAATGCAACAAACAACGCTGGGTTTGTTTTCTCAATTTCATCTTTCAATAAATTTTCTTTTCTTTTTCAAAATTCAGAAAGTTTCACGAATACACCAACTGAAACTCAAACTCATATAACTGGTCATTATTCGGTCTCGAATGGAATTAACAATTCTGAAAATGGTCTCGCATTTTTTGCTGCTTCTTTTAATATTGATTTTTATGATCGATTCATATTTCAGTTCGTTCTCAAAGTAGATCAACTGATGGAACTGATACAACTGATGGTAATCAATCAGATACTGTAGGTGGTGGATCAGAAATATCAACTCCACTTCCTCATCCACCAATAACAACATTAAATATGGCATTACAACAACAAAATGGAGCATCAACAAATGTTGATTCAACAATTAATAATTCTTTTCCAAATTTCAATCAAGGTTTTCATTTTTTTTCCCGAATTTTTGTTTTCAAAATTAAATTCAAACCATTTTCTCTTTTGTTTCAGCGGATCTTCTCAATTTTCACAATAATTCATTACTTCCCCATCATATGTTTTCACAGTTTGGAAGATACCAAAATCATGTAAGCTCAATGTTAAATTTCAAATTTCAACATCAAATCAAAAATGCATCAAAACTGACAAAAAAAAATGCAATTCGGGAAAAAAAAAAGAAAAAGAAAAAAAGAAAAAAAGGGGAGATGGGGAAGAAAAAAAGCTTCTCAGCTCTCTAGAGAAATTGAGAAAAGATGAGGAAAAAATCTCGTTTTTTGCACTTTTTCCCATTTTTTGTTGGTTTTTTTTAGGTTTCATTTTTTGTTCTTTTTCGATAGTTTTTTTTTTAAATTTTGTTTTTAATTATTTTTTTATTAATGGAAAGGGGGGAGAGGGGTGAGGGTAAAAAGGGAATAGAATCTAACAATTTTTAGTCTTCTGAAAATTCACTTCAGAAGTCAGATGAAAAGTGACAAAAAATCTTCTTGACCTTTTTTTTTCTCGTTCTTCGAACCGGGTTTGTTTCAATTTTCGCCATTTTTTTCTTGTGCTCTTTTTTCTTTCGCCACAACAAAATGGGTGGAAAAATGAAAATGCACACAGATAAAAAAAAAGAAGGGGAACGAAAGAAACATTGAGAGAGAGAGAGAGAGAGAGAGAGAGAGAGAGAGAAAGAGAGAGAGAGAGAGAGAGAGAGAGAGAGTTTATCGAAAAGAGAAATTCGAGCTGGCGCGAATGTTTAGCTTCTTCGTATTTTTATTATTATTATTTTAAACATTGAATCGGGGAATCAAAGACAGGAGAGAATAAGCAAGAAAACTGTGTTCCGTTTTCAAAATTTGAATTAGTTCGATTTAATTTCACTTTTTTTAGAAATTCAAATTAATTTCGAAAAAATGGAAAATTTTTGTAAATTCAGAATAAAAAAGAACTGAAATTTTGAAAATATTTTTCAATTTTTTGGTTTTGTTTTTTATTTTCTTTTTCTTCTCCCATTTTATTCAGACACTTTTTTTATTATTTTTTTTTGTGTGAAATAAAAAAAGTATGAAAATTCAGCAAAAAAAAAAAGAAAAGAAAAAAGAAAGAGAAAAAATATATTAAGACCTCCCAAGTAACTGAATCCCACTTCTGAATAGCTCGTTTGTATATTTCTTTTGCTCGTTTTTTTTCTTTTCTCTCTCTCTCTCTTTCTCTGCTTTTATTTTCTTTTTTTTTCCTTGCTCTTCGCCTTTTTTTCCAGTCACTTTTTGTGTGTTCTATCCGTTCGTCGCCGTGCTACTTGCACTTTTTTGCTCGTCGAATCGGTTGGTCGAAGTGTCTCCCTCCTCCGCCCCCCCCCCCCTTCCTCCATTTTTTTTCCTTTCCTTTCCTTGTTTCATCAAAAAGCTTATGTTGACCCTTAAAAGTGAATAGAAAGACACATTTTGACGGGAAAAGAAAATGTTGCATTTTTTTATTTTGTATCTGGTTTTGTTTTTAAATTTGAGAATCCTAAAATTAATTTTTAAAGTTTATTTTAAACGAAGAAAAATTCTAATAACTACATTTTTTGCTCATTTTCTAATCGAAACTTTTTTTTTCTTTTCTTTTTGTTCCTTTTTTTAATTGATTTTTTGATTGATTTGAAATCAAAAATCCAGAAATCTTCAATCACGATACCCCCATCATCTACAATATCAGCAGCGGCAGCAGCGGCAGCAGCAGCAGTGCTCGCCGCTGATTCCTCATCATCTTCTACTTCATTTGTAGTGGTAAGTTTGAAAGAAAAGAAAACACAGAATTGAATGTTGAAGAATTAATTTGAAAAACTTTTTCCTTTCCTTTTTTTTTATTCAAATGTGTGTATTCAAATGTTTTTTGTGTGACGTTTCATCGTTTTTTTTTCCACCAAATCTCATTTGTCACTTTCCGTTCGTTGTGTTCTTTTTCCACTTTTTCTTCCCACCCTCATCGATTCAACCATCCAATAAAAAAACACCTCAACGACCCGGATTCACCCGCTTCCACCCATTTATCCACCTTTGCTTTGTTTCCGAATTGGTGAAAGGCAGCACAAGGTTCACCAATCAATTTACTATCGGAACGAACGAACATCTGTGAATTGTTGCAACATTGGCTTCAAAACTTTTCTCTTCTTTTTTCCTCATTTTTTTTTCAATTTTTTTCTTTTTAATTTAATTTATTTTAAAAAATAATCGATAATTGATTGATATTAATTTTATTTATTTTTTTAACACTTTTTAAAATAATTTTTTTTCTAACCATAAAAGGAAAATTCAAAAATATTCTTGAAGCGAAAGTGTTCAAAAGTATCATTTTTAATGTAAAATTGTGAAAAAAATATTTTTTTGATTTTCCAAATATCAAATATTTACCAAAAGTCAGAAGATGCTTTTTCATAATTTCATCCCTTTTTAATTCTGATTTCTTCTTGTAAAAAAAAAAATTAAAAAAAAGAATCCATCGGCTTTCCTCGTCGTTTTTTTATTCCCCCTTTTTAGGTCAGCAATTTGGCGCATCCTCCTTCTTCGTGTTTTTTTTTTTTTTGCTTTTCTCAGTTCGAAATTTGTTCGCAAAAAACTTCTGTCGATGTTTTTTCTCTCTCTCTCTCTCTCTCTCTCTCTCTCTCTCTCTTTCGTTTTTTTTCAAATTTCTGTTCGTTCTGTTGTGTTCTGTCGGCCTTGAATACGGGAAACAAAAAATAGTTTGAAAAGTGCAGAGATGTTTCTACTGTCACTTTTCGCAGCCGTTTTTTTTGTGACCTAAATAAATTGAACATGAATAAACGCAAAAAAAGGAATGAAAGGCTTAGTGAAAACGGAATCAAAGAGACCTAGGGGTGACAAAAAGAATTGAAATAATAAAAAAAAATGACAGAAAAAAAAACGAAGGAACGAAGGAAAACCAATGTCCTAGGGGTAGACAGATACGGGATGGGTGGGAAGAAAAAAAAACGATCGAGAAACATAAATATCCATTCATTCCTTTATTCTTCTTATGAAACTATCATTATTTTCTATTTTTTTTCTTCTAAATTCAAAAAAAACTATGAATAATATTCTATTTTTCATTTTTTATAATGGAAATAATGAGTAAGTTTTTATATTTTATATTAATTAATTAATTAATTAAAAAAATATTCCCAATGGATTGTTTTTTGACATTTTTTCTTGTGGATGTGGATTGTATGAATTAATTTTACGATGATACGCCGCTTAAAATGTTAACAAATTTGAAAAAAAAACATCGACATTTTTTATTTCCAAAAAAAAAAAATTGCGAAAAAAATTGTTGAACTACGATGAGGTGAGGATGATGATGATGATGACGATGAGGGGTGGATGATAAAAAAATGTTGAAAAAAAAGAATGAAAAAATGTCATTTTATTTCTCTTTTCTTCTCTGGAATTGTAGTGATCATTTTTGCCCCCGAACTGATACCGGGTTTTTTTCTTTTTCTTAATTGGAATTGGTTTCATCTTTCACCTTTCTTCTATTCAATATCCCATTATTAAAAGAAAAGCGGGAGTGGCCCCGAGATCAGAAAGAAAAAAAAAGAACACGATAATCCGATTCATTTTCATTTCAACATTTCTCCCAAATCATATTCAGTTTTTTCTGATAATTTTCTTTAAAAATTCACGAATCATCATTCATTGTTCGAAATTCGATTAATTTTGAATGAAATATGAAATCTACAATTCAACCTCTATCGTCATCTTCTTCATCATCGTCCTCCTCCTCATTGTCTCCTTCATCAATTGGATCTGAAGGAAATTCAGCCAGCACGTCAATTAATGAAATTATTTCGGCAGCAGTTAAAAATGTTAAAGATTCAGCATTATGCAAGGTGAATTTTCATTTTCGATTACAAAAAAATGTTTTTTTTTTAATCATTTTTGTATGGAAGAATTTAAAAATCAATAATTTTTCATGCTTTTTTTTTGAAAGTCTTAAAATGGCGTCTGAATCTCAAAAATTAATTTTGATCTGTTTTTTTCCAGTTTTTCAAATTTTTCTTGAAAACAAAAGAAAAAAGGAAGAAAAAAAAATGATGAAAATTAATTTTTTGATGAGAAAAGTAAAAAAGAAAAGAAAAGAAAAGTATGAAAATTGATTTAAATTTGCCCATTTACCGTAATATTAGTTAGATATTTTCAAATCGGACGATCTTTTTCTTTCTTTCTTTCCTTCCCCTCGTTTTTTTTTTCTCCTTTACTCAATATGTCACTTTCTCATGTTCCATCGTGTTTCTACGCACCTTTTTTCTTCTTGCTAAACCGGTATATTTTCTACAAGCCATCATTTTTCTTTTCCTTTTTTCCACCGGCGGAAAATCGGTTACTGTAGATGACGAAGAAGTCTTTTCTGATTGGTCAAACTTTCTCATCAACGTCGTCTTCATTTTTGCGTTTCACCTTTTTTTTCGTAAAAGAACGAAACAATTTTTTTTTCGTTGAATTCGTTGTTGGCATTCGCTTTTTTGAATTTCTTCAATTATTTTCAATGTTTTCTCATCTTTACCGTCTCCAAATCATTTTTTTTAACTTTTGAGTTTTATTGATTTTTCGATTTGGTCACTTTTTTGTCTCGTTTAACGGGTTTTTTTTCTTCCTTCGGTTTATTGATATAATAAGGGCGGCAAATTTAAAAAAATGTCCTTATCATTTGATTTCCCTGCGAATTGTTACTTGGAATTTCAAATATTTTTGAAATTAACCTTTTAGCGAAACTTGTTTTAAAAAAAAATCGATATTTCTTGAAATGCTTGATCCATTTGCTTTTCTATCGTCCAGAACGTGGGAAAATCCAAAAAGAAACTTAAAAAATCAGTTTTTGAGTAAAATTTGCCCATTTCCCTTCCCTCCCTCTCTCGTTCCCACCCCGGACACTAAAAAAATGTTGCTTTTTTTTGTTGAAGAACAGCAGTTCAATTTGTCGGCCAAATAATTGGACAAATGAAAAGAAAAATGAATGAAAAAAAAAAAATAAAGAAGAAAAACGGCGTTCGAGAGTTAAAAAAAGAAAGAAAGAGAGAGAGAGAGAGGAAAACGAACTGCTGTTTACTTTTTGGTGTCATCGAACTTTGTATATGGCTCAATGTCTCTGTATACATATAAAAGTGCACGAAAAAAAATATCAAAAACTTTTTTTTTCTTTTTTTTTTTTGAAATTTGATATTCATTGTTCAATTTAGGATTTCCAAAAAAGAAAACAAATAAATTGATCGTCTCTTTTAAAAATTGATCGAGTCAAAAATAAGATGAAGCTTAGAATGATTCCCATTCTTAAAAAGCTGAAACTTTCTTCAGAGACGAAACCAAAATATTTTTGGTTAAGATTTTTGTTTGTGAAAAAGAGAAAAAGAGCAAGGAACACAGAAATATTGTCTGACAATCTGTTTCTCCGGTAAATCAACCAACAAACGTTCCCGTTTGGTTTCCTTATGTTGGACAGAGAGCGACGAAAAAAAAGGGGGGAAAAGAAATGAGGGGAAAAGGAGGGAGGGTCGGCGGAGGAGGGATGAAGAAAGTAGGGGTTTCAAAGGGGAGGAAGCGCATACACACAGACAACAAAAAAAGGAAGAAAAAACGACTGCAAATTCAAAAAAAAAGTGAAGAATGAAAGAGAATGTGAATTTGAGACAGATCATAAGTGTCAGAGTAATCGAAGAGACGACGACGACGCATTGATTGATCAGGAAAAGAAAAAAACGATGTGGAAAAAATATAACAAACACACACAAAAAAGAGTTGAGGTTTTTTAGAAGAAGAAGAGGGGAGCGGATGGCGAGAAGTAAGAGGAGGAGGGGAACGGGAAAGGGGGGGGGGGAGACGGGGGGATGTGAGGATGATGAAAAAAGGGGAAAAAAAGAGAGGGGGGAGGGGGGAGGGGGGCGAACAACACATAGTATGCACTACTTTTTCAATTGATGCACTTTTTTCACGTTCGGAATTTTTTTCTATTTAGCTTTGTTGGTAAATTGGATCAAATTAAATTTTTCCAGTAAGTCAAGCGAGTTTTTCAATTTTTTAATTTTCAAAAATTCTTTCATCAATCTTCCTTCAACCTCAATTTTTATTATTTTTTTTTTGTTAAAAATCTGAAAATTATTCAAAAAATGTTCAATGAAACTGTAATTATGAAGGACAAAAAAAACAATAAATTATTTGTTTTCCAAAATGTTTTCAATTCAGATTTTTACTCATAATTTATTCATTCTCAATTATAATTTCTTTTCCTGTTTTTTTTTTTGGGCGCGGGGGAGGAGAGAGGGGGGGGGGGGTAAATTTTCATTGGATTTGATGACATTTCAAAGTCGGAAAATGAAAAATTGATCATCCTAAATTACGAGAAAATGATACAGTAATATTTTGACATTTTTCTATTCAAATTTTCTTTCAATCGTTTCATCTTTTGCTTCAACGACTCTTTTTTTTTCTCATTTTCTGACGTTTTTTTTTTGAAAGTTTTTAGATGGTTTTGACCCTGTAAATGAAAAGATTCGTTTTGATCTTTCTTTTTTTTTCTTGTCGGTGTGTAGAATTGTTCGAAAATTGTTCGTATTTAGTGTGATATAAAAAGTTTACCGTGTGTGGTCGGAGAAATTTAAAAAAAAACTAGAGAAAGAACATTTTATTGCGAATTTATAAAAAAAAAATTTAAAAAAAAGATGATTGAATTGTACAAAACAAATTTTAAAAACAAAAAAGAAAAAGAGAAAAAAAAAGATTGAAAACCCTGACAATTTCAGTTCGATCAAAAACCGGACGTTGGCATCTTGCAGCAACAGATGCAGATGCGCGAGGCGAAACCTTATAAATGCACTCAGTGCGTCAAGGTAATCATTAGAATCAGAATCAATCTGAAATTCATTCATCTGAATTTGTTTTTTCTTTTTTTTCTTTTTTGAGGCTTTCGCAAACTCGTCGTATCTGTCTCAACATATGCGCATTCATTTAGGAATAAAACCATTTGGACCATGCAATTTTTGTGGTAAAAAATTTACGCAATTATCACATTTACAACAACATATTCGAACACACACAGGTGAAAAACCATATAAGGTAATGAATGGGGGGGGGGGGGGGAAAGAAAACTTTTTAAAAAATCAATAATTTAAAGTGTAAATTTACTGGATGTGATAAATCATTTTCACAATTGAGCAATCTTCAATCACATTCAAGATGTCATCAAACTGATAAACCATATAAATGCAATAGTTGTTATAAATGTTTTACTGATGAACAAAGTTTATTGGATCATATTCCAAAACATAAAGAATCAAAACATTTGAAAGTAAGTCAAGAATAATTCGAAATTTATTTGGTTAAAAATTCAATTTATCCAGCGACTTAAGGTTCATATTTGCCCATTTTGTGGAAAATCCTATACACAATCCACATATCTTCAAAAACACATGTCAAAACATGCTGATCGATCAAAAACAGCCGGATTTGTAAATGAAGTTCAAGCTGAACATTTTGATCCATCAATTTTGAATTGGAATAATATGACTGGAATGAGCGATACGAATAATCATGATGCATCAAGTTTTAATGCAATTAGTAATTTATTTCAACTGAAAAATATTGAAAAAAAACAAACAAAATGATTTTATAGATCAATTTGCGGCAAATTCAATGATCGGATCAGTGTCTGGTTCACAAGCAACACCATATTCCAATCAATCGTTACAAAATAGTGCATTTACACAATTATTGAATTTCCGTAATAATTCGAGATATTTTAATGAATATCAATCAACAAAAACAAATGGAGAAAGACCAGCTGGGTATAATTTTATTGATTGATTGATTGATTGATTTTTCATTTAAATATAATTCAAGATTTAATATGATAACTCCATTGGAAAATATTCAACGTTATAATGGAACAACAACATCTGTAACATCAGCATCAACAACAACTGCAACAACAATTAATTCAAGTCAAGCAACTCAACAATTTGATCCGCAAAGTATTATTCAAAATATAAAAAATCATAATTCTTATTAATCAAATCTAGGAAATGATATTATTTTCTATTTTATTTAATCATTTTTGGGGCCAAGCCCATTCTTCTTTTCTTTTCATTTTTCTAGTTTTTTACTTTTTTTTTTATTTTCACAATTTTGTTTCAATTGATCTTCTTTGTCATTGATATTGCTTTTTACATGATTCTCTCTCTCTCTCTCTCTCTCTCTCTCTCTCTCTCTCTCTCTCTCTCTCTCTCTCTCTCTCTCTCTCTCTCTCTCTCTCTCTCTCTCTCTCTCTCTCTCTATTTCTCTCTCTCTCTCTTTGTTTTTTCTTTGTATTATAGTGTGTGGCATTTGCGAATTCCTAGAAAATCTAAATAATCGGTCAGTACAACTTTTGCAGTTTTTAAAACAAACAAAAAAATGTTTTGATTTTTCTTTTGTTCTGTATCTCATTTCCTAATTTCCAGTGGCAATTTATTCGTTTTTTTGATAATTTTGAAATTTCTCCTCCCCCAATTTCTCTGATATCGATTCGATTTGTTCCCTTCTTCTTTTTTTTTCTCGAAAATAACAAAAATTGTTCCAACTCGAATTGAGATGTATGCTTTATTGCCAAGTTTTCATCATTTCTTTCCTTGTTTTTTTTTTTTTTTTTTAATTTTCATCTGAAAAATTGAAAATTCATTCTTTACAAACTCTCCAATGTTCTTTTTCCCCGTTTTTTTCATTTGACCGCCAAGCGGTTTCTTTTTCCGGTGAAATATTTTGATTTTTCCGTTTTTGTCTCGAGAACTTTTTGCAGTGTTTTGAATATTGCCTAAATGTATTTTTGTTTTTTCTTCTTCTTCTTCTTTCAAATCTCATCCCCGATTATTGAGTTCACACAAAAAATCCCCGCCGTGTTTTTATTTTAATCCAAGTTTTTAAATGAAATTCATCTTTTGGAGAGTTGTGAGTGTGTTTTTTTTTCATTTGTCCCCGCCCCCTTTTTGTGCCCATTTTCAATTATTTTTTTTTGTTTTCTTTTTTTTCCCCGAGTTTTTATTTGTTTTTTTTCTGTGTTGCGCACAACTTGGTTGTTCTTTTATAATAAATATTTATTGTAATTCAATATTGATTGAAAATTCAAAAAAAAAAAAAATCAATATTTTTCGAATATTTTGTTCAAAGGTTTTTTTTCAAAATTAAACTTCAAATCGTTTAAATTAAAAAAAATAATAAAAACGTGTTGATTATGATCAATGTCAAAAAAAATGAAATAAATAAATGAAAAATGATTTAAATCGATTATTTCTTGCGATATCAATTTCACAAATAATGGCATCTGAAGCCGAACAAACAAGAATACAACGGCGTAATAGAGTGAGAATTTTCAACAACAAAAAAAATGTGTCGAAACAAAACCAAAAAAATTAAAGATCGAAGCATGGCTTTTAGATATGGTTTCTCGTCTTAAAAAATGGACTCCAGGACATTGTCAAAGAATGTTTCATGAAAAAGAGCTTATTGAATTATGTTATCGAGCGAGAGAAACATTTTGGAAGGATAATACGAAATTAGATGTAAGAAGAATTAGCAACAACAAAAACAAAAAAATGTTTTCTTTTTTAAGTTGGAAATTCCAATGAAAATATGTGGAGATATTCATGGACAATTTGAAGATCTTTTAGCATTATTTGAATTGAATGGTTGGCCACCAGAACAAAAATATTTATTTCTTGGTGATTATGTTGATCGTGGTCCATTTTCAATTGAAGTTATCACTTTATTATTTTGTTTCCAAGTTTTATATCCTGATCGTTTATCATTACTTCGTGGTAATCATGAGAGTCGACCAGTTAATATGCAATATGGATTCTTTATGGAATGCAAAAAAAGATATTCAATTAATCTTTATGAATGTTTTCAATTAGCTTTTTATTGTATGCCACTTTGTGCTGTTATTTCAAATAAAATTGTGTGTATGCATGGTGGAATATCTGAAGATCTTGTTGATATGAGGTTTCTTCTTTCCCCGCTTCCACATCCCCGCCCCGCCCCGCCTCTTTTTTTAATTATTTGTATATTTAGACAACTTGAAAAAATTGAACGACCATGTGATATTCCTGACATTGGAGTGATTGCTGACTTAACTTGGGCTGATCCTGACGCGACTGTCACCGGATATCAAGATTCTCCAAGAGGAGCGGCTCGTGTATTTGGCGCCGATGCTGTCAAGTCATTTTTGAAAATGCACAATTTGGAGCTGGTGGTTCGTGCTCATCAGGTGACAATGGACGGATATGAATTTTTTGCCGATAAACAATTGGTCACAATATTCTCGGCTCCATCTTATTGTGGCCAATTTGATAATGCGGCTGCTGTTATGAATGTTGATGACAAAATGGTTGAAAATACAGAAAAATCAATTTTTAATTTTCTTTTTTTTTCAGCAATGTACATTTGTTATAATGCGTCCTGATTTGAAAAAGAAGGAAACAACCAAAGTTGAAGAAAAAAAATAAATTTCATCTTAATAAATGAGAAAATTAATTTTTTTTTAAATAAAAATAAAAATTTTATTAAATTCCCTAAAAATAATGGAATAAAAACATGAAAAAATTAAAAAATGATGTTTTTTTTTTAAATTTTAACTGATAAAAATTCTCCGCCCCTAATTAAAAAAGAAGCTTAAAACTATTGATTTTATTAAAGTCGATTCTATCGAATTTTTGTTTTCTCGTAAAATTGAAAAATATTAAAATTCTACTTTTTTTGCATAAAATGTGAAACATTTTTAACTTTCTTAAAAATGCCCAATTTTTTAAAGAAGAACAACGTGAATACAAAAAAAAATGTTTGTGGGAAAAAGAAAAAGAATTTATTTCAAATTTGAATATTTTTTGAAAGCGATAAAATAATTATGACGAATGATAGAAAAAATATCAATAATTTCGATAAAAGTTTGAGTTCGTAAGTTGATTAAAATGATAAATGAAAGAAAAGTGATGAAATTTTCAAAGAGATTTTTCAACTCATCCGCCAACCGGATTTTATAGTTCAACATTGAGTAAAAGTCAACCATCGATAACTTCAAATTCAACTGATTCTTTAACGGGAATCGATGAAATTTATTTTCCCGAAGTTTCTCTTCAATTAGCTTCAAACGTCGAATTAACAGAAAAAAAGAAAAAACATAAAAAAATGAAAAATCGAAAAAATAAAATGAAAAATTTGACAAATCATGAACACGTTCTGATTTCTCAATGTATCGATCGAAAAACTCTTGATTCTTCAAAATGGTTTTTTCCCCCTTTTTTTCCCCTTTTTATTTATTTTTTTTAATTTTTTCAGCAATTTATCTCGAATGGGAAGTAGAATACGAAATACGGAAGAAAGTGAAGAAACGCCAATCTCATTTTATGAATCTCTCATTGAGCGTCGCCGTTTTATTTCGCTTGGAGAAACTTGCAACTCAATTTTTGGGTTTTTTCAGAAGAATCCAGTTCGGCGACTTTTTTCAAAAAAAAAAAAAAAATTCATTTCAAAAATGGTTTTTTTTTTTTTAGAATTTTACAAAAGTTTTATTAGCGGCTTTACTTATGTATGCAATTATTTGTAATCTCGAAATATTTGTTCCAAAAATTATTGCCATGTTTTTAAGGTTTTTGATTTTACAAAATTAAAAAAAATAATTTTTAAAAATAATTAAAAGATTATTATATCCTTGGACAAGATATTGGGCCGTGATTGGTGAACAATTTTTCAATTCATTTGCCAATATGTTTACAAGACTTGATGGATTAATTTATGTAAAAATTTTTTTTTTTTTTTAAATTAAAAAAACAATTTTTTTTTTAAAATATCAGGCAACATATTGTGAATTTGCAACAAAATATTGTCGAAATCATCGGCTGATGTGTGATGTCAGTTGCTCATTTGTCGATCATGTTTTATCTCAATCACGTGCGCAAATTGCTCCACAAATACAAAAATAATAATCAAATGAAATGGATGATGGATGATAAACTTTTTCTTTCTTTTTTTTTTTGTATTCTTATCTTTTTTTATTCATATTCTTTACTTCCATTAAAAATTAATATTTTCTCTCTTTATTTTTTTAAATTTCTTTATATTTTATTAAAAAAGAAGTAAAAAAGAAAAAATATTTTCGCTTCATTTTTTGTTCAAATTTCAGGTATCAATAAAATTAAAAGAAAAAAAGTGATAAAATATGATAAAATGGTGTGAGAATGTTGCCTTTTTATTTTTGCTTATCATTTTTCAGTGATTTTCTTCTTTTTTTTTCTATCAAATTTTTGCTCTTTTTTGATCTTTTTTTTTTAATATATTTTTTATAAGTTTTTGTAAATTTTTAAAAATAAAAATAAAAATAGAAATCAAATTAAAAAGTAATCGAATGACATCAAATTCATCAACGGGTCGTCAAATTCGTTATCCAGAATACGAGAATTTTCTTGAAAAACTTCAACAAAAAGGTGGTCCATTCAAATTTGTGACGAATCGAAAACATTTCCCGATCGGTTCGAAAGTTGGAACGACGCCAAAGACGCGAAGTCTTCAAGAAATTGAAAAATCCGTGTTGGAATCACATCGAGTTAAAGTAAGAATTTTCAAATTTTTGAATATTTTATTGATTTTTTAATTGATTTTATCAATTAATGTAGTCTATTGAACTTTTCTGATTACTTATCAATTTTATCAACAAAAAATGATAGCAAAAACAACAAAAAAAAAAAGAATGAAGAAGAAAAAGAAAGAAAGAAGCTTTTAGAATGTAATAGCGGAAGAAGCAATTCGTAGAAAATGTGATCCAGAAGAAGTTCGAAAAGAATCATATCAAATAATCAAAGAAATGGCGCATCAATATAATCTTTTTAATATTCGATCATTTGGTTATTTTGTTTGTAAAGCAATCGAGGTTTTTTAAAATTGAAATTGAAATTAAAATTGAAATAATTTTTTGCAAAATTCAGAAATTATTTGATGGAATTTATGTAAATGAAAAACAATTACAAGAAATTCGAGAAAAAAGTAAAAATGACTGTGTCATTTTCATGCCATCACATAAGACATATTTTGATTTTTTGTTACTTTCACTTATTTGTTTTTTATACGTAAGTTTATCCATTTTTTGTTTTGTTCATTAAAAAAACCCCAAGTTTATTAGGATATTCAATTACCTGCAATTGCGGCTGGAATGGATTTTATGAGTATGAAATTTATTGGCGAAGTTTTAAGAAGATCTGGAGCATTTTTCATGCGGCGATCATTTGGAAATGTAATTCAAAAATCTTGAATTTCAGAAAATGAATAAAAAAAAGAAGATTTTAAAAGAAAGAAACATTTTTTTCAGGATCAATTATATTGGGCTGTTTTTTCAGAATATGTTCAAACCCATGTCGTCAATAATGACAGAACTGTTGAATTTTTTGTTGAAGCAACGCGAAGTCGAGTGGGTAAAAGTCTTCATCCAAAATATGGAATGCTTCAAATGATATTAGAACCATATTTACGTGGATCAGTCTATGATTTAGTCATTGTGCCAGTATCAATGAATTATGATAAAATATTAGAAGAGAAATTATACGCCTATGAATTATTAGGATTTCCAAAACCCAAGGAATCAACGTCAGGATTGTTTAAAGCAAGAGAAATATTGAATAAAAAAAATGGGAATTGTTTTATAACATTTGGTCAACCAATATCAGTTCGAAATTATTTTGGAACAAAACTTCATCGAAATACTTTTGTATGTCAACCAGATTCTCAATTTGTATTGGATTCTCAAGCAAAATATTCAATTCGACAATTTGCTCATCAAATTGTCAATATTCATAATAAAAATGCAGTGATAACTGTTTGGAATTTAATTTCACTTTTTATGTTACAAATTTTGGATAAAAATGATCAAACTATATTCAAATATCATCAAATACATCAAAATGTTGAAAATCTTATTCGATTATTTAATCGATTAAATATTAATATTCAAATATTTCAAAGTTTGGATTATGATCTCAGGTTTCTTTTTTTTAAATTTAAATTAAAATTTGAAAAAAAAAATGAAAAATTAAGATATTATATTGGATTACATAAAGATTTATTTGAACCATTTGATTTAGAACAAAATGATTTTCAATTAAAAATTATTGATTTTCCGGTTGAAAAAGAAAAATGTGGAGTCCCAAAAAATGTGATGGAAAAAGCAATAAGTCGATTAATATTAACAACATATTCAAATGGAGTTTTTATTTTTATTTAATTTTTATTAAAAAAAAAACAATTTTTTTCTTTTTTTTTTTGCAGATGATTCATTCTGTTGATAGTGAAGGAATCTTATGTCGAATTTTGGAAAAAACTTCAAACTTGGACGAATCTCGAAAACAGTTTTGGTAAAATTTTCATTTTTTTTTCTTTCCCGGTTTCTTTTTCAACTTTTCGTTTTCAAGCTGGTTTCATAATTTGATGAAACGAGAATTTGTGATTATTCCCGGCGAGTTGTCTCAACTTTTTGACACAACTTTGAATATTTTAATTCGATCTGAAATTATTCAAAAAACTGAAAATAAACTGGAAATTATTGATCCGATTGCAGCACAAAAATTAATTAAGATAATAATTGTAAGAGATTTGCATTGGAAATCAATGAAAAAATTCAAATTTCAGCCATATTTCAAACATTTTGAAATTGTTTTTAATTGTTCCGATTTGAATCTTCCAATTATTTTAGATTTGAATGAATTTGTTCGAAACGTTCAGAAGGTATTCATTTTTCTTTTTCTTCTTCTTCTTTTTTTTTTAAACCAATAAAATATCGATTGATAATTTATTTAGAAAATCAGTGATTTATACATTGAAAATAAAAATGTTCGATTATCATTTTTATCAACTGAGCCAATCAAAAATGCATTTTATTCTTTGATCGATTTAACTGTTATTCGAAAAACTGTAAATTTCCTGCCCTTTTTGTTTAAATATCAGAACTTTCTTTTCAGGATGCCGGATTTATTGTTAACAGTACAAATTTATTCGAATGTCGCCAACGAATTGAGAAATTCACAAGTTTAGAAAAATCATCGAAATTGTAACAAATTACAAAATAAAATGGTTTTATTCATCAAAATTAAAATTTTCTTTTTTTATCTGCTCCAAATATATCTTGATTTAGTCCAGCTAATGTTTGATAATTTGGATCCATTGTTCCTGCTTTGGCTCCGGGATTAGCTGGAGGTTTTGGTTTACCACCACCACCTCCTCCTCCTCCTCCTTTATCTTTGAAAATGTCAGCATTATTCAATCCAGCTAATGTTTGATAGTTCGGATCATTTGTGGCTGCTTTTCCTGGTGCTCCAGCTCGTGGTGGACCACCACCACCTCCTCCTCCTCCTCCTCCTTTATCTTTGAAAATGTCGGCATTATTTAATCCAGCTAATGTTTGATAATTTGGATCATTTGTTGCTGCTTTTCCTGGTGCGCCACCACCACCACCTCCTCCGCCGCACCCTCCTCCTCCTCCTCCTCCTTTATCCTTGAAAATATCAGCGTTATTCAATCCGACCAATGTCTGATAATTTGGATCAGCCGTTGCAGCCATTGCTGGTTTCTGAGGAGGATGAGCTCCTCCTGCTACTGCTCCAGCTCCAACACCAGCACCACCACCACCAGCACCAGCAGCCCCAGGTTTAAAAATATTATCATTTGATAATCCAGCCAATGTTTGATAATTGGGATCATTTGTTCCAGCAATTTGAGCCATATTTTTCGGCGGTTTAATTCCTGCATTTTTTCCTTGTTTATTTCCTTTTTTTTCCCGCTTTTTTTTCTTTTTCTTATCCTCTTCCTCTTCTTCTTCTTCTTCATCTTCTGTTTCTTTATCCGTTCGATCAGTATTTCTCTCTTTTTTCTTTCCACCACAAGCTGGTAACATTGTGGCGAGAATTGTTAGAATCATGAGAGCACATGTAAAATGTGATGAAACTAACATCTGAATTTGAAAAAAACAAATTTTTTTTTTGGAAATTTTTATAATAAACCTCGATGAAATCGAGTAAAACTATGAGAACTTGATAGTTTCTCATTTCAATCTAATTTCCTTCAAAATAGACAATAAAACTAAAATGACAAATTTTGTGAGCAACTTTTCCTTCTTTTTTTTTTTGGTCACGTTCTCTCCTTTTTAAATTTATTGAAATCTTGATTTTACAGCATTTAAATTTTAACAAAGAAAAACAATTTTCATTTAAAAAAAAACCCTAAAAAATTAAACACCTAACAACTAAAGAAAATCGATTTAAAAATTATTTTTTTTTATTTAAATCGTCGCTAATTTTTTGAATAATTTCCGGATTTTCCACAATTTTGCCAATATCTTTTAATGACACCGATTGAGATCCTCTTTTTGCTGGTTTCGGCATGTTCGGACCTGGTTTCCAGCCAATGAATGAAACAATTTTAAACGTTGCTGGATATTTGTTATTTTTTCCATACATGCTCTAGAATATTTTTTAATTGAATTTTCATAATTTTTATTTGATGGAAAACGTTATAAATTGCTTCAGCTGCTATCAAAATATCTTTTCTAATTGTTGTATTCCGTCGATATGTGCAATGAGATTCTCCCATTAGCTGAAGATCATACATTAATGAAAACATATTTGGATATCCGACCTAAAAAAAAAGAAGAAGAAAGTTTGAAATGGCTTTAATGGAAAACTTCAATTTCATCTGAATCAAGAGTAATCATATCGAAACCAGCAGAAGTTAACAATCCACCAATATCTTGGGCTCTAACAAATGGTGAAATATGCGATCCGATTCCTCCTAATCTTTCTAACTGAAAATAAAATTCGAATGTTTTTATTTAAATAAATTTTAATTTCAATTACTTCAGCTAATTGTAATGAACATCTCAATTCATATAATGTATCTTCAGCTAACATTGAACCAATAAATGGACAATCTGGTTTAAGAATATCATAACATTTTCGAAACCACAATGGTAAATTATTAATCCAATGTGCTGACATTGAGGAAACTAATAAATCAAACGTGTCTGATTGAAATTCATCTAATTTTTCTTCATCAGCGTTTATTCTTTCAACTTCAACATTTTCATCATCGCATCCATTACTATTTTTAATCATTTTTTCGCTCATGTCAATCTGAAATTTAAAAACAAATTTTATTTTATAATAAAACGAGAAAACCTGAATAATTTTTCCAACATTTTCTTTAATAAGATGAGGAGAAATATGGCCAATTCCACATCCAATGTCTAATACTAACGGATTGAATTTTGTTAAATCGAAAATCTATGTTAAATTAAATTAAAACTTTTTAAATTAAATTTATTGAAATTTGAATACTTTATCAGCTACTCTCCATCCAACTTCTTCTTTTAAATATTGAGCGTCTTTAAAATCGTTTTGTTTAACTGCCCAATTTCTTTGTTTTTGTTTCATTTCTCTATCAAAAACCTATGAACGTTTTTATTTAATTTTTATTAATAAAATAAGCTGACTAATGTTTGACATTCATCTTGTTGATTTGCTGTTGAATACATTTTTAATTTCGAGAACAATCTTTCATAATTTTTTGTTTGTCGTAGTATCATCCCGTTATTCTCTGTTGGTGATAATGCTTAGCTCTCAAACAGTATTTTACGAACAAAAAAATAACTTTTGGAAACATTTAACCTTATAAATGAAAAATCGAAAAAATATTTTTTTATTTTTTACCCAGAAAATGGAATAATATTAAGAATAGAATTTAAAAAAAAACAACAAAAAACAAGAAGAAATGTATATTAAAGTTGAAGAAAAGTTATTGATCAGCTCGATTTCCTCTATTTTGTACCAACAACCGATTTCTTATTATAAAATCATTATAATTGATTTCGTTCTTATTATAATTCTTATCATCATTATTTGGTATTAAAAGATCACATTGTATTCCTACATTTTGTTGATCAATTTTTAAATTTCCCTCAAATTCCTCAAAGTATTTAAACTTGTCAGCCAACTTTTCATACTAAATAATCATTTTGTTAAAACAAGAGTGCTCAATGCTATTTACCTGATCCATAACAGCAATTAATGCTTTCAGCTTTTGATCATCGGTTAAATTGAGTTCTTCCATGTTTTCATCACTCATATTTACTTGAAACCCGCTCTCCTTAAAAAACTGGAATATAAATGAAATGTATTTTAAAATAATTTAAAATAAAATTTAAAAAATACCAAAAATTTAATATATTTTACGGTTTGAACATTTAAACATTTATTTGAAAGTTTTTCTTGTTTTTTTATTGCTTTTTTGTTTGTTTGTGTCCATTCTGGAAACCATCCTTTCAATTTTCTCTCAATCGATTCTGCATAAATTAAATTATCATTTTTTTCCTTTTGAAGTTTTTCGATTTTCAGATTTTTCATTTTTTCTTGAAAAATCTCTTCTTCGATTTCTTTATTTAGTTTTAATTTCTTGTCAATCGGTCTGAAAATCAAAAAAATTTTAAAATGCTTTTAGACATTTTAATTATTGAAAAAGAAACCTTCTGTTCCTATTTAAAATTAGATAAATTAATATCGAAGCATGAAGAAAGTGAAGAAGGGCGGATGACCATTTTGTAGAAGGATAAACATTCCAACAAGTTTCAATCATTAAAAGAACAACACATCTGGAAAATATTTTTTTTGCTATTAGAAAAAGTGTGGATTTTGGTTGCAAGCTTTAAGAAAAAAATAAGATTTAAAAAAATTGTTCAAATTGTTCAAAACAAACTTCAACATATTTGCAGCCCATGGTATGTCATCATAATGTTTGATTATTGGATAATTAAAAAACAACAAAAATGGTAACTGTAAAAAAATAATAACTCATTAAAAGTTTTAAAAAATTAAAGTAAAAACCTGATGGTAATACCAACTATAAAATTGATAATGTAATGATCTTGAGAATGCGATTCCAATTAAATTACAAGTGCAAAACGCATAAAATGTATCGGTTGGTCCAGTTTCAGTAATAATTCGGTATTTAAAATTTTTTTTGAGGGCTGTTTTCAAACCATTTACATTTCTGAAAAAAAAACCATTATTTTGATCTGATAAAATGAACAAACATGCCTAAACCACATAAAATAGGCAAAGAATATTAAAAATGTTATATGACCAATAAGAAGAGAAACATGAAATCGCTTATCAAGAAAAATGGATTCTGGTAAAAATCTCCAATTTACTGTCCATTTAAACATAAATACACGTCCCAAATCAAACGATCGAATTATATATGATTTCCAATCGAAGATTAAAAATGGTAATCCAGCGTATAGTTGAATAATTCTTAAAATTAAAATATTCTTAAAGTCTGTTTAGTCAAATATCATTGAAAAAACTAAGTTAAACTAGTTTTTTCAAATCTTTTTTTTAATATCTTAATAATACTTACCCACATAATGCAATATACCCAAATGTATTTTTTATTCCAGTATTTAACAATAAAGTAAAAAATAATGCTGGCGAAAATAGTAGAATATTCATTTTGATAGACACGGCTACACTGTAAACAAAAACAAATCGAATTTATAAACAAATTAATAAAACTTGCCTATAAAGAGAACATCCAATTAACCATTGGTGTGATTGAATTTTACTAACCGCCAAGTAGAAAATGAACATTGCAATTGGATCATTGAATAATCGGAGCATGAAAATTGAATGAATTCTATACCCTGTTAATGTCATAAAAATCAATACAAACGCCGGAATCTTAAAAATAAAAAATTCTCTTTTCCTTGTCGTTTTTTTTTTCAATTTTACTTGTTTTGTCCGATAATAAATCTTGAAAACAATTGCTAAATTAGCAAGATATAATATCATAAACAAATATTGTGCAAATCGAATATTCTTCCCAGAATTTGTTAAATGATATAAAAGTGTGTAAACAAACAAATGTCCTCCAGGATATACTAGTGGGCCCGTATCTCCACCAATTTGTGTATAATTTGATATTCCTTTTTTTGTATAACATTCCACTTGTTGCATATACGTAGACCAATCAATTTCTGTGTCTGAAACAAGAAATTAAGAAAAAAAAAGATTTCGTTTTTCTTACATGGAATTCGATTAATCACAAAAAAGCTTAAAAAAACTTCGGTTATCCATAAGAAACAAGCTGTATGTCGAAATGCTGAAATTAAATATTTAACACATTTTATTTAAAAAATACTTACTTCTTTCATCTCGAAGGAAAAAACTATAATAATATTGCTTTGTGAGCAAAAAGTTGAAATTTTGTACATTTAGCATTTTATAACATGCTAAAATTAAGATTTTGATAAAATCAAAAAAAAAAACTTTGGTGAATTATTAATAAAACCTCAAGTATAAAATTAGATCATTACTTTTTAAAATTTTTTTATAAAAACCATTAAAAACGAAAAAAAAAAATTTATTTATATAAAAAAAATATTCAATAAAATATTATCGTCTATAGCGATATCTCTTGAATGTAAACCATAATTGAAAAACTCCATTTTGAAATTGGCATTTATATCCATTTTTATGCAATATTTCCCATTCCCGATTCACAACTTTGAATGCAATATCTTCATATGGAGGACCTGCTTTAAATCGAACAATTGCAAAGTCAGGATCATCGCATGGAGTGATAGTAAACGTTGGCGGTTTCGAAGGATCAAGAAGATCTGGATAGAAAATCTAAAAATTGAAAATTAAATTTTTATTGAACTCTTTTTTAACTTTTAATCTAGCTTACATTAAATTTGTAGCCTTGAACAATTTTCGGTGGTGGGTTATCCATGTCATAATGTGTTTGATTATATTTATTCCAATCAAATCCTGTTTGAACCCGATTAAGATATGTAGGTTTTCTCGGTCGATATTTATCGGACCACAAATGTTTCTAAATTATTAGGTTTTAAAAACATAACAGTTTGGATGCACTGAACACACTAATCCAAATTAATTTTTCAAAAGCAATAGTTAATAACGTGAAACGAAAAAAAAAAAACAAACCTGAGTTTCGAGTTGTTCTTCGACTGAAAATATTGCTTCATCCCCTTCCATTCCTTTTCGAGCAATCGATAACATTTTTGCATCAGTTTCCTGAATAATTTAGTTTATCAAACAAAAAAAAACTTTGATTAATATTGTAAATACATTTGTCGCTCCTTCTGACGGTTTTCTATTTTTTTCTCTTCTTTCTAATAAATTTTCAGCATCTAATTGAGCTTCAATAATTTCAATTCCGGGCATTGTATCATCAAATTTATTGTAAGGTGGACTATAACATCCAATTTTATATAACTCAATTGTTGCTTCTTCCAATTGCTCAGGTTTTAATAATCTCCATTTATGTTCTTTTTGCTCATCATCTAATTCGGGATTTTCTAATTTTGAGATGTCGACTTTCTTGATTATTTTTTTTGAAAGTTGTTCACTATTGGTCGCATCATATTCTTCACTATTTTCTTGTTTTATAACTGGTTTTATTTCCTGTGTTGGGATGCTCGCTTTTTCAGCCAACTGTACTTCTTTCATCTGTTCTTCTCGAATTCTACTCAGTTTCAATTTCAAAACTTGTCCGTGAAACTCTTTTAATCGCTTACGAGCAATGAAAACTTTCAAGTTATCTTTAAAAAATTATAATAAAAATATAATTTATACTTAATTTTACTCACCATGAAGATCTTGCCAATAACCTTTATTGCTTGCATTTCCATGTAATTTATTCACAATTTGATTTTCAAGTTTGCACAATTCATCAACAGATTTATCCTAAAAAATAATATGTACGTGACATTTTTTATTTAAAAAAATACGTCACTTGATGTATTGGATAATAATTATATTTTGGTTATATAACAAATAAATTTAACAACATGGATCAAGTTTCAGCAAATGATTTAAAAGATGAATCTAATAGGAAAATTGGTATAAATTAAATGCATTGGAATCCATACTGTGGTTATTATTAAGGACCTTCTCCTCCACCATTGACAAAACAATCGGAAAATCTTAAAAAAACGTCTCTACCATACGAGATTATAAATGGAATACCATGTTATCAATGTGATCATGTTATCGATGGAGTTGTTAAGGTAATGATAATGATAAGGAAATTTTTTTTTTTGGTTTTTGAAAATAATATTTTTATCTGAGATGAACTAAATTGAATTCAATTTAAATGAGAACATTTCTTTTTAATAGATCTTTGAAAGAATTGGATTTGACGATAAGGTTGGCGCAACGTTTCTGGGAATTGATGAAAATAACAAAGAGCTTGTGGTTCGAGTTGCTCCAAGTGAAATTACTGCTCATCCTGTTCGTGTTGAAGCCGCATTTTTATGCAAAGTTGAAGCCGAAAATGATTGGCGTTATTTTTCCCAAGTTCACAAAATTTTTCAAACCGACGATGCTTTTCATTTGACTTTGTTTTTTCGTGGTGGTCCAACGTTGGAACAATGTTTCAATTTTCGTAATCAAAAGTTTACAATTGGAACTGCCGGAAGACTGGCCGAAGATATTCTTCAAGTTAGCCTAATAATTTTAAGAAGTTTAACTTGGGTTTTGTTTAGATAATTCAATGTGCTCATAAACATGGTTATCTTGTTCGATGCTTCAACTTGGATTGTTTTCATTTTGATGCAGCTTGTCGTCATCTTTTTATGGCTGATATATCATCCCTAATTAAAGATATTTCAAAAACAGAGTTAAAGCTGAAAAATCCAGCTGCTTCATATCTTGGATCATCTGATTTCGCACCTATTGTTCATCATGAAGGCGGTCATATCAGTGCAAGACAAGATCTTGAATCTTGGCTTTACTTGTTTATTTACTTGTTTAATGGACTTCCATGGGTGGACCTAAGAATTGATGAAGCAGCTCAAATGAAAAAAAAACTGGTGGAAACTGGAAAACTATTTGAAGGTTTACCTGAGAAGTAAGTACTAATGAACGCAAAATATTTTTAGTTATTAAAAAAATTATAGATTTAAAGAAATAGCTTCAATTATTTTTGTTGACGAGCAATATTCAGATGTAGCTGACGATAACTACGAAAAATTAATTCAATTGACACAAAATTTGTACAGAGAGGTTGGTAAAGTAGAGGATCATGAGGATAACATGGATTTTGAACGAGAACCAACACCAGAAGAAATACCAAGGTCAGTGTATTTATAAATTGAAAAAATAAATTTTGATTTTAGGTTAGTTCTATGTCGCGATGATGAAGAAATAAAAAGTGGCGAGGAAGAAAGTAAAAATGAAGATGAAGAAATTAAAAATGAAGATGAAGAAATTAAAAATGAAGATGAAGAAACTAAAAGTTAAACCGTAAAGAAATAATATTTTACCTTGAATAATTTCAACGCTTCTTGTTTAACACTCGCATGAACTTCTCTCGAATCTTGATATTCTTTTTTTGAAATTTCATCTTTGACAATTGTAACAATATCATTCCATGTTGTTATATTTTTCGTTGAAGTTTCTAATGTTTGATAAGTCTAAAGATGTGATTACTTATTGAAATGAGAACACTTTAACAAACTCGAATGTCTTCTAATAAATCATCAAGGTCTTCTAATGATTTACAATATGTTTTAATACAAGTGATAGGATCTTCAAGTTCAAATTCTGCATCAGTTTTTTCATTAATTTCATCTACATAACGCATATATCGAGTTAAGACATCGATTGCTTTAGCTCGACCTTGCTCAATTCGGATTCGACTTCTCTCCTGTAAAAATAGTTTTAAAAAAATTTAAAACTGATATAATTTAATAAACCTTTATTAAGTTCATATTGAATTCTTTTTCCTTTTCATCAGAAATCATTCCTTCCTTTATATTATTATCTCTTGCAATCATATCCATATCTTCTTTTGCAGCAAGTCTAGCATCTCGAATACGTTTTAACTCGGCAGCTTCGTGAAGATTTTTTTGAATTCTTTGACGAGTTCTAAAAAAGATGTTTCGAAACTTTATAAATTCTTGACTTTACTCAATCTCTAATTTTTTAGTTGACATGTTCAATTTTCCTTCTTTTTCTAACTTTTTCCCCCAAATAAAAGTTTCTGTTAACTTCGTGTCGTTGAAAGGATTATTGAGATTTGTGTAGGCAAGTTCTGATGGTATAAGACAATCATTTTTCGATTTTGACATTCTTTTTTCTTCCTTAAAAATATTTTATTTCGGAAACTTTTAAATAAGCTATCACCTTTCTTTTTTTTTTATTCATTCTTCTTAACTTCTTTTCTTCGATTGTTTCATTCGCTTTCAATTTTTCTTTTTCTAATTTCTTTTGAATTTTTTTTTGAATTCGTTCATTTTTTAATTTTTTCTACAAAATGATTAATTACTTTAAAAAAGGTTTCAATATCATACTTCCATGTTACGATCACTATCATCTGAATCGGTAGAATTGCTTGATGAAGAATAATGACGTTTTCTAATAAAAATTATTGTTAAATTTAAAAAACTGGTAAACATACCTGCTTCTACTTCTACTTCGAGATTTTTCTTTGCGATGTTTAGAACTTTTATGTTTCCCCATCTGAAAAATACTTGTATTTCTCAAAGTCAATTTATAACAATTTTAAAATAAGAAAAACCAAATTTTAAAAGGAAAAAAAAACATTTTTATTACTATGCTGGCCTAGAAACCCAAACTACTTAAAACTTCATGCGTCACTTGCAAAGCCCGCCCTTTCGTCCTTTTTTAATGGTTTTATTTCACGAGAATTTTGGCAGTATTTCGGCAGCCTTTTGCAATTTGTTTTTTTTTTTTGAAAATTTTTAAACATAAATTTAATAAAAACCTATGTATAAAAATACTTATATAAATCGTTTTTCATTAAAAAAAAATGTTTAAAATTCGGAAAAGTCACCAAAACAGGATCAGTTTAAAGATAGCTTAATGCATAATAATCATAATTTTTTCAAAAAAAAAAATGACTCAAAATTTTCAAAATAAAAATATTTCAAATAACTATCGTTTCGTTTCATAAATAGTGATACGCAACTCAGCGCCACATCCGCAAACACCGCAGTGCACCAAATACCATAATTTGTTTCTGTATTCACAGTTTCATTGTTAATTGAAAAATTTAGAATCGATTCAGCAACTCTTTTTGCTCTCCTTCCAACGAATTCATAAAATGATTAAACATGATTATATTATTTTGGGCATGGTTGTCAATATTTTCGAAGAATAAAGCCCAATACGTAGCTATCCATTTGTTGGCTTTTAAGGTTGGAAGCTTTGTCACCGGCAGCTGGATGGTGCTGTTGTTGATCGTTGCTCTCTTTTTCGTTGCTGATTGACGCACTCGGTCATCTTCTATCCGTTTCAATTTCCGAAGAATGTGGTTTCAAGAAAGATATTTTCAGCATTTGCAATGACCTTATTCATTTCGTCCACTTAAAACTTTTTTTAATGAAAAGTTCAAAAATAAAAATGTTTGGAGCACTAAAAGCAAAAAGCCAGTAAATATTATATCCACCAATCAAATGCTTTTTCAGATTTTCAAAAAAAAATTAAACATCATCTATTTTTTTCAGAAATTTCTAGTTAAAATCAAATTGAAATTTTTAAGCTGAAAATTGTGAAAAAATCAATGAAAAAATGAATTTTTGATCCTGAAAATAAATGAATGATAAAATATTGATGTTCCAATATTTATTGAAAAGATTACACAAATGAAAATATTCTTGAAGAACAAATAATGCTCCTGTTTCAACATATCAATTTTCATTTTCTATTTATACAGTATCTTTTCATCTTTTCACCTTGTTTTATTATTAAATTAAATTGTAATTTTACAGTTTTTATTTTTATGCTTTTAATTGTTCTAATTTTTAATTTAATAAATATTATAAATACAAGTGATGATGAATATCGTTTATTAGATGATTTAAGAAAAGGGTAATTAATAAAAAAAAACCTTTAATAAATTAAAAAAATGAATTAAGATATGATCCAGTTGAAAGACCAGTTTTAAATCATTCAAAACCAGTCACAGTTAAACTTCGATTAATTCTTCAACAATTGGTTGATGTTGATGAAAAAAATCAATTGATAACATTGGTTGTATGGACTCAATATACATGGAATGATTATAAAATGAAATGGGATCCAAATGAATATGGAAATATTTCAACACTTCAATTTCCATATGGTTCTTTATGGAAACCTGATATTTTATTATTTAATAGGTTTTTTTTTTTGATTTTAATTTTTAAATTAATAATTCTCAAAGTTTTTAAGTGCCAATGAACATTTTGATGCATCTTTTCCAGTTCATATGGTTGTTTCAAATAATGGAAATATATTATTTGCTCCACCTGGAATAATGCAAGTTTCTTGTTCATTAACAATGACATGGTTTCCATATGATGAACAAGTTTGTTATTTAAAGGTTCTTTTACTTTTCTTTTTCTTTTTTTTCAAATTAAATTAATTTTTTTTTTGTAGTTTGGCTCATGGACTTATGGGAAAAAACTTGATCTTCAAATTGATGATAATGATCTTGTTGGGCCACATAAAATTGATCTTCAATATTATGTTCCAAATGGAGAATTTGATTTGTTAGCAACACCGGCAAAACGAATTTCAACACAGTTTTTAGATGAAACATATTCAGAAATTTATTTTCATTTACATTTAAAAGTCAACAAATTTGTTTTAATTTAAAAAAAAATCAATTAATTAATTTTAATGATTATTTTAGAGACGAGTATTATATTATGGAATAAATTGGATTGTTCCATCGGTTTTAATATCTCTTAGTAATATTCTTGGATTTATGATTCCACCAGATTGTGGTGAAAAAATCACGCTTCGTTTGTTTTATTTTTTCTTTAAATTTAAATAATTGTTAGTTTTTTTTCTTTTTTTTAGAAATTACAAATTTATTATCGGTTACTGTATTTCTTGGAATGGTATCTGATGTGACTCCACCGACATCTGAATCAATTCCAGTTATTGCTGCATTTTTTTCATTTTCAATGGTTATTTTAGGTCTTTCAATTTTTGCTACTTTAATTATTATTAATATATTTTATCGACATCCCAAATCTCATGTAATGGGTGAATGGACTAAATTTGTTTTTTTGGAGTGGCTACCATGGTTTTTATTAATGAGCCGTCCCGATTATTTGTTCAAAAAACCAAAAAAACCAAAAATAGGCAATGATAATTCTAGTGTTATAAGTAGCAAAGTATTCGGATTTTTTATTTAATTTTTAAATTTTTTTTTTTTATTTTCAGAAATCATTGAAAACCTTGGAAGAAAATATTCAGCTCAATGAAACCTCGAATTCAAATGAACGTAGGAAAAGGAAAATTTGGAACAAAAAAAAGTTGAAATTTTAAATATTTTCAGAAAATATGAGCCGACCGAGATTATTGGTGAATAGTCAAGTATTTAATGAACCATCAATTCAATGTCTTGAGGAAATTATTGAGCTTTTAAATATTTTTAAAGTCATTTTTTTCGAAATTTTTAAAACCCAAAAAAAAGAAAAAATAAAATTTCAGAAAAAATTAGAAGAAGATGAGGAAGAAGAAGAACAAGTTTTAAATTGGAGATTCATGGCTTTAGTTATTGATCGATTTTCTCTTTTTCTTTTTACCGGTATTTTTTATTTTCAATCAATTTTAAATATTTTAATTTCCATCTTTAAGGTTTAATATTTGGAACAACTTTTGTGATTTTTCTAGCAACTCCAAATTTATTATCTACAAATCCAATAATTGAAAACCTAACAGAAATACAGAATTAATTTTAAATGTATTTATTTTACATTACAATTCATGTCAATAAAATATTTAAGTCTCAACTTGCGAGAAATACATTACACAACTTTAGCTAATATCACAGTTTAATAAAGAGATCGAATTTGTGCCAAACAATTCATTAATTTAACATCATCAATAGGATATTCTGATGATACAGCTTCTGTAAAACGGTGCAGCCTTCTTTTTTTCCCTTTATTTCTTTGCTTTTCACTGTCATCAATTAAGCTTAAATATGGAAGAATATCTGTTAAGATTGCATTTTTTGAATATCTCCCAAAGAATGCTTCATATCCATAATTGACATTTATCATATTCTTTTTTTGCTAAAAATTTACAAATTTTAATGATTCGTTTAGAAAAAAACATACTTTTTTCAAACAACTAGAAACATCATCCAATGATATTTTATCAAACTTTGAATCATTATTCTGTTCTACTTTCTAAAACAAAAATTGTTTTTTTTTTCGACAATTCAATTATCACCTCTGATATATAATTTTTGATAAGTTCACATTTTTCGATATCCCTTTCCATTTTTTCCCATTTCATAGAAGATGCCCGATTTTCAAACTTTTCCAAATCTTTTTTTTCGGAAACCCAATCATAATCAAAACCTTGAGAGACTGTAGAACGGGGCATTAATGGCAACGGCATCTTAAAAATAAAACACAACTTAAATTTTTACTTATGATAATAAAACCTCTGGTTTGAGGGCAAAAAAATATGTTTGCCGAATTAATCCACGAAGATCATAATGACATGATAAAGCTAATTCTTTAATTTTTTCTTCATTTATCCATACATCTGTTGCATGATATATTAATTGCTAAAATTGCTATTTATAATATAATTTTTTAATACATATTATTAAAATATTATGTTACCTGACAATATTTTCGAATAACTGATTTGTTTCTTTTTAAATGTATTTCGATAGGTTTTGTTTCTAGCATGACTCCTCCAATTGTTTTTTTAGGATATTCTCTTTCACACGTCCACACAACAGGTACTTTTGCTGTATTTATCATTTCTATTAACGCCGATGACGCATTTTTATCATATTTTCCAAAAAACAAATCCACATGTTCGATTACAACTAATGACTGACTAAACTTTTTGTCAAGAATACTTTTTGATTTTTGCATTGAAGCTGTGTCTTCTTTTCTTTGGTAAAAGCATGGCTTGTTTTGAAAAAATCGCACCATTCCCGCTGATCTTTCGCTATTCATCTGAAGATTTATAATTAATTAAATATAATTTTTAAACTATTCTTTTACTCTATGAGATCTCATTGCTTCTGTAAGTTTTGATTTTATAGATGATCCTTTTCTTTCTTCATCTGGCCCCATCGAAACAATTTTCATATTTTCTTCATTTGCTATTGCTTCAATCTACAATTGTTTCAATTATTTTAAGCAATACATTAGACTCAAGTTAACTTACCATTGCTGTTTTTCCAACTCCTATAGGACCGATTAACACCATTGGATTTTCGAGATCCTCCTCATTTGATTCTTCATAATCTTCATCATTATCAGAATTTGTATCTTCGTCTTCATCGCTAGAACTCAAAGTTCTTTTTTTTCTCATTATTTTTTTCTTTTCCTTTTTATTTTTTTCCAATTTTTCTAATTCTTTTGCTTCTTTTCGAACTTTTTTTTTCCACATTTGCAACCATTTTTTTACTTGATTAATTTCCTCATGTCCCATTAAATGCTCTACATTTGTTGGCTTATATTCATTAGGTCCTTTTTCTTTTAATCGTAAACCTTCGTTTTCTAATCCAAATGAATTATCCATACACCTGAAAAAGTATTTAAAAATTTATTTAAAATTTTATTTGAAATTTTTACATTTCTTTTCCATTTTCAACTTTTTCTATTGGACCAATCACAAATTTTTCATCGTTAATTTCAGAAACATTTTCTCGTAATTTGAAAATGTAATCAGATGAAGCTTTTTTTACTTCATATTCAAAATATTGCCGTGTGGGGAAATTCTGTAAAAATACTAATAGATATTGAACAAATATGGAAGGAACCTCACAATTTGTTCAATATTGTTATCATTTTCAAGTAATGATTGTTTCACATTGAAATCGATAAATGAATAAGTTGGAGCTAAGCGATCACCCCACTTTTTTTCAACTCGAATTTCTTTTATTAAATTTTTATTGCTTATTGTTGAATCCGTAACAGAGGTTGCGATGCATTTTGGGTTGCTGTCTACATTTGAACATGAAGACTTCTCTGTTTTTGGAACAAAGCTACGGGGAGAGAACATTGAGAAAAACTTTTTTGGAGTTGATGAGTTACTTGTTGACGATGTTGATTTGGATGTTGAAGGATTTAAAACATTGTTGGGTGTATTTTGCTGCAAGTATGTTTTAAGAGAAAATTTTTATTTAAAAAAAAAACTTACTGATAATGTTTTTTCTGATTGGGTTTGCTCATTTGTTCTGTCAAATAATAAAACCGTTGATCGTCTTTTTAACTTATTTGAATCTTCTTCCGAAGTGTTTTCTATTATTATTATTTCGTCTTTTAGATTTTTGTCTTCTTTTTTTAATCGAGGTGAAAAGAAATCAGAATTTATCATTTTTTTCTTCGTTTCGACTGTATTCTTATTAAAAGCAGCTGTTGAGAAATCTACTGTTTTAACTGTTTCTGTTATAAATCTACTTTTTCTGCGTATACGTTTTGTTTTTGTATCAGATTCATTCTTAAAAAAGTTTTATTTTTATTTTTATGATTAGTTTAATTTACCTTTTTTTGTGAAGAAGTATCAAAAACAATCTTTGAATCGTCACTTTCTGAGCTAAGTGGAATAAATCGAGTTGACCTTCTTTTATTATCTAGCTTGATTTCCGAATCAGTTTGTTCTTTCGTTTTAATTTCGTTTAACGCTGTTGGAGGTGTTGATAATGGAGATGCAGCTCCAACTATTAACGATTTTCTTTTTTTCCTTTGTTTTAAAGATTTACTTGAAGAAGATTCCGTTTTTTCATTACATGTTGATGTCGGGTCTGAATCTGTTTCTCCATCACCAAATATCATATGAGCTCTAAACAATTTCATAAAAAGTTAAATTGTAGCTAGGTATTTTTACGCAAACCTAAATTGAACTTTTTCTCCATCTTTATCTTTTATTGAGTTTAAATAAGCAATCGATTGTGGAGTTATTTCTAAATTTACTGTGCTCAAACGTTCTCTTTCTGGATTTTTTGTATCTTCATCATCTGACGGTAGGCACAAGTTTTCTGGGTCCTAAATGTTAAGGAATTATAAATTTTGTTGAAGAATGATAATTATGAAAATTAATTTAATTTAATTTTCAAGTAAATATAAGTTAAATTACATATTCAGATCTAGGAGTTATAACTTGAATTGTACAAATTGAGTTAAACCGTAAATTATTTTTGGCTATTTTTGAAGGTGTTGAAGTTGAAAGAGTTTGGTATTTTTTGAGCACCTAAATACTTGCAAAAATTATTTTTGGTTAACTTGGTTATTTTTTATAAAAACTTTTTTTGCTGCTGTTTGTGCAATTGATTTTTCTTGAGACGATTTCATACAAGATTTTAAATCTACTCTTTCTCCAATTTCAAGCTGAAAGGATATTTGTGTTGCATTCGTTTTTATTTTGATAACCTAAATGTAATACTGAAAACACTAACCGAGTAGCGTATTTCTCGCTCTTTTTTTCTTTTTTGTATAATTTGTTTGAAATCGTGTTGAGCTTTAACTGCCGCAATTCGCCGGGGACGTTGAACTTTTTCCTCGGGTATGATCAATTGGTCTATACTTTCGTCGCACCCGCACGATGCCAGAAGCTCTGATCCAGCCGAAGAACGGCGATTTTGCCTGAAAATTTTACTTTTCCGGTTTAAAATAAAATTAAAGAAACTTTTTCTTTCTTTCAAAAGTATTTGTTGTAGAATTTATTATAATTGATTTGTTTTCATTTTCTTTTAGTTCCACACATTCCATACTGAAATATAAAAATAAGAAATGAGTTTAAAAATTTTCAAATAATTGACTACTTATATTCATTCTATTATTTTAACTAAAAAAAATCTTTTAGTATAAATAACTATCACCAATCTTATTTAAGAAATTTAACTCTTGGACACAATATTCATTAGGGCGCACTTGCAACGTGCAACCTTCTCGCGTTCTTGTGTAATTTATAAACACTTTTTTGGTTTTTTTTTTTAGTTGTTATTAAAATTTAAAAAAAAATAAAATAGATTTTTGAAAAATAAAAAATTAAATTGTAAAAAAAAAATTATCAACTTATTAAAAAATCAGCATGTTTTTTTGTATTGATTAAAGGAACACTCAGTGTTTGAAAATGAGGCTCTTGAAACGAAACAAATATTTTAATATTTTTGCGCGGGAAAACTATTTGCGGGAAGTTTTCATTTTCAAATTTACCGATATTTACTGCTTTTTTTAAAGATTTTGAATGATTTTCATCTATTTATAACAAGACTTTCAAATTTAATATTAAACAAATTTGTTTCGTTACAGGGCCGATTTACTAACAATTTACGTTTAACAATATGAGCGCTCTTGCTGACACTACAAACAAAATTCAAACTGAAGAGTCATTAGCTGACCAAGCAACTCAAAAACAAGTTGTTGCAGAAACAGCCATTGAGACATTAAAAGAAGCATCAACCGAAGCACCAACTGAAGCATCAACCGAAGCACCAACCGAAGCATCAACCGAAGCACCAACCGAAGCATCAACCGAAGCACCAACTGAAGCATCAACCGAAGCACCAACTGAAGCACCAACTGAAGCATCAACCGAAGCACCAACCGAAGCACCAACCGAAGCACCAACTGAAGCATCAACTGAAGCATCAACCGAAGCATCAACCGAAGCATCAACCGAAGCATCAACCGAAGCATCAACCGAAGCATCAACCGAAGCATCAACCGAAGCATCAACCGAAGCATCAACCGAAGCATCAAACGAAGCATCAAACGAAGCATCAAACGAAGCATCAAACGAAGCATCAACCAAAGCGTCAACCGAAACATCAACCGATATTCAAGTTGAAACTCCCAATAAAATCTCAACTGAAAGCACGGAAGAGCTGATGGAAACAACTGAAGCTACTGAGTCAGTTCAAGCTCATGAAGCATCTGAAACGCCTGAGTTGACTATTGAGGAAAAGTGAGTCTTTCATTTTTTTTTTTTTTTAAATCTTTTTTTAATTTTAGGCAAGCAAAACTCAAAGAAAATTTAACTAATGGTCGCCGATTTTTAAAAATCAACGACTTCACGAATGCAGTGGACAGTTTAAGCACAGCTTCTCAACTCGCGTAAGTTTATTATTTTAACATTTCTCTTATCTCAATTTCAGTTTTTCTATGTTTTCATCTTTTCAGGGCTGAAATTTATGGAGATGATGCGGAAGAGGCATATGAACCTTTCTTCTTCTATGGACAAGCTTTGCTTGAAGTTGCAAAAGTTGAAGATCAAGTTCTCAACAATGCAATGAGTAATTTACCAGTTATCAATGAAAAAGACGAAGAAACTGCAAATGATTCGATTGATGAAGAACAATACGGAAATCCGGAAAAATTGACTGAAGAAGAAAGAGATGATATTCGTCATAAAGTCGATGAAGCTCTTGTTGGCGAAAATGAAGATTTAGTTGAGGAAGTTTCAAACAAAGTTACAGAAGATGGAGAAAAATCAGCTAAACAAGGTATCTTATACAAGCTAAAATTAGAAAATCAACAGACATAATTGTAGAAGATTCAGCACAGAGCACTGAAGTCGAAAATGAACCAGCGGAAGTTGAAGAAACTACTGATAAGACAGATAATGAAGAAACCACCGAAGCTGATGATACAGAGGATGAAGAAGATGAGGAAGATGAAGATAGTAGCATGAGACTTGCCTGGGAAGTGCTTGAAGTTGCGGGAAACATTTGTAACAAACAAATTTCAAAATTGGCTGATAATAATATCGAAGAATTAAAAAAATGGAATCTTCGCCGCGCTGATGTTCTCACATATTTGGGTGAACATTCAATTTCAGACAGCAAATACGAGCAAGCACAAAAAGATTTGCAATCTGCTCTTGAAATTCAACAAAAACATTTGGAAAGTTCTTCAAGAATTTTAGCGCAAACTAATCATCTTCTTGCAAAAGCTTTTCGTGCCGATAATAGCTTCGAACTGGCTGCAACACATTTCACTAATGCTAAAAAGATTTTAGAAACCAAACACGGTATTGATAAATTTTAATCGTTATTATTATAAATTTCCTATCATTTTAGATGAGCTCAAAAAATCTCTTGAAAATGCTGCTATGGAAATCAAAGCTGATATTGAAGAGGAAATCAAAGAAATTGCTGATCTTCTCCCGGACATGGCTATTTTCATTGAAGACGCAGAAGCTTCGGCCAAACAGCAAACCCAATTTAAAAACGCTATGAAAGAAGAATTAGCTTCAACAATGTCAGCGATCATTGGTGCAACAAAAACAGGAGAAGAGGAAAAAGAAGCAAATGATATTACTAGCCAAATTCGTCGTCCAACAAAACGGCCAGCTTCACCTGAGCCAGAAGAAGAAAGTGCAAAGAAAACAAAATCAGAAGAGTCTTCTGATGCTAGTTCTAAACAAGAATCTTAAAGAATTGTTTACTTCCATTTGATACTCGATCTTTTTTATTAATTATTATATAATTTTTTAGGTATCTGAAAAATGAACTTAAATTATTTGAATAAAACCTGTGCTATTAAATGTTTTTATTATATTTATTTAAAAAAAGGAAAAGGAATCATTTCTAAAAAAAATGTTTAACAAGTTAATTTTTATATTCTTGATCAAGATTTACGAAATTTTATCAAAAAATTGCGATGAGCACATTATTGCAACCATAAGTGAACCATGGGAATGCACCACTTTGAAGTTTTCTGAAAAGTTGGTTTTTTAAAACTTGAAAAAATTAGTTTTGATCGTTCAAGATTGGAAATTTCTGAAGATGTAATTGGAAATCTCTTATCTCAGGATAATTTGAATATTGAAAAAATGGAAAATGTAATTTTGAAAATCGATAATAATAATTTATTAACTCAGCTTAGTTTCATCAACCTCATGGATATGAAAGGT
The DNA here is from genome assembly GCA_963572285.1 of Caenorhabditis drosophilae. Taxonomy (NCBI): domain Eukaryota; kingdom Metazoa; phylum Nematoda; class Chromadorea; order Rhabditida; family Rhabditidae; genus Caenorhabditis; species Caenorhabditis drosophilae. Next base: position 4,644,170 of record OY751561.1, on the reverse strand, counting down.
TTTTTTTTAATAATTTTTTTAAAAATTTTCTCAATTTTTAGATTGCGAAATAATAATCACAAGGAATAAAAATTTAGAAGATTTGAATTGGAATATTTTAAAATCTTCAAATACAATCAAAGGTAAATTTTGATTTCCACACAAAAAAAAACAACTTTCTTTGAATTTTCAAAATTTATCAGGAAATTCAATTAAAATTCGAGGAAATCAAAAATTGAATGAGGAAATTTTAGAAAAATTTAATGAAATTTGTAAAACAAATTTATGCGATTTACAAGCTGCAAATGGTTTGAAAAAAATCAAAAAATAAATGTTTAAAAATAAAAAATATTTTCAGAATGCAGTTTCCCTGATGAAATTGAAAATTCGAAAGAATATGAAAAATGTTCATCGGTTTATGGAAATATGGTTTTTGGAAGAAAATTTCGAGAACCTCATCCTCTTGAAATGCGTTTTATATTAGAAGGATGTCTTTTGGTTATTATTTCCCCCGTTTTTTTTTAAAAATTACTTAAAGAAAAAAACATTTTTCAGTTTAACAGAACTGGAATTAAATCAATTCGACCATTAAGTTATATTGTTTCGAAATGTTTACAAACTCATCGTAAAATAATTTTGAAAAAATTGAAATTGAAAAAAAAATAGAATTTTTTGAAGGTTTTATTGGAAATCAATTTATTTGCACCGATGAAATGAACGAATTTAAAAAATTTGTAAAAAATGTGAATGTCACTAATGAAAATAATCAAAAACATATTGGAAATGTACTTTGTGATCGTCAGTTTTTATTCATCTTCAAATTTATTTATTTTCAATTTTAAGAAGGCGAATGTTTTGGTGGATTAGTTACATCATCTGATGTGAAACGAATCGATGGTTGTGAAGTGGCAGTAAATGATGTTCAAATCAATGGTAACTCTAAAAATAAACAAAAATGGTTTTTTTACAAATAAAAATCTTTTTGTTTATCATTTCCTATAATTTAACATTGATGTTCTATTAGTTTTTAAATTTTTTATTATCACCAGAAAAATTTGTTCTCCCCCTTTTTCACATAAAAAAAATTAATTTAGAAAATTTGATTAAAAAATTTTTTTTTTTAATTTCAGATAATTTAACGACGGAAAATGGTGAATTCATATCATCATTACGGATTATTCGAGGCTCTTTAACATTTAAAAATAATTCAAATATTCAACATATTTTAATGCCCCTTTTAAAAACGGTCCGATCAACCAGATGTTTGTCTTTTATTTTTCATATTTTTTTCAAAAAAAAAAAAGAATACATTTTCAGGTCCTGCTCTTACAATTACTGGATTACCAAATCTTAAAAGTGTTATTTTTCATCCATTAGTCGACTTTTTTTGTAGAGGAAGTCGAAGTAATGTTATTGTTAAAAATAATTCCAATTTGATTCTTCATGAAGTGATTTTTTTAATTTTTTTTTGAAATTAAATTAAATTTAAAACAATTATCAACTTTTAGGGAATTTATAAAAGATTAATTAAATATAATTATAAAAAAGTTGAAATTGATGCAAAAAAACATAAAGAAACAACATGTGGAATGAAATGTATTTTTCCCCTTTTTTTTGGTGTTCAAAATTCAAATTTCAGATTTAATTTTTGTTCTAATTGGAATCGGTTTCATCGTTTCTTTATTTGAATGTTTATTGTGGATTTTTCATCGAAGATCCAAAGAAAAAAGAAACTCTAAAGAATATTTAAATCGAACGAAAAAATTTATTCAAAAAAGAAAAATGGATTAAATGATTTCAATTTATGAACATTTCAAATAAATTTCAAATTCTTTAAAAAAACCCGCCAAAAATAAATAAAAATTTAAAAAAGGAAAGGTTAAGTGACGTTGAGAAAAAAAAGAAGATTAAAATCGAATGAAAATGAAATCATTCAAAATTTAAAAATCGGAAGAAAATGACAGAATTAATGGGAATTGAATCAAATCTTGAAAATTTGTCATTAAATGATAATGATAAAAATAATTTAAAAGGAAATGAAAACGACAAAAAAGATGAAAAAAAGGTGACAAATTTTTAAAATTTGGGCTTCATCTTGTAACATTTTAGGATTATTCTATAATTCCACCATTATCAGATGAAGAGCAACGAATTCTCGATGAAGAAATAAAAAAAAGATGGCCAGCACCAGAAGGAACAGTTGAGCCGGTTGATTTTCCGTTGCATGATATTGTTCGAGAAATTGGATTGGATCAACCAGTCGAAGGAACAGATCCGGAATTCTATGAAGATCTCAAAAAAAAAGATGCAAAAACTGTTTATTCGAAGCTGAAAGATTTGCCAAACTCAATTGCAAAAAAATATTTGCCAGATTTGGCACGTCGATTTGTGGAATTTGAGCGTCGCGTTAAAAGAATGGAAAGAATGTTGTGGGCTTTGCCAAGAGAAGATCGGAGCTTAGAAGAGGATCGATTTGAGATATTAACTGAGCTTCTTGATAAAACTTGTCAAGGAATGGAAATATGGGAAGAGCATTATGTGAATTAAAAAAAGAAAATTTTTAATTGAAAAAAAAAGTTTGAAAAATTTTAGAATCGCAAAATTTTATTTGGACATCGCTGTTATTTGGAAGGAGAATTAATTCATTTAATGGATTCAAAGTTTGATCTTATTGAACGAATTTGTAATGAATTTGATAAATTAAAAGGACAAAAAGATGAAGTCAACAATGAAAGAGATGTTTGAATTATTTTTCCTTTTTCTTTTAATTTTTTAAAAATTATTTTCAGATGCTTCGTTATGAAATTCGTCATTGTGATATGATTTTCACTGAAATTCATGAAAAATTTTTAAAATCTTATTTGGATATGGAATGGTAAAAAGTTCAATTTTATATTTATTTTTTTTAAAAATAATTTGGTTTTTATTAAAACTTATTAATTAAAAATATAAATTTTCTTTTGTTTTATTTTTTTTATTTTTGAAATAATTTTTTTTTTCACTGAGGAATTGATTGTAAAAAGGAGCTGATAAAAGATAAGATGAACGATTTGTTTATCATTTTTGTGTTTATGAAAGTCCGAAGAAAATTTCTAGTAAAAATGTGAACAATATGTAAAATAGATGCAAAACTCTCATGGGATTTTGTCGAAAAAATTTTTTCTCTTTTTTTTTTTGAATAATAAAAAAAGAAAAGAAAGAATCCTCGGTTTACTGAATTTTAGAATACTTTTTTTGAACAAAATTTCCAGTCGAAAGATTAAATGACAAAAGGAATTTGAATGAGGAAAAAAAAAGATTCGAAACACAATTGTCCAGTTTTCCTCGAATGAAGCTTGAAAATTGTTCTTTTTCTATTTTTTATTCAAACTTTTTTGGTTTTTAAATTTAATTTGATTTTTCCTTAAAAAAAACGAAAATAAATTTTTTGAATGAAAAAATCGTCAAATTTTTAAATAAAAGCGGAAAGAAGAATTGAAAAAGAATTTGTCTGAAAGTTTTTTTTCTTCCTAAATTAGATCAAGTATCATCATTCGTTCTTTTTCCTTTTTTTTTCTTTTCTTCGTTTTTATTTTCGGGATTCAACAACACTGATTCAATTTTTGTGTATAGGAAAGAGCACAACTAAATGAGCATCCAAGTTTTTTGTCGTTTTTCTGCCTTTTTCTTTTTTTCTCCTTTTTTGTTGCTCTTCTTTTGATTTTTTGTTTCTTTTTGTGCTCAAAAGCAGCAAATTGATGCATTAAGAATTTATTCGTTAAGCATGATTTTCAATGACTGCGTATCAAATTTTTAACATTTGATTTTTTGAAGTGAAAAAACCCAGCAAATCGAAAAAAAACCGTTTTTCCTTGATAAATCGGAATAAAATTGTTTTGAAATTGAAGAGGAATTTGGTCGCTTTTTTCTCTTTTTTTTTTTTTTTGAATAGATTCAAATTTACATAAAAGCTGAATTTTCATCTTTTTTTTTTCTTTCAAGTTTAACCCAATAAAATTGAACTTTTATATCCTTTTCTTCTCCAAAAAAAAACAATTTAGTGCGAACGATTCAATTTAATTTTTTTCGTTTCCAAAAACAGAAAAAAAACGAAGAAAATAAAAGAAGAAAAAAAAAAGGAACCACTTGTTTGTTATCCACAAAATATCCCCAATAACCCAATGAATTTTACATTTTTCGTGTGAAATTCGATTTTTTACTTTTCCCAAAATGAATTTTCACTTTTAAAAAAAAAATTTTTTTTTTATTTTTTTCGATTTTCTTCTTTTTTTTTTTTTAAAGAAGAAGCAAAAGATGTTTGTCACTTTTCATTCCTCCCCATGGAATATTTTTCAAGATTTTTTTGGTTTCAATTTTTTCTTGGAAAATGTTTTTGAAGAATTTTCTTGCGTTTTTTAAAATTGTAATTTGAACCATTTTTGAATGAACCACTTTTGGTTACCTTATTCAAACAAATTTGAATTTTCTTTATTATTTCCTTTTTTTATTTTCATAAATAATTTTTTGGCAGATGATTTCGTCAATTTTTCGAAAAAAAAATGTTGATGAACAATTTCTTCGTCATTCGGAATGGGCTCGTCGACTTGGAATTCCATTAATCATATCATTAGGTTTTGATTTAATTTTTTAGTAAAAAAAAAAAACAAAAAGTTAAAGCTGGAATAAAAAGTTTATCAATGATGCTCTTCATTATTCTTCCATTTTCCCTAACACAACTTGCTGGACCATCGACTGTTTTTTCTTTGATTATTGCATTTTTAATCACATTTTTAACATCAGCGCATCTTTCGGAATTATCATGTTTGATGCCAAAAAATTGTGTTCAATATCAATTTGCGTATTCGATTCTTGGAGAATTCCCAGCATTTTTAATTGGATGGTTTTCATTATTTGATTATTTGAGTCAAGCTTCATTGTTTTGCCGATCATGGGGAGAACATTTTGTAATTTAAATTTTTTTTTAAATTTTAAATTTGAAAATAATTTAAGAATCTTCTTTTTTGTGGTTTACCATCTAAAACAATGTGGATTCATACATTTTCCAATGAATCAATAATTTTATCTCCAAAAATTGATCTTCTTTCAATTTTATCAGCTATTTTTACTTTATTTATTTTATTATGTAGTTTAAGGGTTTCAATTTAATTCTTTCCCTTTTTTTTTTTTGAAATTGAATTTAATTTTTTTGCAGGTTGTTGGAACAATTTGTGTTAGTTTACTTGCCATAACTCTTCTAATTTCTGCATCCTGTTCAATGGTGGCATTTTTTCATTTAAATCCCGAGAATTGGCTTAAAGCTGATTTTTTTACATTTGGATATCAAGGTGTTCTCTATTCAATTTGTGCTCTTTGTGCATGTTATACCGGAATTGAAAGTACATCGTGTTTATTGGAAGAAACGAAAAATCCACGCAAAAGAATTTCAACAGTTTTATCATTTTTGTCGGTGGCTCTTACAACGATTTTTTTTATTTTTTCAATGGTTTTTAGGTAATTTTTTTTGAAGAAAATGTTTCAAATCGATTTTTTTTCAAGTCTTTCAACAAATGTGACAGCATTGGATGATTCAACAATGATTCCACAAATATTCACTGTTTTGAATATTCCAGCAGCAAAGTGAGTTTAAATATTTGTATTTTTTATTTTGATTATTTTAGAATAAAAAACCAATTAAAATAATATTTAAAAAATTGGCAAAAAATGCATGTAATTTTAATTTAAAAAATTGATTGTTTAGTGCATTTAATTAAATTCTCATTAATGTAAAGTGTTTGTAAATCATTTTAGTTAATTAATTAAATTAAAAAAAAAAGGAAAAGCTATGGGCTTGTAATAATATTCTAGATCAATAACAATAAATGAACCAAAATCAATAATGGTAAAACGATATCCATTTTTTATAACATCAACAACTTCTTCTTCTTCAAATATGTCCACATTCACATTTAGATCCTACTACGAATCTGGTTTCATTCGAATGCGGTTTGTTGCAAAATGAGTTCATTTTAACATATCAAAACTATCCAGTTTTGATTTTGATTTTGATTTTTTGTTGCTTTTTTTTGTTTTTGGAAAAAAAGGTCATCAAATGTTTTTGGTTTTAAGCTCTCAAATTTTTAATTAAGCTTTTACATAATTGATGACAATTTTTTGTAATTATTTCTTCAGTTAATTTATTAAGTTTGCTTAACACTAATAAAAAGCTGAGGGCTGAAATAACGTTTTGAATTTTGTTTATTGATTTTTATATTTAAAATTCAAAAATTTCAGATATATGCTCTCGGTTTGCTCAGTTTGTGCTCTCTCTGGAGGTGTTTTAGCTTCTTTTCTACCTGCAACTCGAGTTATTGCAACACTTTGTCATGGTTTTTTTAAAAAATAAATATTAAATTTCTAATTAAATTTTTAGATTGTTTAATTCCTTATTCAAAAGATTCGTCTATTAAAAGTCCATATTTTGCAGTTCTTCTTTGTACAATTTTAGTATCGTTGGGAACTTTTATTCAAAAAAAATTATTATTAAATTATGTTATTTTTATGGCCCCAATTAAATTGTCAATAACGGTTCGTAGAATTTTTCGAAATAATTTTTTAATTTGAACTTTTTTTTTAGATTATTCTTACGTTTTTACAACATTATCTTCAAAATCAAGTTGGAATTCCAGAAGAAACAAGCAGTTACAAGTAAAAAGAAAAAAATTAGAAAAATTAATTTTAAAAAAAAATGTTTTCTTTAAAGATCAATTGGAAAAAAAAGAATCGAAATAAAAATTGATGATGAAACATCAATTGAAGATTCAACACAGAGGTTTTTTTAAAAATAAAAATGATTATTTTTTATTTTTCTTGAATTTTCAGATCTGATGATTCTTCAATATTTAGTCAATCAACATTTGATACAACTGCATTTTTATATTTAGCAGCAACAAAAGTTGAATCTGAACGATTACAAAAAAAATTAGAAAAAGTAATTAATTTTATTCAAAAATAAATAAAATTCTAATATTATAAGGAACAAATGGAAGCTGAAAAAAAACATTTTATACCAAAATCAGTATCAAATTATAACACAATAAATAAACCAAAAAATGAATCAAAATATCATAATTGTGTAGCTGAACAATGTAGAAATCAAAATGAAGGTTTTTCGCTTTTTTTTTTAAATTAAAAAAAATCAAAATTCAGATGTCGATTCTGGAAATCTTCATTTATTTTGTTCTGATGAGCCAGAAGTCCCTTTTTTCACATCTTCTACATCAACACCTCAATCAGAATTTTCTTCATCAATTTTTGTTTCAAATTTTCGAAAATCACTTTTTTTATTGATTTTATTCTTAACAACTACCGTATTATTATCTTTTACGATTCGATTTACAAATTATTCTGTAAAACAATGAGAAATCTTTAATTTTTTTTTAAACTTTAAAATTTTTTTTTTCAGGAAATGGGTCGAATATTCAGTGGCATATTTTTATTACTTTTGATTGGAATTGTTTTGATGATAAATAAAATTCAAACCAACGATCATCTTCAGAAGTGAAAAAATAATTCAAAAAAATTCAAAAGTTAAGCAAATTTTCAGAAGAACTTCTCATGTTCCGTTATTTCCATTTTTATCCCTTTTTCCTTTATTTTTACTAATTTCTGCATTTACGGGATCAGTTCCTGTTTTTACTTTAAAACATATGGGAATATCAGTTTTATTCGGTAAAAATTTATTTTTTAGCTTAATTTTCCAAAAAAAAAAGTTTGATTTTAGGTATTTTTATTTATTTTATTTATGGTTATTGGAATAGTAAACAACGTTTTTCAAAAATAATTCAAGCAAAAAACTTAAATTCTTCAAGTGATCAATACGATCCAATTATTGGGAATAATAATGATACGTGTTCTGAAATGTAAATATTTGATGTGTAAAAATAAAAAATGTTTTCTTTAATTTTCAAAATTATTAAATAAAAATGATTTTTAATACATATTTTACAAAAAAAAAGCAAACACATAAGAAGTTATAGGTAGTACCAATAACATATTAAAATTTGAATGTTTCAAAAATTATTTCAAATTTTAATAATTAAAATCCTTTAACATTTTTCTTGAACTTTTTATTTAATGAATTTATTTTTTTATTCGCATTTTATTCAATTTTGATACTGAAACGGTTTTGGAATGAAAAAAAAGCGCTGAAAATTTAAAAATGGCCGAGTTTTGGGGAAAATATCGGCCGCGTAAGAGTTTTTTAAACCGTTGAGGTTTTCGAAATTTTGTTTTAATTCCAATTTGAAAAAGTAGCTTATTTTATTTAAATTTTTAATAAATTATTTCGCAGAAAATGTCCGGAAGCACAACAAAAAGAAATGGTAAACGAGATTCTTTTCGTAGTAGGAAAAGATTTCATCGATCAACATTTGTGCCTGGTGGTTCAAAAGAAGATCCTTTAAATATTGAAACACAATTATCTGAAACATGCCAAAATGTAAAAATTATGGTGATTGTTATTTTTTCTAAAAAAAAATTATTTAAGGGGATTATTGAAGAAATTGAAAAACCATGTGAACGGCCGATTAAAAAGAAGAAATACGATCAAGACAATCATGAAAAAAACAAAAAATGTCATTCACCTACAAAACGAGGAGATCATGGATCACCAAGAAGACATGAGAAAAAACATCCAAATAAACAAGAACAAGAAGCTGCAGAAAATAGAAAAGCCAAAAAAGAATATTTCAATAAAAAGTTTGTTTAATTTTCCAGCTGGTGTATCAAATTTTTATAGATATCGATTTGGAAATTTCGATCGTTATTATGGAATTCGTCTTAATCCAGGTGAAAATGATAAAAGATTGACAGTTTTTCAAAAAGAATGGTTCGAAAAAAAATCAATTTTAGATATTGGTAAGTTTGTTTTTGAAAAATGTTGCCGATTAAAATTAAAAATTTAGGATGCAATGTAGGATTTCTCACACTTTCGATTGCTAAAGAATTCAGTCCTCGTAGAATTCTTGGAATCGATATAGATGATGTAATTCTAATTTCAAATTTTCTTTATGAATTTTTCACTTTTCAGCATCTTATTGGTGTTGCTCGGAAAAATATACGTCATTACTGCGACCATGAAATTCCAGTAGTTTATCAAAATTAATATCAAATTCAACTTGAGATTTCAGATGATTGGTAAATATCCAGCATCGTTTGCATCAACATTTGGACCTGTCACGCCTGCTGTAACAGAACCAAGATCATTCTCAACTAAATTCCCAGACAATGTTTGGTTTAAAAAAGAAAATTACATTCTTGAATCTGATGATCTTCTTGAATTGGTTGAGGAAGAATTTGATGTTATTCTAGCTTTAAGTATAACAAAGTGGATTCACTTAAATTGGGGAGATGACGGAATGAGAAGATTCTTGCAAAGAGCTTTTAAACATTTAATGCCAGGTAACTACAAAAAAATTATAGAATAATGTCTTCCCATTTATCAAGTTGTGGTTCAATTTGTTTTTGTTTCCGGCTTCTCGGCAATAAAAACAGACAACAATAATTGTTTGTTTCAATTCCAGGAGGAAAACTGATCATTGAGCCACAACCATTTGAAAGTTATCGAAAACGTGCTAAAATGATGGATGAGTTAATGGGAAATTATGAAAAAATTGAATTCAAACCAGACGATTTTGAAATGTACCTATTAGAAGAAATTGGATTCGAAACAGTTGATCATTTAGGAGCTCCTTCAGCTAAATCAAAAGGTAATCAAAATATATAAAATTATATTTTTTACCGTTATTTTATAGGATTTGAGAGATATATCGATGTATACACAAAACCACTAAAAACTGATAAAAATGAGGGACAAAAAAAATCTTGAAAGAGTTTCAAAAGTCTAAAGTTATTCTCCGTTCGTTTATTATTTTGTTAATTTATAGTTGTTTTTTCTACTCGGTCAAAATCAATTTAATGAGCTTTGGTTTTTAAAAATTCAAAATCGTTTGTGTTTAAATGATATTTCCACCTTTCAAGCAAGCCTGTTTTATAATTTAATTTCCAACATTGATTGAAATAAACCAGTTTTATCAAAATTATTTACAAATTAATTGGCAAATAAATATGGAAACGTTTCGATAAAAATTCCTTGCACTAAAATAAAACAATTCGATTTTTTTACAGAAAGAAAAGCGAGAATTTTCTCGAAAAATTTTCTTCCCTGTTCTTTTTATTTCTGCATTTCTCTCATTCTATTCTCTTTCTAATTTCTCTAACCGTCTGGTCTTAGTTTGGCCACATGTCACTCACTTACTTTTGACTAGTATTTTGTTATTTCTTTTCAACACAGCAGATGATTTTTGCACATTATTTTTACTATTTAAAATTCATTATTGATTTTTTCAAAATTTAACCCAAAATTAGAAAATAGTTTTAAAATGTTAAAAGTCAATAGTTTATTTATTTTTAGGCTTTTATATGTATAAGAATATTAGCTTAAGATAATTTTTTAAATGAAAATTTAAATTTTATGTCACATGCGCGATGCGGTTTATGTGGTTTCAAAACGATTTTCAATTACGGTTAAACTTATTTAACACCTAAACTATTTTATTTATCTCACCAGCTACTTTTTCCTTTGTTTAAAACGTTTTCAATTAATTTTTCGTGAAATTTTAATAAAGCAAAACACAAGTTTAAATCATTTCATTTTTTCAGTTCAACTTATCGTGTCGTTTTAATAAATAATCACATAATTGTAAAATATTAAATACTCAATCAAGATGTTCAACGGTGATGAATTTCCATTCCAGCAAATGAATGCAATGGGGTAATTTAAAAAATATATATATTCTAGTTTGAAAATAATTTTCTTTTTATTAAAAAAGCTTTGAGATTTAATTAATCTAAAAGTTAAATAAATTCAGGCAAATGCATCGACAAATGATGCAAGATATGGATATGATGATGGAAGGAATGATAGGTAGATCTATGGGAGGACCATTTGGTTTTGGAGGCTTTCCGAATTTTCCTGCATTCGGTTTTGGTGGATCCCCATTTGGGGCTCTTACTGATGGAACTGGTCATCAACAATCACGACGAAGACAACAACTCGAAATGAACCCATTTGCTGGTTTTGGTGGACTTTTAGGAGCAATGGTTGGTTACTTTTAATATTATCTTAATTCAAAATATTAATCTTTAGAATCAACCAATTATGGGAGGAGGTGGAGGAGGAAACATGTTTGTAAGTACAAAAGTTATGACATTAGGACCAGATGGAGTTCCAATGGTTGAACAACAAACTCTTCATAAAAATGGAGATGTTACCGAAACAAAACGGTTTTTCATTTGAATATCAAAAACTGTTATTTATTAAGTTTTGTAGACGGGTTGACATTAATGGAGAATCCACGATGTCAATTGGACACAAAATAGGAGATAGATCACACACGATTGAAAAAAAACGAGATAAAGATGGAAATGTACGAAAACAACAAAATTTCGTTAACCTAGACGAAGGTATTTATTTTTTTAAATTTTAGCTTTCACAACTTTTTAATTATTAGGCTGTAAAAAATATCGGAATAAATAAATATTTTTCAGCATCAGCCGAAGATTTCGATCGCGAGTTTGCAGCAAGAATACGAAATAATTATGGATATTCCAGTAGAAATCGAGCTGGAAATGCAATTGAAAATGGATCAGATAGACGACGTGGAAATCGACATGGTTCTTCAACTACTACGCACACCAATTCGGAAGCACCAATTATTACACTACCTGAAGAAGAAGAACCATCAACGTATTTTTTTAAATAGAATTTAAATTTTCAAATTCTAAACTTAATTAGCGTTATCCAATTTAAAAAATCGTTTATTTAAGATCGAATAGAACAACTAGTCGAATTGGAGGACCAGTAATACGGGAAATCAGTGAAGAAGAAGCTGAACAATCAATTCCAAAACGACGACGAGGTTTATTTGGCTCACTCCGTGGGGAATAATTTCAATTCTTATTCTAATTTAAAATATTAATTTGGGCTTAAACATTTTCTCATATTGAGAATTTAAATTTTTCACAACAAATATTGGTTTCATATATTATTTGAATTATCCATTAAACATTTATTATCAAATTTTTAGATTTGTGATTAGATAAAATGTTGGAAATAATTTTATTTTCTAAAAAAACACTTTATTCAACAAATAGTAACTTTAACAAAAAATCAATAACCAAAAACAATAACAACAAAGTAAAAAAAAATATTAATTTTCATCGTCACTCCATTTATCCAAGTTTGTGAATTTATCTGGAACTGTAGCATCGGCTCTTTTTGAAGCAGCTCCTATTTTTGCTCGTTTTCTTTTTTGTTTTGGTAATTCAGGTTTCATATCTTTTTCACTATCATCATTGAACTTTTCGACCTAAATATAACCATTATCGACAATAAAAAAACAACAAAGATACCTGAATTTTCCTTTTTTTTGGTTTTTCGTCTACATCCTTTTGATTATTCTGAAAAAATTGAATTAAAGAAGAAAAAAAAGAACCATAAAATATACGTTGTGAGCAACAGCTGCTTTTTCTTTTGTTTTCCAAACACTTTCCCATTGGCGATAATAAGCTTTAATTGGCGAATCTGGATTATTTAATTCGAATCGCACAGCTCGCTGAAAAATTATAAAAAGAAAATATGGAAAACTTTTAGTATTAAGTTTAAATGAAACATACCACTTGCATTTCATCTCTTAATCGAACATCTTTTTTCGCTAAAACATTAATCACAAATTTCGAATGTTCTTTTAATTTTGTTTGAAGTCCTCTGAACAAATGAGTATAATCATTGGATTTAATATCTTTTAAAATTTTTGAAATCTAAAAAAGATTTTAATTTTAACATAAATAATTTGATTTTTGCTTACTCGATGTGTAATTGGTAAAACTACATCTGGAAAAGCTGCTTGACTAGCAAGCAAATGTGATGCTTGCATCATAGTTCGAAACACATATTCACATACTGCTTTTTTCCACTGTGGTAAATCAGAAAATTGTGAAGATATTTTTAGAGAAAATTCAATTTCAGGAATCTTTACAACTCCTTTTGATGGTTTCGGTTTTGATTTTAATTCACGAGCAAGTTCTTCCAATATAGCACAAGACATTTCAAGAATTGGAATATAATTTGAACAACTGGCTTGAAGCTGAATTAATAATTGACAACAATGAAGACGAAGTGGAAGAAATGTTGGTGCATTGCACAACCTGTTTGAAGATGAATTTACTAAATTTTTTATAAATCTGAAGACACCTGAATATTCCACAAATAACTTGAATTAATGGATATGATAGTTCGGCAATAGCTTCAGCTCCAGTCACCGAGTGAGCTTTTGCAATTACTCTGACCCACATGTAGATACATTGCATCATTTGCCAGTTATAAATTGTGAAAATCAGATCCTAAATAATTTGTTAACTTTTGAGTTTTATTGTGGTTTAAAACTTACTTTTCTTCCTTTAGAAATCATAGCATTTCGTAAATGTACGGCTGTTTGACGAATGTAAGCAAAAGCATATTTATATGCTTCATTCGGATGCAAAAGTGTCAATTCCGCAAATGTTCTAAAAAAATGTTTATTTTCAAATGGAAAACATATAGGAATATAACCTGTGCATAAATTGTAAAAGGGGCCATGTCTCATTTGTAACAACTTTTGAATTTGATACGAACACTACGTATGCATTCTATAAAACATTTCTTTTTTCTTAAAAGAAAATTGAAAACTTACTTTGTAAAGCGGAACAAAATGTTCTGGATATTTTTTAACTAATAAATTCATACAAACAAATGCTGGAAGCCGACATTCTAATGTTTTTCTACTCCAAACTTTTGTAATTGCCTAATGAAATGATTGAATTATAAAATATAATGAAAATTGAAATACTTTGATTAATAACTTCGTCGTTTTTTTGAAATGAGCATAAAAATCGATTAGACGTGTAATGGCTTTTAAGGTAGAAATAATGACAACTGGCGTTTGAACTTCATTTAAAAACTGAAATTTTAAAAATTAATTTTCTTTTCTTATTTTTTTTTAAATTATACCACAATAACAGCATGAAGGTATGTTCTGACATAGTTCTGATACTTTTTTAATGTAACTTTAGAGAACGAGGTTTTTTCTCCTTCTTTCTGCAAGTTTTTAAGTGTATAATTAATTCAATTACATTATCAATGAAAAACCTTTCCTTTAAGCAATTTTTTTAACACGTCCGGCATTGCTTGGAAGCATAACCGGACAATCGCTTCAAAAATACTTTGTTCATTGATAACATATTTAGGTGCTTCAATGTCAGCTCCTACACGAGAAACGCAAGCCACAAAAACGTCCACTGCCATTCTCACGTCAGAAGGGTTAAGTCGAATTTTCTGAAAATATTTCCACGTTTTCGTGAAACGATTTTTGGTTAAAATATACTTCGTCTTCTAAGCTTAAAACTTGTTGCAAATATGAATAGACACTTGAATCAACAATCATTCTTCCAGACGAACTATCAACTTTCGATTTTGGTTTTTTGACTGAAAACTTGTATTATTCATTTAATATTTTTCTTTACAGCTACTTTTTTTTCCACTATCATCATTTTCGTTGTCTTCATCGTCTTCAATGTTATCATCATCATCATCATCATTCTCTAATTCTTCCTCGTCTAAATCCTCCTCGTCATCATCTTCGTCCAATTCCAGCAAATCGGCATCTTCCTTTTGCAGAAATTTGAAAAATTCCGGATCAGTTTGTTTTAATCTATATTCGAGAATTAAATTATTAAATCAAAATTATTTGTTAAAATACTTTTCAAGATCAAGTTTGTGCTTTTTCATCCCTCCCTTTGAAGTTTTGATTTCCCCGTCATCCTCTTCGTCTAAATTAGACATGTTAGAATCATCCGATTCTTCATTTAAGCTTTTTTCTACAAAATAATTATATATTATAAAATTAAAATTAAATATTAGTTGCTGACCTCCATCAAGTTGTGCTACTTCTTCATCAGAATCAATTTCCTTTTCCTTTATTTTGACACATTTTTTCTTCATTTTATTTTCTTTTTTTAAAATGCTCTTCTTTGCTTTGATTTTCATGTTATCTGAATTTTTCAAAGTTTATTGAGATTAATTCAAAAAGTGAAAACGAATTAGCATCCCGAAACGGTTTGTTGCATTTGTCGTATTTTTCTACGATTGGGGTCACTATTCATTGTACTACTCATTTTAAACATATTACAAATAATTGAGATGCGCAGGTATATCGGTTTTTCGCTTTGTTGTCATTCATTTTACGCGATTTAAATACACAGACTTTTCAATCATTTTTAACTTTTCTCAAAGCTCAACATTTTCTTTTAAGACTGTTTTTTTTTCTGGTTTTTTTGATAAATCCAGGGCGTTTCATAAATAGTGATACCGATTCAAAACGGAATATATTTGGTCAAACAAAACCAAATTAAACTGAATTAAACAATAATTTATTGAAATGGTAATATGTAAAACAAAATTGCATTAACAGTTTTCAATTTTTACGTTCAACCGTAAAGCTTCGTTTTTTTCAGTAAGGAACGTTCCTTTCTGTGTTCAATAGGGTATCTTCAGCTTATTTTTGACCAACCGGCGCATCAATGGCAAGGTTTTTATAGTAGGACGGCCGCTGCGTGGTGAATCATGGGCAGTTTCAACTTTTTGACAACGGTTTATGGTTCTCCAGACTAACTGTCTTGGGATTTTCAGTTTTTTTTACAATCTCTGGACAAGTAATTCTTTCCTGCCATAGTTTGATAATCGCGACACGATAACGAGAAGGAGCTTTCATTTCCTAGAAACAAAATATTTCACGCCGGAACTTTACGAACAATGAAACTACGTAGAAACGAAAAAAAAATGGAAAATAAATTATGGTATTTGGTGGATTGCGGTGTTTGCGGACGCGGCGCAAAATTACGTATCACTATTTATGAAACACACTGTAAAAACATGCATACGCTCTGTTTTGAATCTAGTTTTAGTGATCGACGAGATTTTATTGAAAAACAAGATATACAAGGCATTAAGACATACGCGCTTTCTTATATCAGAATTCCAACGTAAGCAAAAATACTTCCACCTTGCTTTTATGTTTTTTCTTATTTCAATCAATAAAAAGTTTTAACTTCAATTTTCAGAAAACGAATGTTTTTTACGTTGAGCTATACCGCTCATACAATATTATCTATATCACTGCATATTATTGGAGTAGTTGTAGGCTTATTTGTATGGTATTTATTCCCAAAAAATGTAAGTGGTTTTTACTAAAGTTTTGAAAAAAAAAACCCTTTTTTATGGCTTAAATAAAGTTGTGACTAGATTTTTAGCCGACGCGTTCAATCGTAAAACTACCAGCAGAACGAATAACATTAATAATTGAACCATCAACAGTTATCGCACAACCTCAGGACATTTTATTTTCACATCTTGAAAATGAAAAGTTAATAGATTTTGATGGTTTTAACGAGTATCGAAAACCACTTATTCAAACTCGTAATTTCGGTTAGGAATTTTAAAATTTGTATTTATCGCTAGACATGTCATGTGTTATAAAAACTAATTTAATAATTTTTCTGTTTTTCATTTACAATATACAACCGCAATATAACGGATATAAAAAAAAATAAAAAAAGATTGAGAATAAATTTTATTTAAAAATTATAAATACAAATAAATTAACAACAACAAGATGTTTTTTATTGACCATGTCCTAAACGAATTAATTCATCTAACCCCGTTGGTCTCCATACAAATTCAACAGGATCCATAACGTAAACCATTCCGGAATCAATATATATGGAAACAGCTCCAAACCAGAACACCTTAATTTGACACATTTGAACGAAATTACTCCATTAATTTTACCTGTCGACCATCTTTGAATCTTTCTCTCTGTGGATGATATGTGAATCCATTTCTTGTTGCAGTTAATTCAATAGCATCTTTCAAGGATAACTGTTGAGAACTTGTTTGTGGTGGTGGATGTAATATTCTATGACCAAGTTGTTGTGGTGTTGGTGCCATCATTCTCATCGGTGGTAAATCTTGATTACTAACAAATTCGCCTTGAAGTGATTTACCAATTGCAATAATCGCTCGACGAAGGTTTTCTGAATATTTTTCATTATTTCCAGCTTATTTTTTATACACTTCACCTTTTATAATTGGAAATTCAGCAACTTCTGATGGAATTTTTGATTTCCATTCTCCGTACCACATTTTTACTTCTTCGATTTTTTTACCTGGAGAGTCCAACCATCTACAAAGTACTTCATACATCTGTAAAATGGTTGAGAATTAAAAAAAATTGTGTATTTTTTCTTACTTTTGGAAAAAAATATTTAGCAATTATATTAGCAATTGCATCAGGATAGACAAACTCGAGCCAATCTATAACAGCATCCCATTCTTTGTAACCTGGATTTAATCGTGGATCTAATTCCATTTCTTCTAAAGATTTCGCTAGCTTCGGAACAATATTTTGAGCCAAGAAAGCAGTAAATGTACCAGAAGACCAAACGTCTTTCCATGGCCTCAAAATTCCAAGTGCACTAAAATTTAAATTAAAAAAAAAAACATACATATATTTAAAAAAAACCTTCTATCTAGCGGATCCCACAGTTTAAGTGCTTTTTGCAATTTTTGTCGAATTGGTGGCATAACTGTTTGAATTCTATCTCCAAGAATTACTAACCACGGAATTAACCACGAATGAATCGGAACAGTATCTGTTGTAGGATCCCAGTCGTTTACTCGTTCGTTTATTCGAGGTACGATAAGCTGAAATAAATTATTATTCTTTTTATCCATATGAAGTTTTTCAAACTTGTTCAAGTATATTTTCTTTAATCCATGATGGTAACAATGGAATCCACGTTTCAATCAAATCTATCATTTCATTCATTTCATCTCGTGGATCCCAGTTCAACATTACTTTTCGTACTGAAGGCAACCATCCTTCCCATAATAAACGATCATATGCCGGTATTTCATCTGAGTTAAAATATTCAAAAATGAAATTTTATTAATTTACTAAACATTAAGTATTACCAAAACTGCTTCGATTTATTCCAAAAGTAGTTTTTGATTTTTCTGGTTCCAAAATTTCTTTCCATTCTTTCATTAGTTTAACTCCATAACCGACGTGTTCTCGGTGTAATGGTTTCCAAAATGAAAAAAATTTTTGAATCTAGAAAGTCGACATTTAGATGGCTTTCTAAATGAATAATTTTAAAGATACCAATGGAAGAACTGATGGAATAGCAACTAATTCTAAATTGTATATTTGGTATTCTTGAGGAAATTCCAAGCGAAGTTTTTTGAATAAATCTTGACATTCAATCATTGTTGGCGATTTGTTAGAGGAAAAGCTACATGCAAAACACTTTCTTTTTTTTTTGAAAAATATAATTATAATACTTACTTATTAATCAATTGAAATACATCTTTAATACGCTTTTCTTCCTTTTCTTCATCTTCTAATTCGTTTTTTATTTGTTTTAAATCATACTTCAGCGCAGTTGATTGATCTTTTAATGTGATCAATTGATGATTATTTCTTCTAATACTGTCTTCAGTCATGTCCACAAGCAAATTGAGATTGTGAATTAATTCTGGTACATCAAACACATCTCTCGAATCTGTATCGACCTCATATTCAGATTTAGTTTTCATTGAGAACGAATCATATCCTGAGTATATTCGTTGTTGTGGACCGGTCATATCGATTACTTTTGTTTGCGCATGTTCTTCCGAAATTTTGATTGATGATGAAACTGAACCTTCTTCTATTACATCTTCTATTGTTTTATACCGCGTTTTTACCTTAACATTGTTTTTAACGATTATTTCAAACATCAGAACTAACTTTTTGTGATTTTTTCCATCCCCCTTTTGATGTTTCACCAATTTTTTTTTCATTTGAACTATCCTCTTGTTCAAATTTTTTGTCAACTAATCTTTTTTGTGCATCAGCTGCTGATTCTCCAAATTTTGGTCCAGTCATTTCTTTTCCATACGCTCCTACCGCTCCTCTTCCTTTTCGAAGGGCTGCCTGAACCGGTTCTAAAATTCCTTGTCCTGATGCTCCGAGTCCTTCTCCATTTTTATAACCCATTGATTGCATCATTTTCATAATAACACTTTCTTTTCCATGTTTCATCCAATCTCCAAACTTATTAGTATCAATTGATCCATGTACAGCTGAAGATCGCAACCCTGCAAACACTTGAGCCCCCATTTCTTTCGGTTGTTTTTTCATTCGTTTAAATGATGATATTTCTATAGCATCATCGTCATCTTTATTGTTTTCATATTGCTTTGACGAATATCTCCCTGCGTCTATTGATGCCTGAATTATGACTTTTAAAATAAATTGTACTTAATTGATTGCTTACAGGGTCATTTTTATTTATTTTTGAACCTGTCTGAATTCCACCGCTTACAAAACCAACAGGCGCACTGTATTTTCCTTTTTTGCTTAAAATGGAAACTTTTTTAAAGTTTTTTTTTTATAAATACCTGACAGGTCCTTTTTTTCTACTTATATCTTCATCATCACTGTCATCGGTTTGTGCCCATACACCTGTTAAACAATTATTTTTTATTAATTTATTCTAATTTTGTAGAAAATCTCAGTTTTTTCTAATTATTTAAGAACATTGACGTTTTTATTTTTTTGAAATCAAATCTCACCCCACCATATGTAGCTTGTTCCTTTGATTGAAAATGCCTCCGACCTGGATTCATTGCATATTCCATATCTGCATCGTTAACTTCAAACGACTCTCGACCATCGTCATCATCCATTTTTGATCTTTAAAAATGATTTTGTAGAATAAATACATTATTTATCGAAAGACTACACAAAGTTATTATCTAAACAACGTATTTTTAAAGTTTTATTATTTTTTTACTTAAGTGTTTTGCTGTTTATAATGAATAATATATTTGATCAGCAAAACAATACAATAAAAACTAGAGAGAATTAAATTATTATAAAAATAAATTTTTATTGTTTTATCAAACTGAATTTAAGAGCAAAACGCCTAATTAATCTAGCTCTTTATTTTTTAAAAATGTATATTCTATTTTTTAATTATTTTAATAATAATTAAAAAATAAACTTATAAAAAACTAAACTTTTAAATTTTAGTTTCGAAAAACACATTTTTTAAACTACAACATTACATAGGTACGGCCCTAGCCTGTTGTTTAATTGTTCGGCCATTTCATTTTCTAAACCATTTCCCAGAGCGCCAAGTGAACATTTTTAAAGTTTTAACGAATCCTTTTCCCTTAAAATTTTTTCAATCGTTTTTTAAAATACAATTTTCAATAGAATAATTAAGTTTATTTGAAACATGAAAGTTGTTATCCTTTTGATATTTGTCATATCAACGCACGTTTCTCATGGAAATGTGCAAGCATTATGGAACTTAGAAGAAATAACAGAATGTGAATTGAAATATAACGCTTTAGTAAGAAAAAAATAATATTTTCTTTTAAATAAATAATTTCTAGACTTATAATAACTATGGATGTTGGTGTGGAATTGGTGGATCGCATGAACCAGTTGATGGAATTGATGAGTAAATGAATTATCCTTTAAAATTACAATACATTTTAATAGTTCAGGTGTTGTATGCATCATGACAAATGTTATGATGCGGCTGTAAGTCAAAAAGTGTGTTTAAATGTTGAGATTGAGTATGTAGAAGACTATAAATGGAAATGCATTAATTCAATAGCTATTTGCTCTGGTAAATTCTAAATTTCAATTTTATCTAACAAAAAATTTCATAAATTTAATATAATTTTAGAAGAAAACAAAGGATGTAAAGCTGCTCTGTGTGATTGTGACAAAAAAGTAGTCGAATGTTGGAAAAAATATCCAAAACCCACAAAAAAATTGAAATGTAATAAAACATCGTGGATGCCATTAACGGATCATTTTCAACATTAAGTCATTTTATATCAACATTTATTTAAAATAATAATAACATATAAATAAACGTTTTACTAACTGATTTTCAAAAAAAAATGCCGAAAATATTACTGAAATAAGTTAAATCATAACCCAAAACTTTATGGAAGTTTATCATAGAAGGCAACAATAGGACGACGCTCGAGAGATAAAGTTGGAAGATATGGATTATAATGAAGTTTCTGAATTTTGTTTGATAGAAATTATTGTTCAAGTTAGTTTTTTACTTCTTCTATAGATTTTTTAGTTTCAGTTGGCAATGATCCAATTTCTCCATCTTTAACCAAATGTACAACACCAACAAGTTCTTTTTCATCACCAACGGTTTTCGGATATTTTTCCTGTAAAACAGAACAAATTATTATTTTAAAAATTATTTTGATAAATACCTGAAAATAATAATCATTCTTTGTAAAGTTTTCAGTTATTTTAAAACTTTCTTTATTTTCTTTTATTTCTTCATCAATATCGGGAATTTGTACATGAGTACAATATTCAACATTGCATGTCTTGTCATCATATTCGGTTTTATTTGGTCGAATAAAAAATGGTTTTGAATTTCCGCTTTTTTCATTCATTTCCACAATTTCTAATTGTCGATGTAATTCTTCTTCATCAAAACTTTGATAATTTGATATTTTTCCAATTCCAACCACCATCCTTTTCTCACCTTGAATTTCCGTTATCGTTTTTTCTTCATTTTTTTCAAAATTATTATTTTCTTCTGATTCATGAAAATGTTCAATTTTAGGATGAATTGGAAGTTGAATGAATTTCTCATTGAATTTATTTGATTTTGGATATTCGGTAAAATGTTGATCTTCTTCTTCGTTTTTGAAAATTGGACATCTTTCAATTTCTTGATGACGTTTTAATCGAGAAATATTTCCATTGTGTTTATAATATTTCGGATAATTATTATTTTCAATCGATTTTCTTCTTTTATAATTTGAAGAAGAAATAATTGGAGTTGATAAATTATCAGAAATATTTGAATATTTATTGATTATTTGAATTGATATTGGTTTGATTTCTTCAATTTCTTTTACTCGATTTAATTGAGATAATTTTCCAGTATAAATTTCAGTTTTTTTTGGATTTCCATTTTTTTGTGATTTTCTTTCCTCTTCTTCTTCTTCTTCTTCTTCTTCTTCTTCTTCTTCTTTAATTATAATTTCATTTTTTTTTATTTGATTGAAAATTGGTTTAAATTCCAATAAAACACCATTATTGATTTCTCGATGACGATTCAACTGAAAATAATAAAAAATAATTGAATAATAAAAATTTAAATAAAAAAATGACTTCAATAATTAATTCTTTATCATTTGGTGAGTCATATTTGATTGAATCATAATAACTAAATTCGATATAAGTTGGTGACGGTGAAACATTTCGAAATGCATCAATAATTGGCTTAAAATTTCTCTTTTTTTTCAGATTGAAAAAAAAATGATTGAAAAACCTCTTTTTTCTCCTTTCTTTGAATTCTCAATGTTTCCAATTCTTCCTCTCGTTTTTTTAATAAAATATCTTTTCGTATTTTTTCTCTTAATTCATCTTCTCGATAATCTTGACAATTTTCATCATCAAACTGAAAACAAATTTTTCAACAAAAATAACAAACTTTAAATTTTACAAAGTTTGTTCTTGTTTCGTGTTCTTTGCTAATTCTTCGAACACCTCGAACAGGATCAGAAGGAACATCAGGAAAATCAGGATTTCGTAAATCATAAGATTGACTTTGACCCATCTTTTTTTTTGTCTAAAATTTATATTTAAATAAATACAAATAAATAGAAATAAATAAATAAAATGTTTAAAAACAAATAAAAGATAGAAAATGATGAGAAACAATAAAAAAAAACGAAATATAAAACTGTTTTATGTGTTTTATGTATATTATTAGCTAATAAATTTGGTTTTTTTTGTATCTTAAACGATGTTGGAACTGTACATATTTTCAGTACAGTACACATAACTGTGTAATATTTATTCATATAATAAAGCCGAGAAAAAAAACGGAAGAAAAAAAAATAAATAAAGAGGTGAAGAAAATTAGATTATCTTGATTAATAATCTTTAAATCTGATTCTAATTCAATTTTTTTTTGGATTCAACCACTTTTTTAAATTCAAAGTTTTGATGTTTGAAAAACAATTAACAAAACAATTTTTTTTCAACAAATTCTCAATTAAAAATTGGAAAAGTATTAAATTTTATTAAAGTAATATAAAATATGTAAAAATAGAAAATAAAAGTCAATTGAATGACTGATAAAATAATGTAAACACATAATCAATGAGCACAACAAATATAAAAATATGTGCTCATCTGATTATAAATGGAAAACAATTCGATTATAACCAAATTTCTTTTTTGTAAATAAAAAAAAATTAAAAAAAAGGATTTTTAAAATAAATTTTCAAAATTTCAAATTTCAAATAAAATGTTGACTAAAATGATCATAAAAAGGCACTTCTGATTGAAAGGTGTGTTGGTTGGTATTTGAAGAAAAGAAAAAAATATGATTCATGAATAAAAAAAAAATCTTGACTCACAATTTTTATTTACTTTAATAAAAAGTTGAAATTGTTGGAAAAAAAAACTTATTGAGGATCAAATATTGATTTTTTTCAAATTTAATTAATTTTTTAATTTTAAAAAGCTGAAGAAAAAAAGTTGAGAAAAAAGACGACAATTTTTGTATTGGAAGAAAAATAATAAAAATATTTTCGAAACCGTTGACTGACAAAATACGAATGCAAATAAAAAATATTTGACCATTTAACATTTTATGATATTTACACGACAAAAAGTTTTATGCTTGTTTATTTCTTTCAATTTTCCTTTTTTCAACAATAAAATCATAAATTTGAATTTGATTCAATTTAAATTCATTTTTTGTCTTTTCAGATTTTGCTTTTCCTTCTTTTCTTTTTTTTTTTGAATTATTGATCCCACACTTTCTTTAGTGATAAATGATTTTTGTGAGAAAAGTTTACAAATAAAAAAATATTTTCCCCATTTTTTTTTCGGTTTTAGTGTCAAAATGTTTATCATGAAAATACGAGAAGAATAAAAAAATGTTTAAAACAATGATTCACTGAAATGATAAAATTTGTTTTTTTTTTTGGAATAAATTCAAACTACAAAAATTGGTTTTTTAAAGTTTTTAAACAAAAAAAAAAGAAATTTGAATTTTTTTCTAAAAAAAAAAAACGAAAAAATTAAACCGCGTGGAAGAATTAATTTACATAATTTCCAAATTTGTTATACTTTATAACAATGAACTTCTGAATCGTAAGATGAATAATCTCCATCAAAAAGTGACACATAAGCATTACAAAGCTGGAACAATTTTAAATTTGTCTCATTTAAAAAAAAGAAAGAAAGAATGAAACCGTTTTTGAACTTGATGAAATTGGTTTACATCCTTGAAGATCAGTTATTGGCGTATTCTTGAATTATTGATTTTTTAATGTTTGAATCGAAAATAAATCAGGATTAAATATACCGCTGTTAAACAATTGCTCCTTTGTAATAACATTGAAAATGTCCATGAACTATACGGTCTTCCACGACTTATCACTGTTATTCGACTGGCTGAAAATTGAGTTGTGGCTGGAACCCATAAAACCGAATCGTGAATTTTAGCATTTGCATCAGGTAAACCAATTTTATAAACGAGCGTCTAAAATTCAGAATTTTTTTGTTAAAAAAAAAAAAAAAAAAAAAAAAACTTTTAATGTTGGATCTTTATCAGGAATTTGAATATTTTTTCCAACGGTTGCGAATTCAGAAATTGAAACAAATAAAAAAAGAATCAAAATAATCCAACGAAAATTAATCATTAAATTCATTTTTTTTTCTGAAAATAAAATTTAATTTTTTTTATATATTTTTATACATTTTTTATCATTTTAAATTTAAAAAAAATGAAAATGAAGGTCGACGTGATAATTTTTAAAAATTATTCGAATGTTTGTTGAATGAAGACTCCAAAAATTTATAAAAAATAAAATAAACAAAATATTTCTTTTTAATGAAACAACGTAAAATTTTGGAATTTTTAGAAAAAAATGGTGAAAAAAGAATAAAAAATATGAAAATCAATGAAATGTATCAAAATAATGATACCTATTAAAAACCTAT
Organism: Caenorhabditis drosophilae; assembly: GCA_963572285.1. Classification (NCBI taxonomy): domain Eukaryota; kingdom Metazoa; phylum Nematoda; class Chromadorea; order Rhabditida; family Rhabditidae; genus Caenorhabditis; species Caenorhabditis drosophilae. The sequence goes on along the minus strand of OY751561.1, from coordinate 4,618,995 downwards.
TACAGAGAATTTTTGAACAAAAAACTTATTTTTATTTAAAAAAATAATTAAAAATAAATAGAAAATAAAAATTAGGAAAAATTTGAAAGAAGAAAAAACTGAAACTTAAAATGTTTGATTCAAATAATTAAAATTGCAATTTATTTTCTGGACAAAAAATTCAATGAAAATTTGTTTAATGAAATTGATCGATCTACTCTCGTCGACTAATTCTCTTTCAATTTTTTCACTCGAATTTTTATTGAATTTTTTTTCATTTTTTGGTAATAAAATCGTTCAATGATTTTTCAACAACCAAAATCAAGAAAAAATTGAAAAATTTTCGTATTTTCAGCTCAACATATTTGAATCTAAAATAATTTCAGCATTATTTTTATTTAAGCAAACAATTTCTGAAAATTGTTTCCATTCATTGATTCTTTGATTAATTATTGATTCATTTGAATTTCGAAATGGATCAGCATCAAATCGAATTGATATTTTATGAATAATTCCAGGTAAAATCTTAAAAATAAATTATTTTAAATCAATAAAATCGATTAATTTATAAGCTGAATTACACTTAAGATTTTAGAAGCATGTTTAGAATCAATCGAATGACATAGAAATTTATAATTTCTTGAACATTCGCCATAAATTTCAGCACATTGCCAATAACCATCCGATTTTATCTCAAAATAATTGTTGGCCCTTTTTTTCTTCTTAATTAATTAATTTGTTTTTGCTTACCTCGGAAATATTTGAAAGATCAATTTTCATTTCAAAAATATCTCCATTTATTATTTTGTAAAAAATGTAGAAATTTGAATTTGATTTATATAAAATTAATATTCCTTCCCAAATAAATAAATTCTAAATTTTTCCTGATTTTTTTCCAAAAAATTGAAAAAAAGAAAAAATGTGAAACTCAAACCGATTGACGAACTTCATACCATCCTTTCACAAAATTTGAATTCATTTCAAATCAAAAATCGAATGAAATTAAAAAGAAAAAAGCAAATGAAATGAAATCAAGATGTCATCAATGTGAGGAGGACGAGACGAAGCTCTTTTTGATTGATTTAAATTTTTGTGTGAGACAATTTGTCAAATTGTTTGTTACTTTTGTGCCATTAAAAAAACAAACTCATTAAAAAGAAAAAAAAATAAAGAAAAATTGAACAAAAAACAAATTTTCAATTAATTTTAAAAAGATTTTTTTGAAAATTATTAACTTTTGAAAAGAAAAATGAAATAAAAAAGTTGAAGAAGCTTATTCAGTTGAAGTGGAAAATAAACAAACAAGAAATATTTGATTTTCATAAAAATCATTTATTTATTATCAATAATATCATATCAATTAAAAACAATAAAAATTCAATAAAAATTAATTAATAAAATCCCTAAATATATTTTTATTATTTTTATCAATAATTGCATAAATTAATTGATTTATGTATTAATTTGCGTCAACCTACAAATCTTTTGATGCGGGTATTTGTGTTCATCGGAAAAAAATCCCTCTTTTCATCGAGGTTAATGTTAATACGATTCTATTTAGATGAAGGTCATTACCAGAAGATTTCTACCTTTTTTGTTCAATTAAATTTACAAAAAACTGTTTTTAATTTAAATTTACATTAATTATTTTATCATTATTAATGATTATGTGTATTTATCAAATCTTAGCTTAATATTATTCATGACTACCGTACTTATTTATGACGTAATCAAAAAAAAACGAATAAAATAAATAAAGGCATCGTTGTCACCATTCATATCTTTTTTTATTTCTTCGTCTCGTTCCGACTCTTATTATTTTCTTATTTCATTGAAAGAATACAAAAAAAACGGAAACAAGTTCTTCTTTTTTTTTCTGCAAAACTTTTACAATTCATCTTTAAGAATGATTTTTTCTCATTTAAATTTTTGCATAAAACAACAAAAAATAATTAAGGAATAAAACCGAAGACAAAATATTGTTAATTACAAACACACTAAGACTGTGTTTTTTTCTTAAATTAAAATCAATTTTTTTTGCAAAAGCTGTTCGTTTTATCAAAGTTTCTAATCAAACTTCATTTTTCATATTTTAGATAATAATTTTAACTTTTCATTTTTTTTTAAACAAAATATTATTGTATAATTTTAAAATATGTTTTCCTTTTTGCTCCATTTATTTTTCTATTAAAATTACATTGAAAACAATGATAAAAATAAGGGAAGTTTATTTTGTATGAAGCAGAGAGAGAGAGAGAGAGAGAGAAAGGGAGAGAGAGAGAGAGAGAGAAACATTTATTAACATCTTAAACCATCGAGACTGTATTGCGTTGTCTGAGTTCTCTTCATGTTCAATTATCTATTTATACAATTTCTCTATGTCTTATTAGAATTAATATTCTTTCTTTCCTGTTTTTCTCTTTCTCTCTATTTCTGTCTAACTATTAAAATAGAAAGAAGAAGAAGAAGATGTGTGTGTATATGTTTGTATGTATGTTTCCTCATTTTTCAATCTACCTTTACCCATTTATGTACATTTACAATATGAATTCTTCTATAAATCGTTTTCTTTCAATTATTTACCATTCAATTTTATCACAAAAATGTCATTTTTTTCCTTCCTTCTTTCAAACAAAAAAAAAACACATTGAAACCATATTTTGATGCTAAATTTATCATTTAAAAAAAAAGAATTTCAAAATTGATTTTCCTTAAATTCTTTTTCACATTTTTTTTTAATTGAATAAAAATTCAAAAAAAAAAAGTGGAAAAAATTATTCAAAAATTTTTAGGATTTTCTCAATTTTTTTTCTGTTTGTTTTATCAACAAAAAAAAAGCGAAACCTTCACTCATTGAAATGTTTCCACCACCGTTTTTCTTTCCAACTAACTGAACACGCGATTTGACAGTCATCATTATTTGATTTTTTCTCCGTTTTTTCCCCGTTTCTCACCTGATTTTTATTTTATTTCATCATTCATTTTCTCTTTATTTATTTTTTTTTTAAATTTTAAATTGAAATTTTGAAAAAAAATCGTATTTTTTTAAGCTTAAAAATAAAAAAAACTTTTCCAGGTTTTTTTTAAACAATTTTTGTTACTTTCTCCTTATTTTGGTTGAATACAAACCGACGGGGACTGGGCTCCGATGCACCATTTGTTAATTCGGCTTCTTCATCAACGTCAACTCAATGTCGCCTCCCAATTATTCAACACAAATCATTATGAAATTATCACAAATTTGGTAAAAATTTTAAATTCAAAATTTGGATTCAAACTAAAAAAAATTGAAAAAAAAAAGAAGAAAAAGAAGCATTTTTAGACTGAAACATTTGCTCGTTTAAAAGAAATTCTTAATAATGAAAATTATCGAACAAATCGTGTTGATCAAAGTGTAGCTGAAATTGTAATTGCAAGAATAACATCAGCAATAAGGTAATCAATCAATAATTTTTCATTTTTTTTAAATAAAAAATTAAAGAGATACTGGAAGTATTGAAACATACGCAGCTGAGTTGGTTGATTTATTAGATGAAGTAATTAAGCATCCGATGATTTCAATTGATGAAAAACAACAAAATGTTGATTCACCTCATTGTAAAATTGCTTCTGATTTATTATCCAGCTTATTTTTGGTTTCTCATTTTTCTTTCTTTAAATTAATTAAAATATTTTAAGAACATTTACAGCATTATGGAAATAAACCGGTTATGACTTTGACGCTTCCTGTTGCACTCAAATGTTTGACCAGTAATAATAATGAACTTGTAAAGAATACAACCAGGTAAGTCGTTGAAAAATATTATTATTTTTAAAATTTATTTATATTTATTATTATTTTCTAACAAAATTTAGTTATATATCCTTGGCTGCAATTCATAATGGAAAAGCTTTATCATCGTATGCTCTTCAAATCATATCTCTTGTTATAAAAGGTTTTAATTTTTAATTTAAAAAAAAAATTATTTTTATTATTTTAGGAAATTTCTCTTTGATTCGGGTTTTGCCACATATTTATGCTGATAATAAAGAGCCATTCCATGCTCAATTATCCCAATTAATTGATGTAAATTATTATTTTTATTAATTAAGGAATTAAATTATTAATATTTTTTCAGATTCTAAAAAATGATTCAGTTGATTGTAGCGAGAAATTATCACTTCTTCAACTTGCTTCAATGGTTGCAAACACAAAACCAGATGTTTTGATTCCGTATTTGCCAAGATTTGACGTTTATCTTTTATCTCCTCAAATGTCAACAGCTTTATTAAATATCTACATGTCATTGATCTCACAGAATCGTGCCAAAGCGTTGGCACAATTTCTGCCAACATTAAAATTGGCCGCCCAATCAAATGAGCATTTAACAAATCGAGCAACAATTTGTAAAGTATTGAAAAATGAAACAAATTAATTTGAAAAAAAAAAGTTTTTTTTTTAAAGATAATTGCAAATATTGGAAGAGTTTCCACTATTTTAGCATCTGAAGCAGTTGAAGAATTAGTTTTGATGTCAAGAAACAATGAAAATGATCAACAATTACTTCAAACAATTTTCAATGAAATTGAAAGTATTTTTTATTGATTTTTCAAGAAAAAAAAATTGATTTTTTAATAGCCGTTGGATCAATTTTTCCAACTTCACTCCGCCGTCATATCAGCTATTTTCAAACACTTTCATCAAATCGAACAATTGATCGTATTTTGGCTTATGTTCACAATGCTTCCAGGTTTTTGTTGGATTTTGTTAAGAATTCATTTTTTTTTGTTTTCAGAAATGTTTCACAAGAAATGGCTAATTCGAGTGATTTTCGAATTAATAATAAAGAAAATTCAATGGATTCGTTGTTATCAAAAAATTCAAAAGTTTTTGGAAATTTAATAACAAGGTTTCTTCCTTTTCTTTTAAATTATTTTAAAAAGTTATTTAGTGGGGGTAAAACAGTATTTGAAGTTTGTGATTCACCAACTATTGAACTTTGTGAATTAGATCGAAATACACATTCATTAGCAATGCAATATCAAAATCGATCAAGTGGATCATTAAATCGTAGAAGTCATACAAGTATAAATCAATCAATTGGTGCTCCAAATACATTAGGAGCACATAGCGAAGTTGGAGAATCACGAGATCAATCTCTTTTATCAGTTCCATCAAGTTCAAAAACCAACATTCTTCCAACATCAAATATCTCATTGGGCCGAAATTCGAACGTTTCTCAATCGATTCCTCCATCAATGACACAAATACAAATGGGAAAAGATGGACGAGTCAGACCTGTGACGGGTGGACGTCGACCAGTTCAATGGCCAGCTGGAAGTACAGAAACAACGTTTCCAGCTAATTTAGGACCAGTTACAACATTGAAAATGTGTGTTTTGAATGAAGAAGATGAAAAATGGATAAATGTAAATTATATTAATATATATTGATTTTTTCTTTCTTTTTTTTAATTCGATTAATTCTTTTTTTAGAATGATAGAAATGATGTTGTTTACAAATTTGTTGAACATCGAAAAAATAAAATTCGAAGATTTATTGGTGAAATTGTTTCAAAATTTCCAGTACCAGTTCAATGTACAGTCGAAGGATCAAAAAGTAAGTTTGTTCATAAAAATTCACGAAGATGAGTGACAATATTTTTAAAGGCTCAAAGCATCGAATGGTTGTTCATTTTTTATGTGAAAATCGTTCATCTTCATGTTGTATTTTTACGAATGATTATTTATTCGCGTTCAAAACGAAATATCCGTCACTTTGGTTACATTTAATGTTTCTTCAAATGGAATGCTCAGCAATTGGACAATATGGTGAAGTTGTTGGGAAAGATTCTCAACAATATCAAACTCTTGAGCATTGTTGGAAATGTCTTCCAATATCGATTACAAAAACCATTCAATTTGATACGTTGATTACGGCTGCATTTCCAAATTCGAAAGACCAAGACAAATTATTGAAAGAGCTTGAAGATGCTGGCTTTTTTGCTTGTTTTTCAATGAATATTGCCAATAATTCGTGGAATTGTATCAGTTGTGCAAATCCTGACAAAGTCCGCTATTTTGTGGAAGAAGGTGGAGCGGAAAAAGTTCTTGAAGGACAATTGAAAGAGAAAAAAGGTCGTTGGAGATTTTTGCGCCGATGGAATACCAAATACTTCACATTGTCTTCTGCTGCTCTTAATTACAGTACTCAACATATGCCGGTAGAATTTGAGACATGTTTGTATTGATTTTTGTGAATAATTCGTTTTTAGACTGATTCAAGAGCACTTCTTCCTTCAATTGATTTAAGATCAATTCGATCAGTTCGATCATTAGGAAGAGGGAAAAAATCAAGAAAATCATTAAGAAAAGCATTTGAAATCTTCACATCTGATGACACTTCTGTTATTCTTAAAGTTTTTTTTTCTAATTTTTTTTTTTTTTTTTTGGAAATCTCCTTTTTTTAAGGCAAAAGATGAGAAAAATGCGGAAGAATGGTTACAATGCCTCCAAATTGCTGTGGCGCATGCTCGAAGAGAAATATCGTGATCAATTAATAATTTTGTTTATTAATTAATTTATAAAAGAAAAAAATCAAATTAAAATCAATTAAGATTTGTTTCTTGGAGATTTTCTTTGAGTTATAAACATTTTTTAATACAATTTTTTCTCGGAATTTCAAATGTTGAAAAATCGAAAACAAAAAGTGTTTTTTTTTAAATTATTTGAAGAAAACACACCGTTGTAGGTTATTCTAGAAAGGAAATTAATACATTCAAAAAAATAAAAGAAAAAAAGTAAAAAGAATTTGTTGTGAGGGGACCTAAATACGTCAGAAAATATATATATATATATATATATATATCTTAAGTTAATGTTACTGGCACGGTTTGAGAAAAGCGCCGCTGCACTTCTCAAAGCGAAATTTTGGAGGTTGTCGATGGTGAGCATTTTCCTCGGCCGGAACTCTTGAATTGACATCCGTATTGCCTTAAATTCATAATCAATAAACTTTGAAGTCGATTTTTTGATTAGATTCACTCGAATATAGCCCAATCCATAATAATAATAATAATGAAATGTTCAAAATAATTTATTTAAAAAGTTTACAACCCTTCAATTTTTTAATTCAATTGATTTTTCAATAAAAAAAAACAAAAAGAAAAAATATTTTTTTGAATTATTGTAAAATTAATTTCGTCTCTTTATCGACTCCATATTTTTGTTTATGATCTTCAAATAATTGATTTAAATGTTCAATATATTTTTTGTGTAATTCATCGATTTGTTCTTGACTTGGATTTTCAATTTTTTCAACTTTTATTGGTTTTCCAACGACAGTATTGATTGGTTTACGATATGGCAAATATCCAAAAGTTAACTGAAAAAAGAAATTAATTTTTTACTGAAATTAATTTAAAAAAAAGAAACGATTTACTTGTAAAAATCCTCTTCCATGAAAAATCGGATATGAAATTCCGAAATATTTTTTTGACCATTCTTGGAAATTTCTGAGAGAAGATCCAATTGGATTATCCAATTGTTCAAAAACATCATTCTCTCCGAATGAATATGTTGGAACAAGATTGGCTCCAGTCAACAGAGCTTCACGTACAAATCCTTTTCGTGATTTTAATGTTAAAATGTGATGGCCAGGGTGCGCTTCTAACGCTTCTTCAGCGCCACCAACAACAATCACCACGGCATTTCCTGTTTTTTTCTTTGTGAGCACATATTCAATTGATTCACGTGAACAATCAATAACTCCTGATAAAAGAAGAAGTTCTCGTCGAATCATCATTCGAAGATTTAATGCAAGAGTGCACAAATGAAATTGGATTCCAGGAAACTGGAATTTTTCCATTCATTTTTAAATCAAAATTAACAAGAATTTTACTTTTTCCAAAACTCCCGTTCCATTTGTTGCGAAATTTGCCCATGCTGCCATTGCAATTATTCCGTGTGGATGACTTCCAATCAAATAATTCTAAATTTTTCCCCGTTTTTTTCCACCCCAAATTTTTGCTACTTTACCTCTTCTGTTGATAAATCAGCCGTTTTATGTAGTTTAATTGGAAAATAATTAGCAAACCAGGTGTTTATTCGCCATCAAAAAAATCAATTTTTTTTTTAAATTTTGTGAAAAAATTTCAATCGTTTTACCTACGAACCCATTCATTAGCATAACCTCCTTTTCGTTGAGAATCCATATCGTAAAAATACCAAATGCCGTATAAAATAAGAAAATGCCATTGAAATGTGAAAATCTGTTGAAAATTGTTAATTTTCTGCATTGTGATTTCTATTGGGAAAAGCTTACCAAATAAAATGGTAACAGCATACAAAAAAAACTAAAAGGATATGTCAAGCAAAAATGATAAACAACTCCCAAATAAGTTTTTTTTCTTTCAATTGACGAGAATAAATCGACCCATTCAATGCCAAAATATTTCGGCATTTTTTGTTCTAAAAAAATATTCAAAAATTCAACAAAAAAAAAGTAAAATTGTAAAAAGAAAAGAGGAAAAATGAACTTTTATTTTTCAACCAAAACAAAGATGTGATTGAAATAAGAAAAAAGATAAAAAAGATAAAAAGAAGAAAAAAGATATGAGAAGTTTCATTAAAGACACGTAATTTTAACAAACTCAAATACTTTGAATCTGTTTTGATGATTTCTTCTCAACTTTTTCTTTGAAAATCCATCGTCGTCAATCATTTCGAATTTTCAAATCAATTTTTTTCAGAATCATATGCTTTTTATCAAAGTTATTTTCATATTTTTAAAGACATTTTTAGAAAAAAAGGGCCTTGAGGGAGGCGGAAGAAGAAGGATTGGGATTATAGCCAGCAAAATGCCCTGGTCACGAATGGCAAAATCTCTCGAAGTTCCTGGAAACATCTAGTTCACAGCTACAGTAATCAAAGTAAAGTTTAAAGACATTTTTAGAAAAAATCAAAATAAAAAAAGGATCAACCAACCAATGAAAGAATTAAGAAAAATTAAACTAAATGAGAAGAAAGATAACATATGAATATGAATATTTAACATCGATTTAGAAGTCGCAGGATCCACTAGAATGTAGCCCAATTTATGTGTAAGTAGTGTTCATTGTAGTTTAAAAAGAATTGGCAAGAAATTGAGGGAACCGAAAAATGATAAAAAATATCGAGAAAAAAAATCAACAATTCCAGGATTTTCAAAACTGGAAAATTTTATCAAAGTATGGAATCACATTGTTTTATTTTTATGAATACGAGAAGCTCTGAAATATTTAATCAATTCAAAATTATTAAGGGAAAATAACAAAATTCAGCTAAATAATAAAATAAAAATTTTAAAATTTTAAAAAAAAAATTTTATTTTAAATTATTTTAATTGCATTTTTTTGTTTGCTTTTTAAAAATTCTCAATGTGATTTTAGATATTTTAAAACCATCATTTTGGTTATAAAAGTAAACACAAACTTTTCAAATTTGATTTGAAAATAAAAAAGAAATAAAAAATGTTCTTTTCTTAATCCAAAATATGAGAAAACAAAAGATTAACAGGAAAATGTTCAAAACAACTGAATTCATTGTTGATGTCAATGTCATTCAACAATTTAATGTATTTTTCTTTCTTTCTTCTCTCGTAAACAATTGATTCCCTTTCATTTTTCACTATTTTCTCCCGTAGGCATTTCATATGTTCTTCGCCATTTTTTTTTGGTTACCTTTTATTGATTAATCGATTGGAAAAATTCAATTTTTTTACTTTTCATTTTTTTTTCGAAAAAAAACCACTTTTCTCATGTTTTTATCAAACAAAATATTTTCCATCTTATTTTAATCTTTCTTTTTTGCTTTTATTTTAATTAAAAATTTTTCAGATGGATAAAATCTATTTTTATTTTTAAAACTAAAGTTTTTTTTCGTGACGAGACCTGCAATTCATTTCCTTTTACCTGTTAATTATATTCTCCACACCTCGTTTTTTTTCCTTCTTCAATATATTTTTTCCATATTCATTCGGCACGTGTTTAAATGTTGAATGTAAAAATGAAAACGAACATAGAAAATAGAGAAAGAAAAAAGAAAAAAGTCATATGTTTATGTATACTTCACCACACAATTATTCGCCTTTTTTTGTTACTTGACGCCCCCGCATTTGACATTTTTTTTGATCAAAATGAATTTCAACCATTTTTACTTCTTTTTTTTCTTTAAAATTTTAACTTTTTTTTGAAGATTTTTGAGAAAGAAACACAAAATTGTCGATTATTTAGTAAACCAAGTTTTAAAAAAAAATTTGTTTTTTTTTTTTTGAAATTTTAATATAAAAAATTGATTGGGGGTGGGGTTCTCCTGAAAAAAAAAACAAATCAATTGTTGCTTTTTTTCTTTTTATTTTCTGCCGTTTTTTTTTTGTTGAAAATTGTGGTGGATGAACACAAAAAAAAAGTGATCTTCAATTTCAATTGTCCAACACAACACCACTTTGTTTATTTACTTTTCCGCCTTTTTTCTTCATTGAAAATCTGTTTCCCAATTTGTCTTTTTCTCTCTTTTTTCCTCTTTTTTTTTTGTTTTGTTTACGGACAAAAAATTATTTTGTTCACATTTTTGTCATTGATTTGAAATGACTGGCGTTCTGCAGATGAAAAATGATGAAAAATATTGGTTTGGATTAATTGGTTTGGGAACAATTTCATTATTAAATGCATTTATTTCCACTATTTTTAGACCAAATGTTTTATTACAGTAAGATTTTATTTATTTTTTCTTGAATTTGAAATAAACGTGGAGAAAATAATTGATTTTTTGAAGTGATAATCAAGTAATTGCTGTTCATTGGATAAACACAATTATATTATTAGCCGGATTGGCTCCCATTGTTTTTCCACAAAAAACTTTAAGGTCAATTCACATTTTTTTTTCTTACTGTAATTTTTCATTAAATTTTAGGTCTGAAACAGCAATTGTTGTGACAAATTTATTGAGTTTATGTATAAGTTCAAGTTGTGCATTTGCTGACATTTGTAATATTTTTATTCGAGTTTTCGGCAAGAAAAATTCAACAAATTTCTTCTCACATTTTATTGGAGAAGATGAAGTTGATATCGTCAGTTTTTTTTTCTTTTTTAATTTAAACTTTTAATTAAATCTTTTATAAAATGAAAAAAAAAAGGAAAAAAAAAGGAGATTTAAATTAAAGCCTTATCAATTTCCAAGTGAACAAGCAAAGGAATTTATGGCTGAGGAAGCTATCAAATATGTTTGTTCTTTTGTGTTTTTTCTTTTTTTTTAAATTTAATTCAGTAATTCTGAAAATAATTCTTTTTAAAAGAAGAAAACTTGGAAACAAAATTTCAATATCAATTTTTTCAAAAAAAATATTTGAATTTAAATTTTCAGGATTACTGTTTTCACTGTTTAAACATAAATGTTTGTGTCATGTGAGCTAATCATTCACAGATAAATTTTTGGAAAAAAACACACCTTTTTCTTCCTTTTAAAAAAAAATTTGAAATTAATAATAAATTAATGTTAAAAAATAATAAAAAAATATTTTTAAAAAAATTGAAATTAATAATTGTCTTTGTCAATTTAAAATAATTTCTTTTCTATTTTTAATATTGAATTAATTTCGTGGGATTTTTGTTTTTACAGAGACAACATCTTTTTACCTATAATTGTATTGATCTGGCAATATGCGTAATAGCCGCTTGTCTTTCACATCAAATTATTGCAAATCGAATCAATATTTCACCATCATCACATATGGTCGGTGTCAATCAGTTTTTGGAAGGAAATACGAATTATTCAAAATTCTTCTTTTTTTTTCAGACGGATAGCAGAAAATTACAGGGATTCGGAATTGCTTTGATTATTTTAACAATTTTAGGAATATTTAATTATGCTTGGCAAAGATTGATAATGATTCATCATAAATTGGCTATTTTTCTGGATATGCACACCATTGATGAATTCTCTTGGTTAATTATTAATTTGGCAACGGGTTTCTTTTTATTTTTAATTATTTTATTTATTTTTTAAATTTTTTAGCAGTTTTTGTTTTTTTATCATCAAAAGGTAATCAAATAATTCAAAATAGTGCTCTTGTATTATCTGGAGCAACAATTTATCCATCATTTTTTTATTCTTGGCTTGATTATCGGTAAAAAATCAATAATTTTTTTTGAAAAAATTATAAAATTTTACAAAAAAAAATATTCAGAATAATGACATCAACTCATTCTCGTTTTTTATTCAAACAAGCTATGATATCATTATCAATATCAATTCCACACATTGCGGTTTTACTTACAATTTTTCTTTTTTTTACGGTAAAAAATTAAATAAATTTAAAATAAAAAAAAAAAGAAAACCCCATTTTTTCAGAGTTCATTAAGAGAAACTGTTCAAGTTCATTTAGAAAAATTGCCCAAAATTATATTTTGTGCTTTTTCTTTCTTTTTTCTTATAATTACACTTTCTCTTGTTGATGTTTCATTTTATGCTTTATTCACCAAACAATTTTATAGAATATTTCATAGTAGCGAACAAAAAGTTTTTTTTTTTAAATTTAACATTTAAAAAAATAATTTTGATTATTTCAGTTACCATTTCTGGTTGGTTTTTTGTCACTTTTTAGTGGTTTAAGCGTTGTTTCAAAATTCAATTTTTTGACAATTTCAATTTCGTGAGAGAATTTTAAATAATTAAATTCAAAATAAAATTTAAAAAAAATTAAGTTTAATAATTGGAATAATGACAGTAAATGCGACTTATCTTCATACATTTTCGTATATTTATCTTCGATGGAATGGATATTTTATGGCTGGTCAAAATTTAGATTTTTTAATGTTGCCATCAGATCGATTTGAAAATGGAACAGAAAGTTTGTTGTTTTTTCAAAATTAAATTTAAAACAAAAAAAAATGTTCAGCGTCAATGGTTCACACAATTGAAACGTCACTAAATGTTATTTCAATGATCGCTGCATTTTCATTAGTGGTTTTTGTGATGGTCTTAGCACGAACCCACACATCTAATTCGGAAATTGTTGAAGAAACTGAAAATTTGGTTGAAAAAACAAAAAATGAGCGCAAAATCTTGGTATTCAATTTACAAAAAAAAAGTAATTTTGAATTTTATTTTTTTTTCAGATAATTGGTTGCTTGATGCTGATATGCTCATTAATTTTACTTTTATTAGCGATTTTTATTTTTATTTCTTCCAATCAAGTTCATCCTCTCGTTACAATTTATTCTCAAATATTTCAAATTGTTCTTGGAATGTCAATTACATCCTTTGCACTTTTTCAAGTTTAAACAAAACCTCAATTTCAAATGAAATTAAACACATTTTTTCAAGGTTTTGATATCAGAAAATTTATCAAAATATCCAATTTATTCATGTTCGTTGCTTATCATATCAATTGTTCGAGCATTAGATATTTTAACACAAATTGATTATAAGGATACTGATGGTCAACCAATTGCATGGACAATTCATGCTTCAGTCGAATATTTCATGATTTTTGGTTCGTTTTTTTAATTTTTCGAAAAAAAAAACTTTTTCAAGTCAAAAAAAACATAAGAAAAGGAAAAAAAAATCAAAACCAAAAATGGAAGAGCCAGAGGATTTGCGTCAATAAATTGTTAATAAAACAGAAAAAAAATAAAAAAAAGGAAGAATTAAAAAATGAATAAAAACTATTCAAATTAAAAATTCAAATTTCCCACAAAAAAAATGAAAGAAGCCAATTTATTGCAGCACATTTCATGACAATTTCATATGTTCTTCATGCACAAGGACCAGGAAGAGCATTAATTGAACCAGCTGAAATTCCAATGAATTTCGAGAATCCGCTTGGAAATGGAGGAATCGATGAGAATGGATATATCATGTTAAGAACAAATGAAAATACGTCACAATAGAGAACTGCTGATAAAGAAAAAAAAAGACGATTTTGCTCATTTTTCAACAAAAAAAGATCTCAAAATATTTTTTTATTTTCTCAAATTTTTGTTAGAAAAAAATTGGAGAAAATGTGACAAATAATATTATTGTGATAGATTTATTGTTATTGAAAATAATGTGATGTAAATAATATAATTCTTGTCAAAAAAAAAAATAAAAATATTGATGACAACTTGAACATTTTTTTTGTTTCAAAAAAGGATCCCATCGGGAATAAAACATATAATAATTTCTTCCCTTTTTTTGTCACTTTTTAACAAAACAAAAAAAAATTTTTATTTTTTTTTTTTTGAATTTGCATAATCTGAAGATTTTGTTTTGAGGAAAATTGTTGAGCTTTTCCTTCTCCTTTTTTTTACAAATTTTTTTTCATTTTTCTGTTGTTTTTTTTTTTTTGAGAAAATGTGTGTCTGAAATAAAAAGAAAGTTCTTGTTGAATGTAACGTCACATCTGTTTTCAAACAACCAACTTTTCTCGCTTCATTTAATGATCTGCTCCTCGAACAAAAACCCCCTCCGTTTTTTTTTTGTTTCCTGGTGGGCAGAGAGCCAAAAATAATTGAGATTTCTGATAAATTCGTTTCTTCTCAAATCTTTCGACGCAAAAAAATATCTCATCTCTTTCGTTGTGTTGCATTTTATTCTTTCAATTATTTTGTTTTCTTCTTTTCTTTTTTGATTTTCGATTAGAAATTTTTTGATAAAATCGGAAAAATTCAAGAATGAATTCAAAACAAGCTCAATATGCAGCAAAACAAATTCAAAGTGATAAAAATCTATCGTATACTTTGATTATTTTGGGATCAATTGTTCTCATTAATACATTGGTCACTCTTTTTTTTGAGCCTTCATTAAAATAGTAAGTTTTTATAATTTGAAATCTACAAAAATTAATTTTTAATAAATAAAACAAATAATTACAGTAAAGATATAACAAATACGCGATGGATTAATGTTACAATTCTTGTTTCTGGAATTATTCCATTTATATTTCCATTTAATACTTTAAGGTTTATTTATTTCTTTATATTTCAACTAAAAAATCTTCTTTTTTTTTCTTAAATTTCAGATCAGCTGTGGGAGTTGTTGTAACAAATGTAATAAGTTTTTGTATAAGCACAAGTTGTGCAATGGTTGATTTGTATAGTTGGGCAGATTTTGTGTTTGGTGAAGCTGGAAAAGGAAAAGATTTAAATAAAGTATTTTTTCCCACAACAAAAAAGCTGAAAAATTTCAAACTGAATGAATTTCAGATTCGGATCATTGTTGTTCATAATTGTACTGATTTAGTGGTTTCAGTCATTGCTTCATTTATTTCTTTCCAATTAATTATTAATCGAATTGGGGTTTCTCCAGTTATTCCAACAGTAACAAAAAAGAGAAAAAATTCAAAAAAAAAAAAAAATGAAATTCAAGGAAAAAAATAAACAAGTTGAAACATGTGGAATTCTTCTTCTTTCAATTACTTTAATTCAATTTATTGTAAATGCGTGGGAAAAATTTATATCGGATATAAGCTCGATTTATGAAGTCACGCACAATTTCACCAAAGATGAAATTTGTTGGTTTTCATTGAATGTAACAACTGGTAAATCATCTTCAAAATATTTGACTTTTTTTTTAAAAAAGAAATTTGAAATTAATTCAGGAATGTTCATGTTATTCCTTTTTCGTAATAATTGTATTGTTCGAAGTACTGCATTAGTATTATCTGGAATTGCAATTTATCCGAATTTCTACAGTACCTGGGCTGTATTTGGGTATTCGAAACATGAAAAATTATTCAATTCAATTTTCAAATCGATTCTTGTTTTCAGCCAAATGACAATTTCCTATTCACATTCTCATGAATTTCATGCTCACTATTTCGTTTCATTTGTTATGCACATTGCTCAGCTTATAACTCTTTTCAGCACTTTTTATTTTCTTACGGTAATTTTTTTTTTGGTTGAAAAACTTGATATTTAAAAACCATTTTTTCTCTTTCAGCTGAGCCTGGCAAACCGAAATCGAGTTGAAATAAATGTGAATCAACAAAAATTTTTAAAATTTTTCACCTCAATTTTTTCATTTTTTGCATTTTCACTTTTTTGTGTTACAACTTACAATGTTTATTCAATGCGTCATCATACAAAAATTCGAGTCAGTGATTTGAAGGTATCAGCGTTTTTTGTTTTGTTAAAAAATCAAACAAAAACAAAGAAAAAACAATTTCAGCTTAATCTTTTAGCTGCTCTTTTAGCTTGTTTTACAGCTGTAAGCTCAACTATTCATGGAAATTTATTACATATTTCAACAACGTAATTAAAAAAAAAATAGAAAAAATAAAAAAGGAAAAAGAAAATTTCAGATTAGTTTTTTCATTATTAGTCGTAAATTCACTTTATTCAAGTATTTGTCGAAATATGTTTCCAACAATTGAAACAAATTTTATTGAAATCAATGGAGATTCGTCATATTTTACAGTTTTGAAAAATTATACCACAGATTCGAGTAGGAATGAAGCATTTTTTTTTTAAATCAAAAAAGTCAGAAATTGAAAATTTTCAGAAAATTTAATGACAAATTTCAAAATTTTCGAAGAATCTCTTCTCATTTTGTTTTTTATTTCAGCTGTTGTTCTTTTTTTATTTCTTATCAGTTTTTGCAAGTAAATTTGAGCAAAAATTTCATTTCTTTTTTTTATTTTCTAAAAAAATTCCAGAAGTACAGAAAATCGTCCGGCATCTCTTAAACATGATTTCAAGAAGCGAATATTGGTATTTTATTGATTTTTTTCTCTCATTCTGTTTTCTCAATTTTTTCAGCTTCTTGGAGTAACTCGATTTATTTCCAATATTTTCTATCTTGCACTTAACATAATCGGAATAAATGAAACAACAAAAGTTGATAATATTGGTCTCATTGCTTTTACTTATTTTGGATCTTCATCAATTCCTCATTCAATTTTTCAGGTGAAAACAAAAAAAAACTCAATTTTAATCAAATATAATTTTAAGATTTTTACTTCTTTACGATTATCTCATTATCCTTTATTATCAACTTCATTATTAATATTTTCATCAACTGATATGCTTGATATTTTAACACGAATTGATTCAAAAGATCATAACAGTAGTTTAATTCGATTATCAGTTCATTTAACATTTGAAACAGCTTCAATATTTCGTTCGTCTTTTTTTTTGTTTTCTTTAAAAAAAATCAAATATTTTTTGAATTTATAGTTGATCTTTTTACAATTGCTTGTCTTCTTCATACTCATGGAATTGAAAAAATTACTAAAAAGAATACAAATGCAAATATTCCATTGGTGATCACACCTCAATCCTCACAAATAACAAACGGATTTATTGATTGTTTGGATAATCAATGCAACTGTCGCACTAATTTCAGTCAACTGTGATAAAATTATTAAATATTGTTATTAAATTTTTATTTTTATTTTTGTACATTTTAAACCTACATTTTAATAATTGATCAACTGAAAAGCAAACATATTGACACTTTTTAATGCAATTGCGCTCTAATGTAAAAAAAAATCTCAAAATGTGACGGTGTTGACACATACTCGGTGCATTTTAATTATTTGTTCATTTTCTTATTTTTCACTCTTCCAATTATTTAAATGCATGAATACCGTCGTTGTCAATATCTTTCTACATACAAAATGTTTACTTCCATTTTCTTCGCGGCCTATCTAAAAGGAATTGTATTTCATGCTGCGTCTCTTTCACTCATTTTCTATCTTATTGATCGATTTTCCCTCATTCATATATTTTCTTTATCAATTTCCACCCCTTTTTCAATATTTTTATAAGATTCCAGCAATGAATGAAGAAGGTGGATATCTTGGGGCAATGACCTATCAATGCCTTTACAGTCCAGTTTTGGATAAAATCAAGTATAACATTTATTAAGGAGTTTAAACGTTTTTTTTTTATTTTTAAGATTAACTAACAGAGAGGACCCAAGAGCATTTGCTGCACTTAATGTAAGTAATTATTATCTAAATTTTATTTAATATTATTGTTTTCTTCAGAAATTGCATTCAGCATTGACCACTTGTGAACAAGCTTCTCCGTCATTTCTTTATGATCTTACAAAAATTATTTTAGATGATTCGGAGTTGAATATTAACCTTCAGGTAATTCGAAGTTTTTTTTTCAAATACAGTATTATAATAACTTAGGAAGCATACCTTAGAATGCATGATACTTCTCCAACAAATGATTTAGTTGTTATTGGATATGAAAATGTAGAAGAGTATAAAGAACTTACAAAAAGGTATTAAATAAAATAACTAAGGTTTTCACAATAATTCTGTATTCAGAGCAATTGAACTTCGTCGCGTTTTATCAAGAGTTCCCGAAGAAATGTCAGATCGTCATGCATTTTTAGAAACTATCAAATTGATTGCGTCTTCAATTAAAAAATTGTTAGAAGCAATTAATGCTGTTAATAAAATTGTACCACCAAGTGCACAACCAGCGGTAGAAAAAAGAAAAAGAGAATTTGTACATTACTCGAAACGATTTAGTAACACACTGAAAACGTATTTTAAAGACCAAAATGCTGTTCAGGTAAATTTTGTTGAATTATGTCTTAATTATTATTTTTTAAGGTGTCTGTGTCAGCAAATCAACTTGTTTTTCAAACTACAATGATCGTTCGAACAATAAATGAAAAGCTTCGACGAATTTGATTTTTTTAAACCTGAAATAACTATTTTTTATTTCGAAGACACTTTCAGATCTTCATAATGTAAATATGAATATTATGGAGCCAATATCCCACCGTAATTGACATTATTTAATAATATTTTGTTAATTAACATCTCTTTTTCTTTTTTAGTTGAAATATTGATTTGTTTCCTGGATTTTACAAAGTTTCTAATAAAATAGAAATTTTATTTTGTTCTCACGTATTCACTTGCTTTTTTAGATACTTTTTGTATCTGGATAGTCTTAACAACTCATTTTTTCTTGTGTCTTAAATTCTGTCGCCTTATGAATTCGTATTCTTTCTTTAAAAAATAAATGTTTTTGTTGAAAAGATAACAATTGTTTGTATTTAATAAAAAAATGTTTCAATCAAAATACCATACTTGTTAGAACGTACATAATTTTATATATTTCTTAAATTTTTTAGTTTAGATAATGGATGAAGAAGAAGATCTTTTTGCAACTTCTGAAGGAGAAGAAGACAAAGAAAAGGTACTCGTAAAAAACAAAATATTAAAATAAAGTTTTATTCAAAATTGTAAAGGCAAATCCAGAAGACAAGAAACATATTCTACGAAAAGAGTTAAGGACAATGATGTATGGTTTTGGGGATGACAAAGTAAGTACATTTATTATAAAATTTTAATTTAAGTTGTTTGTGTTTTTAGGTTCCCTATGATAAAACTGTAGATGTTCTTGAAGGAATAACTTTGCATTACATAAAAGAACTTTGTCAGTTAGCAATGAAAGTTGGCAAAACAGATAAATTAGCACTTGAGGATATTCATTATTTGATACGAAGAGATCCGAAAAAGTTTGCCCGAGTCAAGGTATTTATAATTTTTAATACAAGAATTTTAAATATTGTTTAATAGGATTTGTTATCAATGTCGGAAGAGTTGAAGAAAGCTAGAAAACAATTTGACGACGTGAAACCAATTTAAACATTTTTCAGCCAATATTGATTTTTTATCTTTTCCAATGGTTTATATGTATGTATTTTCCTCGTTTAATTTTTCAATGCTACAGTTAAAAAAAAAAGAAGCTATTTCGATCTCTTCAAAATATTTTTAAAATATTAAAAAAATAATAATAAATTGTTTCATTAAACTTTAGACATTTTTTTAATTTGTTCAGTCAATCGAAATGTGTTAGCGTGTGAGAAATACAAATGGGAATAAAAAAAACGTATAGTTTCTATTTTTATTATTTTTTTCAATAAGACTTATGAGAACTTTTCTTCATAGTCGCTTAAAAAACATGTCCTAATTGTAGATTTGAAATGTATTTCTTCGTACAAAAACGTGATCTTCTGGATATATTTTGTTAACAACATATGATTACAGGCGAAAAATAATATTTTTTGTTTTTAATTCAAGTTTAAAACACAAAAAGCTGAAAATTTGACGAAAAAAATAAAGAAAATGGGAAAAATCCAATCAAAGTTGGTTCTTAATTTAACCAAAAAAAAAAAAACGAAATGAAAAGAAAATTAAACAAAAAAGTTTTTTTTTTCGAAATTGGAGACGACGCAATTTTTTGCATCAAAATTCAAATTCGTTCATCATCATTCTTCTTCTTCTTCTTTGTCGTCGTCGTTTTTTTTTCTTTTTTTTTGACTTCAAATCATATTTTTTTTCCAGTATAAAATGAATTATTGTTTAATGATTATTATGCAATTATTTTATATAATTCCAAGTTTAATTTTATATTTTTTAATGTTTTTATTTCTTTGTTGGTCCGATGAACCAGAATTTCAATCAGCTTTTCATAGGCTTTTTATTGCAAGAGGTTTCTTATATTTTTCAAAATTAAATTTTCAACATTTTTGTGCAATTTTCAGCTCCAGCTGATACAATTCAAGTAATGATTTCATTAATTGCATTTCGTTTTCCAATTGCTGGATGGCAAGGATGTATGAATTTTGCTCAATTAGCAAAAATTGGATTTGTTGTTTCTCAATATTCGATGCTTCTTGAACTTTCATCTCAATTTCTTCTTTCTGTTAATCGTTTTTCAGCAATTGCTATGCCATTATCACATAATAAAGTAAAAATTTTAAAATTAAAAAATCGATAAAAATAAAATCTTAGATTTGGACAAAAAAATCGACTTATTTATTATTAATTTCATGTGCATTATTATCATTAATTCCAACAGTTATTCGTATTCCTCAACCAGCATCTTATTTAGAAAAAAATGGAATGTTCATTCCAATTTTATTAAAATCAGAAGATCAAAGAGTTTTCATTTCTTTTTTAAAAATTTTCAAAAAAAGTGTTATTTTCAGCAAAATTCATTTGTTTCATGTTGTATTTATATTTCGTTTTGTATTATTTGTTTAATTTGTAATATTTCTGCAATTTGCCTTCATTCAAAACAAAGAAAAATGCAAAATTGTGATACTCAGCCTAAATTAGCAGCCAAAGTTCAAACAAATCTTTTAATTTATTCGTGCATTTTCACAATTGTTGTAATTGCAATGACAATTTGTCAGGTATTTTTTCAATTATTTCTCATTTTTCATCAATCAATAAATCAATCAGTGTATTCTTGCTTTATCAATATTTAATGTTTCATCGGATGCTCATAATTTGACAATTGTTTTTATGACAATTTTTGCTGATGCCATGGCTTTATCAAATCCTTGGCTTCTTTTTTGTTTATCAGGAACTTTTCGTCGAAAATTTCTTGAGGTGAAAAATATTTCGAAAATATTTTCATCGTCTTCAACGGGAGGCGAAATTATTTAGTTTTTGTTTAAAATATACGTTTTGGTTGATATTTTTATGGGTTTTTTCATCATTTTTTTGTTCAACTTTTTTATTGAATAAAATTTCCTGAATTTGAAAAAAATTGAAGCACAAATCAATAATTTTTCTTCGTTGGGGGTTTTGTTATTAATAAAGTTATTAAAATATTAAAATTAAAACTTATTAAAACAAAAAAACATTCTAATGAGATCCTGAATAAAAATGGCCAGCATCTTTTCCAATTGATCCCGACTGTGAACATGAGACACTTGATATAGGCAAAGTTGTAGTTGATCCAGTTGTTGTTGGAACTCTCCATTCACCATTTACGCAGACAACCTTGAAGTTTGAAAAAATTAGATGAAAAAAGAAATGAAGAATCTATTTTGAAAAAAATACTCGAGCATTTAAGGTTGATGGAGCTCCAGTTACAGTACGAACTACATTTGATCCATCAAAAAATTCGATTTGCATTTGACTTGGCTGAAATTTAAAAATAATTTTTTGAATATTCGAAATAAAAATAAAAATACATTTGTGTCAGCAGCTGCTTCACAAACCACAAGTCCATCAACTCCACAAGTTGATGAAACTCTTCTTAAAATTGAGCATTGTTGTTGAGAAACACTTGATGGAGGTAATCGTGGTAATTCAACTTGGCTTAAAATTGGACAACATGCTGAAAATTAATATTTTTCAATTATTTAAAAGAAAAATTCAAAATAACTTACGAACTGTTGTTGTTGTAGTTGTTGTTGGAACGCAAGCTTGAGAAACAGAAATTGCAGAAATAAATAAAAGCACAGCAGAAATCATTTTTTTTTAAAATGAGATTTAAATAAATAAAGAAGAAGAAGAAGAAGCTTAAAAAAGAAAAAAATTGGCAAATATAAATTCGATGTTCTTTTTAAATTCAAATTCAAAATTGAATTGACCATTTTTTTTGAGGTGAAGAAAAGATAGAAGATAAATAATGGGCGGGGTTAGTGATTGATATGGATAAATCTTGTTTTATTAGCATTTTTTGATTTGCTTTCTATTTTTCATTGAACTATTCAATCAAGTTTTAATTTGAACTTAGCATTAAACAATTTTTTATTAAAATAAAAATAAAAATAAACAACGTCTAAATCATTCACGTCGAATTTTATAATCAAATATTTAAAGTGAACTTCCATCAATATAACCTCGATCGGATCCTTTTGATCCCGATTGTGAACATGAAACACTTTTAATATGAGCTGAAATAGATGAATCCGTTGAAATTGGAACTCTCCAATGACCATCAATACAAATCACCTTGAATTTCAATTTCAATTTATTTAATTCAATTAAAAATTACTTTAACTGCTACAGTTGAAGCTGGATGTCCACTTACAGATTGAACACGAACCACATTATTTTTATAATCGAAAAACTCAATTTGAATTGCACTTGGCTGAAATAATAATTATTTTTATATTAAAATAATAAATAAAAATACATTTGTTTCATCAGCTGCATCACAAACAACAATTCCATCAATTGGACAAGTTGATGAAACTCTTCTTAAAATTGAGCATTGTTGTTGGCTTTTACTTGATGGAGATGATCGTGGCAATGTTGCTTGTGAAAGCATTGGACAACATGCTTAACATTTCACTCGATTATTTCATAAAAAATTCATTTGATTGATAAACCTTCTGTTGTGGTTGTGGTTGTGGTTGTTGTTGTTGTTGGTGGTGGAATTATTGGATGTGGTGTAGTAATTATATGTGTTGGTACACAAGCTTGTAAATATGAAATTAAAGAAAATAAAATAAAAATAATTTCAAATAAAATCATGAGAAATGTGTCAGAAACTTTTCAATTATTTTTTCATTTATTAAGTTTTCAATTTGTAACTGGTTACTTTTTAATTGTGACCTGTTAAATGGGCGGAGCCAGTTAAACATAACTAGAAAAATGATTTGTGACCAAAAAAAAGAAGGAAAAATGGATTAATTTGAAACAAAAATCTTGTTTTTTCTTCAAAACACCTTCCTTTTGTTATATTAAAAGTGATGAACTGCGTATAAAATGAATAAGCGAAAGTTCGACAATGAAAGCTACCGGTCGAGATTCAAAATCTGCTGTCCAAAAATCTTTTGTTTCATCTTTTTCTAAAATATTTTCACATCCTGATTAATTCTTGATTAGATTGATATTAGCTAGTTTTTCATTTAAAAACTGCGTTTGCATTTTCTTTGATAAAAATGATCAAGGGAAAAAAGAAAAAAATTCAAAGTTTTTTTAAAATTCAAATTTGTAAACTTGAAAAGCTTTTTTTTGTTTTAATTTAGAAAAAAAATGTGGATTCAAATAATTTATTAATTTCAATACATTTTTGAAATTTGAAAAAAATAATAGAAAATGTCTGCTTTCTAATTCAATAAAAATCTTGGAAAAAAATTTTTTTAAAAAAAGTTAAAAATTGTTTTTGTTAATTGGCGACTTTAAAAGTCATTAGTTTCTAGTTATTTTCTAGAAAAAAATTATTTTTCATGCAAAAAAAATGATTTTTCTTCTTGATTGAGTTTCTCTAAAATTGGCGAATATTTTTGTTTGAAGTTTGTTGCTCTTTCAATTGCACGACGTTTCCTCTCATTTTCAAATTTTTGATCAATTTTTAAATTAACTGGGTTTTTAGCTGGGCAATATCTGAAAAAACAAAAAACAACTTTTAACGAAAAACTAAAAATTCTTGTCACGTTTCGGTATGGTTTTCAGATCCAAAAGCTCCGCAAATTTTACACGGATTCATTTGAAGTATTAATGGACAATTTTTTTTTGAATGCCAATTTAATAATGAAGAATTAACTGACGAACAGAATCCGCACTGAAAAAAAATTATTTGAAAAAGCTTAAAAAAAAAATTAAAAAAAAAAATAAAACTGGTAAAATTGGTTCACTAAATGCTCTTTCCTTTAAAACGTTATTGTTCAATTCTTTTTCTTCTTTTTTGAAATTTTCTTGAAATGAAAAAAATCGTTGACGCTGAAAATTCAAAATAGACAAATTCAAAAAATGCTCGAAAATTTATTACATTTTTTGTCAAATTTTGATTTTTATTTTTCGCTTCTTTGTCTTCAAAATAACTCGAAAAGTATTGTTCAACCTGATTTTTTTCAATATTTTCCGAAATTTCAGAATCAAAAAAAAATGAAAAAGTTGTTGAAGTCACACTTCCGTCAAATTCTGATGAACGTTTTTCTTCAATTGAATACAATCCTGCAAAATTATTTGAAAAATGTTGAATTCAAAAAAGAAATTCGATACTCATTGAAGATTCTAAACAAGGAATTTCAACTGATGGAGCTCTTGGTTCGAATTCTAAAATTTGCTCTCCTGGTAAAGGAGAATCGAAATTAAGCTGAAAAAGAAAACTTAAAAAAAAAAAAAAGAATATTAAAAACTCACTTCATTTAATGAACAACTATTTAAACTATCGTCTGAACAAATTTCCGAACTTGTTTTTACATAAATTAATGAGTTCTGATTTTAAAAAAAATTAGAAAAAAATTGAAACCAAACAAAAAAGTACTTACAGTGCTACTGTGAATATTAGAGGATGAGTGGGACATCGTGCAAAAAACAGAACTGATTAGAAAAGAAATAAAAATCGAATTTTTATTTTTGTTTCATTTAAAAAATTCCCACAACTTCGCCAAATGTTTTTATCAAAACTCATATTTTGAGCAAATATTTGACAGGTCTAAAATTCAAGTTTTTTTGTCAAAAAAACTATGAAGGCGGAATAATTGAAGATAAATTAGAAAAAAATGACACATATCAGACTTTGCAACTTTTTAATGAAATTTGACTTTAAATTGTTTTGTTTAATAACTTTTATGATTTATGTAAATTGAAAAAAAAATTTAAAAAATTTATTTATTCAAAATACCAGTTTTAATACAGGGGGCGTGCTGATAATGGGAGTGCATTTTTGCGTCAAATCTGGCTCAGACGCAACGTTCTAAATGCACACAATAGTTTTTAAAATTATTATAAGATATTCATTTTCAAGTTTTTCAAGTTATTTTGTCTAAGTTTTCTGTTTTTAGACAATGGTGGCCGCTTCTCCGTTTAGGAACGCAATCATTGAATGTACGAAGAAAGGAGTGTCAAATTCAGAGATCGCTAGGATCCTCAAATTGACTCACTCTCTGGTCTTTAAAACAGTTATACGTTACCAACGCCTTGGTACACCTTTGACATGCCCAGGTCCGGACGGAAAGTAACGGTCACTACTCCGGCAGTAGTCAAAGCAGTCAGAAAACGAATCCGTTGAAATCCGGAACGAAGTATGAGAAAGATGGCAAAAGAGATGGGTATGAGTGAAAAATCATTGAGAAAAATTGTCAAAAAGAAGCTCAATATGATCCTAAATCGTACTCAAAAAGGAGCGTTTCTAACAGAAAAAAATAAAATGCTCCGTATGCAAAAAACACGTCCTGCATTCCGTCGTCAAATCGTATCCGAAAAGACTTCGTGCTGTGATTCGAGCCAAAGGAGAAGATTTGAAAATCGTTAATGCTAATTGTTTTTTTAATAATATGAATATAATTTTTGCAAAATAGTTTACAGATTTTACTTTTTATTACAGAGATATAGCGTTTCAAACGCACTCCCATAATTAAAACGCACCCTGCACAAAAATATTAAAAAAATAATAAAATGCCACTTGAAAGTAAGACTTTTGTTAATTTTTTAAAATTATGTTTAGTTTGTTATCCATAGGTAACAAAAAAAATTAAATTTTTGGAATAGCAAGCTTCAAAGCTTGATCTAAATCAGCAATTAAATCATCTAAATCTTCAATTCCTACTGAAATTCGAATCAAATTGTCGGTGATTCTAAGCTCAGCTCGAACCTGAAAAAAAAGAACAATAAGTATTGTTTTAATTTAGAAAAGCAAATAAAAATTACATCAGCTGGTACAGACGCATGTGTCATAATTGCTGGTAATTCAGCTAATGATTCATATCCTCCTAATGATTCAGCCAATGTGAATACTTTTAAAGCTCTCAAGAATTGTCTACTTTCAGCTAATTCTCCTTTTAAATAAAATGAAATCATTCCAGACATTCCTTTTGTTTGTTTTAAATGAACTTCATGATTTGGATGTGATGGTAAAGCTGGATATAAAACTGATTCAATTCTTTCATTCGATTCTAAATATTTTGCAATTCCTAATGCATTTTCATAATGTTGCTTCATTCGAATATGCAATGTTTTAAGACCTCGATTTACTAGGAAACAATCGAATGGTGATGGAACGGCTCCAACAGCTAAAATAAAATAAAATAATTATTCGTATAAAAATAAAATATGAACCGAGTTGTTGGAAAAACAAGTGTTGTTGAATTTCATCATTATCGGTTACAACAGCTCCCATAACAACATCCGAATGTCCATTAATATATTTTGTGATTGAATGAACAACAACATCAGCTCCAAGAGAAATCGGTCTCTGAAATTAAATAAAATTAATTTTAATTTTAAATAATTATGAAAAAGAATTTTGATTTACTTGGAAGTATGGTGACATGAATGTATTGTCAACTACGACCAGAATTTCTGGATTAGCAGTTTTTGCAGTTTGGACAACTGCCGCAATATCGACAACTTTTAACAATGGATTTGATGGTGACTCAAACCAGATCATTTTTGTGTTTGGTTTAATTGCTTTTTCTAAGTTTTCGATAACTGTTAGATCAACAAAATCTGCTTGAAGTCCGTGATTAGGAACTGAAACTTTGCGAATTAAACGTTGAGTTCCACCATAAACATCATCTGAGCAGACAACATGATCTCCCGATTTAAGTTTATTCAAAACTGCAGTTGATGCAGCAAGTCCGGATGCATAAACATGGCCTGAAAACAATTAAAAAAGTGATCAAATTTAAACATCAAATATTATTTTTTACAATGTTTAGCATCTTCTAAAGCGGCCAAATTTTTTTGCAAAACGTCTCTTGTTGGATTTCCAGCTCTTGAATAATCATGAACTTTTGGTTCTCCTGGATTATCTTGTTTGTAAGTTGATGATAAACTAATTGGTGGTACAACCTGAATATTTAAAATGAACAAATTTCAACTTTTCAATTATTTATTAAACTTGATTCATATCCCATTGTTCAGGCTCTTGTCCAACATGTATGGCAGCAGTTCCAAAATGCGGAAATGACATTCTTTATAAATAAAAACTGTTTGAAGACTGAAAAAAGAAGATAAAAATAAAACTCTTTAAACACTTGAAATTAACGAATAAATGAAATAAAATGATAAAAGAAAAATAATGATATAAAGGTTTAATTGAAAAATCAAGTGATTTGTGAACAGAAAATATCATCAATGACCATTTCAATGAAACGATTAACAATTAACAGTCTTTGAATTTTTTTTTTTTTTTTTCAATGAAAAAATATTTTTTCTCATTTGATTTTTGAATTACTTTTTATTGAAAAAGGTAAATTTGTAGTGTTTTTATAAGAAAAAACTTGAATTTGAAAAAAAAAAACGAATAATTTGAACATTTGGTATGTTTATGCGTGATAATAAACACGTGCAAATAATCGGATGATAATTTGATTTTTTGTGTCAATGAAATGATAAAAAACTAGACGTATTTTAATTGAAAAATTTGGATTGAATGACGTTTTTTTTTTCTTTAAATTGATTTAAAATCAAGAAATTTTGAAAGATAAAAAACCACATTTTCGCTGCAATTGATTTGAAAATCAAATATGGATTGATATCTTTTTTTATCATTTAATATTTTCTATCCAAAACTTGCAGAAATAAAGTCTAATCAAATGTGTAAAATATATTTTGTTGAACTTTTAAGGATAAAAAATCAATTTGATTAATTTTAAAATAAAATATTTAAAAAAAAATAACGAAATTTGATAAAAAATTGTAGAATAATCATTTAGAAATAAATATTAAAGAAAAATGAAGATGAAATATATTTCTTTTTCTCTTTTATACTATTTGAAAATGTAAAGAAGGAATTCTTTGAGTTGATATTATGGGAGGAGTCTTCATTTTTCCTCTAAATATTAGTTTTTGTTTTATCTGAGCGGCACGACACGGATCATTGCATCAGCCATCGCCGGCTGCTAACATCATTGATTAGATAAAAATATATACATTGAGACGCAGAAAGCAAAATACATTTAAAGTTTTTACCCAATGAGAAAACTTTTGTGAATTCATTAAGAAAAGTAATTAAGAATATATAAATATTGTATTCAAAAAGCAGGTCTGATTGTGGAAAAACATCGTTTTGCTAATAAATCGTGTTGTTTTTAATTAAAAGTATATAAACGAAAGAATGAAAATAAAAAAGAAATATATATGTATATTGTAGTTGGTTTTTTATGAATTTATATCTTTTGTTTTACTCTTTTTTCTCTTATTTTTTTTAATTTATGTATTTAACATTATTATAAGAAATGATGACAAATAAAAAACATGTGTCTCATTTGTTCAAAAAAAAAGTAGTCTTTTTTAATTTGACATATTGCGTCAGAAAAATTTGATGACATTAAATAATGATTCGAATCAAATCATTTTATGCCTTATTAGATTTCTAAAAAAATTTGATCGTTCATTTTTTCTTACAAAATCAAAGTTTAAATAAAGTGCAACAAAATAATTGAACTTTACAAGGCTAAAAAGTAAACAGCTGTTGGAGCCAACACAACATACTAAAAACTAAAAATCAATATGTTGTTTGGAGCATTTCCTTTTTATAAACACATAGTACATATAAGTAAAATGATTTGTTATTAGGCATTTTAGAATGAAGAAGATTTAAAATGAAAAAGTTGAATACTGGAAAATATGAATTTGATGAGAAACATAAATATTTAAACAGTTATTCAGAACTATTTTTATAGCTTCAAAACTTTTTTATTAAAAAAATACATTTAAACGAGATCAAAAAAATGATAATTTATAACATTTGATAAAGATATTTTTTATAATAAAATTAATTATCAGGAGTTGGTAATTTTCTTTTTTTCGATGCATTTGAAGCCACAGATGTGCTTCTTTCTTCCTAAATCACTCAACTTAAATTATCTTCAATTTGATTTCTCACTTTTTTTCGCATCATTTCTGAATATTCTCCATCAGGTAAGAAAAATTCGCTATCAACTTCAAATTGGTCCGGATAACCTTCATTTTTTTCAATTAATTTCAAATCATACATTTCTTCAATTTTGGCTTTAATTTGATCCAATGTCGGCCGACATGCAAACTTTGTTGGAAACGACATTCGCTTTGAAACATCGTTTGATATCGACGTGATCAAATCTCTTTGTTGATTGCGAAAACGAATTTTATTTTGTTCTGCGATTTGTTGGTTATTTAATTTTTTTCACAATAAACTTTATACCAGAAAGGAAAATATCAACTTGTCCAACTTCATTATCATACACTCGAGCCATTCGATCAACCAGAGCTGCTAAATTGAATTGTCGATTCACTCCAACTGGCTTAAATTGAATAATTAGTTGAACAAGTCGAAGCTCTGCTAATTCACACCATGACTCAGTGGGGTTTATATCTGAAAACAATGTTTTCGATTTAAAATATTTAAATGAAGTAATTAAAAAAAAATTACCTAATGAATAAGTTGAATTTGCGGCTTCTTTCAATGGTCCGAAAAATTCTTTTCTGATTTCTTCTTCTGTTCTTTTAGTAGTGACGCGCATCTAAAAAAGTGTAATTGATTCAAAATTATTTGTAAATTAAAATATGTTTTAAACGAGTCGACGTCATAAAATATTTATGGAACAAAAAAAATCCAACAAATTTATTGAAAAATAAAATAAAAACAACATCAACAAAACTAAAAACAGATTTCAACAACAATTTTTTAAAATTCAGCTAAACAATAACATTTTTTCCTCTACTTTTTAAGAATGCATCAAACCTGAAATTTAAAAAGATGTTCATATAAATACAAATACATGTTTTGATACCTTGTAAAGTCCATAATAACCAATCTTCGGAATGGATTGAGTTTTTTTCCACTTTCTTCAATCACATGAAATTTGCTCCCGGGTTCAACATCCATATGTACTGGATAATCAAAATGAATTTCACTACCTTCTTTAAGCTGCAACGTTTAACGAAATTAGTTCAAAATATTTTAAAAATATTTTTTACTTCGAATAATAATTTGTCTTCTGGATTATCAAATTTTACTTCTGCTTTTGATAATGCTGCTGCTGCTAATCTTTTTTTCTCAGCTTTTCCCATCTTTTTTTTGGGTTTGAAACTTGATGATGCCCCATTATTATCTGTTGGTTTTTTATCTTTTTCATTTTCTTCTAATATTCTTATTTTTTGAATATAAATAATGTTTTTGTAAGGTTTAGCTAGTCCCGCAATATCTGACCTGTATTAATTTAGACAGAGTTAATAAGTTATGGAGGAGTTGAATTTACCTCAAACTTTCGAAAAGTTGCGGAACAATTATTTCAGGGAAATTTAGCATTCTCTCGTTTACAAAAAAAGCAGTCGATTCATCATTTTCTTTGAAAATACTTTCCAATTTTCCAGCTACTTCTTTTGTTGCATATTTCTTGACTTTATAATGTAAATAGTTTAAAATATCTTTGACGAATTTTGGGTTTTCTTTCCGATTTACGGAAACTGCTGAACATAACCCATAAACCATATTTGTATTGTCTTCATCAGCATCATCATCTGCTGGCTAAACATACTTTTAATAAATTTAATTGAACTAAAAAATTACCCCAACAACTGATCCAAACGGTGACTTTGAAATCATGTCTTCAGCCATTCCTTTCAGATCAATGTCCGTACGAAGGAAAGTCTGAATTTTTATTTAAAAAAAGTTGTATACTCATTTAAAAAAATACTTGGGTTAGCATGTTTACAATTCCTTCTAGATCATCTTTTTCCATCGGAAATCCTTCAAAATTAAAATCTAAAATTGTATTTGTTTCATCTTGTTTATCGTCATCGTTCACATCGTCCTCTTCTTCTTCATCATCAACTTCTTCTTCATCGATTTCTTCATCATTGATTTCTTCATCATCAATTTCTTCATCATCAATTTCTTCATCATCGATTTCTTCATCATCGATTTCTTCATCATCAATTTGTTCATCTTCAATTTCATTATTTTTATTGAATTGAATTTTCATATCGATTCGCCTAATTCAATTAACTAACCAATAACTTCTTCTTTTTTAGATTTTTTTTTATGTGGACTTTCTTTTTTTTCTACCACTGCTTCAGCTGGTCGTTTGTTAGAAGTTTTTTTGAAAACTTTACCCATAGTTTTCTGAAAACATAACTTGCAAAAACGTTTCTTTAGTTCAAAAGAATTAATATGTAATGGTAATAAACCACACAAATATTTAAATATTAAACAACTATCTTAGTGTGTAAACCAGTTTATTGTTGAGCAGAGATCTCAAAATAGAATAAAACTTTTAAGACAATCAAAACAAAAATTGAGTCAACTAATTAATCGGCTGCTAATATTTGAGCCATTTTTAAATAGTCAGAAGCTCGACCAATAGCCGTTCTTTTTCCATCTTCTCCGCACGATTTATCCCATTCCCATACATTTATAGAATCTTTTTTACACTCGATGTCAAGAATTTTACCTTTTGGTCCTACAAATTTTGGAAAAAATTGATTGATTTGTATATTTTAAAAACGACCTTTTCGTTCTTTTAACACCACAATTTCATACCCGCTTGGTGGCTTCCAATTTATTCCATTCAATCCTCGCCCTCTTAATTGTCCTTTCAACTCATTTCCATTAGTTTCTTTCAAAAAATAACTGTAAAATATTTATTTTTGTTCAATTAAAAAGTGTTTACTTTTCAACTTGAGCTGGTCCTGTATAATGAAGTTTACATGGAATTGAATTAACTTCTTTATCTTCGTCTTTTTTCTTGGGATTCAATCCAATTGTATAAGACATTCTAAAACATGTTTTTCCAATAAACCAACAATTTTTTTTAAATTATGATAAATATAAATGGTTCAACTACCAAAAATTATTTAAAGGTTTAAAACATGAACTTTTTTTAAATATTTAAATAAAATCAATCGAATCATCAAAAATGCGTTTATTTTCTTTTTCTTCTGTTTTACACTTTTCAACTGAGTTTTCCTCAAAATTAGAGAAAATTCGTTTTAAGTTGCTTCCTAACCGATCATCTACAATCCAACTAAAAAAGGTTTTTTTTAAAGTTATAATGAAATAAAAATAAATACTTTTCACAGTTAAAAGCATGTACTCTTTTAGGATTGGAAGTTCTCAAAATTCGTGGAAACTCACGGTAATTTTCCAAATTTATTGATAAGGTGATACATTCATTATAATTCTGTACACTAACAACTTGATATTTTTAGAATGTTTTTTTGTTTACCTCATGCTTTAAAATGACCCATAAATACGAATTTTCTTCTTGATCTATTTGAATATTTTCAACCTGAAAAAATTTTGATTTATTATAAAAATTTATTTAATATTACCTCAAAACCATCCCCTCTACAATCCCGAATTTCATAAATTGCCTTATCAATTAGCTCACAATAATTTGCAAATTCTCTTACTAAGTGCTCAAGGTTTTTTTTTTGGCTCCTGTAATTTGATTTTTTGTTTTATCTCAAAATTCCATATAAATACCATACAAAATAGTTGAAGCCGTCAATATATTTTGAAATCATTTTTGGACAACTTTTTGGAAACTGTTCTGTTCTATGAAGCTCAAGTTCAAATGTTTCCATTCTGTAAATAAAAATATAAATCCTAATTTAAACTTAATAAAACATACTTTAATGGTATTCTGATAACTAATTTATTTGTATTGCTTTGAACTACTTCTGTATTTTTTTGGACATTATTTGACTGAAAAATCCATTGCCATTGAGAATTGCTTTTATTCCATGCTTCATTTTTTTTGTTTCTATCAATTTGTCCAAAAAAATTCCAAACTTCATCAGCTAATACATCCATTCTTCCTGTATTAATAAAATTAAATCTATAAAATATTCAAAAAAAAAATATGAACGGAAAAATATAAATTTACCGTTTTACTTTCATTGATAGTAAAAATAATTTGAAATAGGGGTTTATAACAATGAAAAAATAACAATAACAAAAACAACAGTAAAAAACGAAAAATAACTCATAAAATTGTTTTATTTAAATTGCTGTAACCAGCTCCAACAGCTGTGACCATAACTTTATTTCGACTTCCATTTTTTAAATTGTTATCCTCTTCGTTTGCAATCTTTCGATAATCATCTAATTTGAACTCAATTTCAAAAAACGATTTAAGAAGTCGAAGTGAGTGAACACTGTTAATTTTATATTTTTTATTTAATAATTTTATTTATATACCTATAAACTGGTAACGGCCCATATAAAAATTTTGAAACATCTTTCGGGCACAACGTCATAAATGTATTGGCCAGCACTTGTGAACAACTATCTAATGCACCACCTAGATAAATTTGATGAAGAAGATTATATCCGGCCTGTTTTCCAATTTCTTCAGGCAAAATTGGATCTCCATTCTCTCCTTTTGGACGTGATATTGCTTCTGCTTGATAAATAACTCCTTCCGTTGTTTCAGCAGTTAAGAATAATCCATACCCCGGCGAACTAAATAATAAAATGTAATTATTTTTGAAAACTAAAATGATTTGCTTACTTTCCTCCCCCATCTCCTTTTCTTTGATCAACTGCAATGAATACGTCAGAAATGTAACCATGTATTGCTTTTTTTGCAGAATCAATCATGCGGTATGCTAAAGATGGGGAAACTTTTGTAACATACGCTTGTCCTCGAATTTTACAAACTTTTCCTATTTTTTCACGCTAAAAATAAAAATTATTTAGAATATTTGAAACCAATTTTTAAACTTTGACTGGTCTCAATGTTTTAACAATTGGGGCTGTGAAAACAACGCACCCACCACCTTCTGGTTTTAAACCTCGTGAAGTTATCTTAAAATAAAATTTTAAAGTTAAAAAAAAACCAAAACAAACTTTTAAATCTAATTTTTCATCATTGAGCACAAATTTATTATAAACTGATAACCACGAAGCTTTGATAGCATCTACAGACAACTCGTTTGGAGAGTTTGTTACACCTAAATAAAAGAGTTTGTTACACCTAAATAAAAAATAAATAAAAATTTGTTTAACCTTTTAATTTTATTGTCATTGCAATTTTGCAAAACGGAGATAATAATATTAATGGTTCAAGAAAATATGAAATACATCTTTCTGTTCCAACGTCCATATTCACAACTCCCCCTGTAATCATTCCAGGACGGAAACAAACTTGCGTTCCAGTTCGACTAATTTCAACTTTTGTTCCATTTGTTACTTTTTCAAATAAAGAAATCATTTTTGCTTCAAAACCTACAAATTTTTAAATCAAATTTTTATCTATTATAAAACTGTTGCCTCGAATTCCCGGAGCGTCATCATTTTGCCTGATATTGCTAATTTTAATTGATCGACCACTGAGAATTGAATATGCTAATCGTAAACGAAAAAAATTGCAGCCTTCAAATTCTAGCGTTTCGCCAGCAGTCATTTTAAGTTCTGAAATATTTGTTTAAATGGGACTAAAAAAAGAAAAAATTTATTTTTATTATCAACTCAATGAAGCATGTACGCTCTAATAGTACACACGCGACGCACTCAATATGCACAGCGGTCTTGCTATTAATCCTTTTGAAATTTGTATGTACCCAACACCCAAAATAAAAGAAAGCGGTGTTTCTTAATTATATTTTTTAATAAGTTTTAAATAAAAATTCACATACTCTTTTTATTAAAAACATTAATTTTAAAAAGTGTTTCAAGAATGAGTCAAGAGAACCAAGAAAACTACGATGACTATCACTCAATGGACACAGAGGATAAATATAACAACCCAGACAGCCAATCAGGTCCAGGAGAAGACTACGGGTATTTTTTCGTTTGCTTATTTAAAAAAAAAAAGTTTTATAGAGGCTATGGAGATAGTGAAGGAAGTGGTTTCGCCAATAGTTATAGAGGACGAGGAGGCGTTACTGGGTATCTTTTATTTCAAATAAATTAAATGTTAAATCTATGTCTTGTTTTTTCAGAATTCGCGGTGCAGTAAGAGGTCGTGGGTTTGGAGTTCCTCCCGTCGGTGGTGTTCCTGGCATGCCACCACACGCTTTTCGAGGTGCAAGAGGCTCACCGTCCGGGTATCCAGTAGCTGCTCGCGGTCGAGGTTTTCCGCCACCAGGTGCAGTTCCAATTGGAGCAGCGCCTGGCGGTTTTCCAGGAGTTAGAGGTCGTGGAATGCCAGTTAGAGGGTTTCCACCTGGTTACCGTGGAGGATATGCTGGTGGTCCATATCCCTATGGTAATGGTTTTCCCCCAACAACAACTCAGCCAAATCCACAAGAACAGGAAGAACGATTTAAAAAGGTAGTTGAATTTTTTTTCATATTACTAAAATGAAACAAGAAGTGGAAAAGTTTTTCAGCTAGCAGGATGTGAAGACGGTCAAGAGCTTTGGGTTGAAACGGATGCTGGAGATGGAAAAAAGTATTATTATCATCCGATAAACAGAAACACTGTTTGGGAAAAACCGGCAAGCGCAAAAATAATCAATCAAACAGAGTTAGCACAATTAATCACTCGTTCAGCTGAAGAAGAAAGGAAAGAGCGAGAAGGTACTAATTGGTTTTATTTTTTAAATACTAATTACCATTATATTCAAAAAAATTTTCAGAAAAATGGTAATGTTTGATTTTTCTGAGATTTTTCAGGTTTTAGGGGGTTGTCATCTTTTTTTTCTTTTCTTTTTTTTAATTTCGTAATCTCAATTTTTGCTTTGATTGGATAATTTGTTACAAAGATGGATTTGATTTTAAAGTTTAAAAATGTTTTTAAAAAGTTATGGTAAAATAATGCATAACAATCCACTTTTTCCTCAGCGACAGG
The DNA here is from genome assembly GCA_963572285.1 of Caenorhabditis drosophilae. Taxonomy (NCBI): domain Eukaryota; kingdom Metazoa; phylum Nematoda; class Chromadorea; order Rhabditida; family Rhabditidae; genus Caenorhabditis; species Caenorhabditis drosophilae. The sequence goes on along the minus strand of OY751561.1, from coordinate 4,582,570 downwards.
TGCAATAGTTTTGGGCCTACATCGACACACTGAGACACATTCGAAGAACATCTTCATCCTTATCTTCTATCTTCTTGATATCATGTGTAATGTCTAATTTTGTTGATTATTCGCTAAAATCTGGGAAAGTTCTTAAATTCCTGCTATTTAAATAGTATAGGGGGAGGGAGAGAATAATTAATCTAATTTTAAAAAAACCTTTGTTTTCTAAATTTAATTGTGCGTTTTCAGAAAGAATGGCTCAGCAAGCTCAAGCAGGAAACGGAAACGTTGATGAAGCTTGGAGTGAGTTTTCTGCTCCTGATGGCCGAAAATATTACTATAATTCGATAACACATGAAAACACGTGGGAAAAACCAAAAGCATTAGTTGAAAGAGATAATGTCGAACAAGCACCGCCGGTTGACCCTGTACAAGCTGCAGCGATTGCAGAAGCTCAAGCTAAGGCACAAGCTGCGCTGGCAGCGTTTATGGCGCAACAGAAAAGTTCAACAAATGGTGGTGGAGGAATGCCGTTGTCAAAAGCTCAAGCTTCTGGAGCAGCTGCTGCAGCAGTTGTTAATGCGGAAGCAGCGAAAAAAAAGGATTTGTCAAGACCAGTTAGTAGCACACCCGTACCCGGAACGCCATGGTGTGTAGTATGGACAGGAGATGGAAAGGTAATTTTCGAACTATATACTTGAACTTTAAGCCATCGAATATTCGAGTACAAAAAAAATTTTAAAATTAAAGTTTTAATATTCTTAAATAATCGTGGTGTTAAGGTTTTCTTTTACAATCCGTCTACAAAAACGTCTGTATGGGAACGACCGCCTGATACAATCGGACGAGAAGACGTAAATGAAATGATTTCCAAACCACCAGAGCCAAAACAAGAAGAAATCCCTAAAAAAGAAGAAACGACCGATAGTTCGGACAATGATGATGGACCACCACGTGCAAAAAAAAGTAGATCAGAAAAGAAAAAAGAAGGAGTTGCTTCAATAAACAAAAAAGAAAAACCAAGACAGATGCTTCAAAAACCAGTAGATCCAGCAATTCAGGCTGAGCTACAAGCAGCACAAGAACGAGAAAAAGTTCCTTTGGAAGAACGATTAAAGCAATTCAAAGAAATGCTGGAGGAAAAAGGGGTTTCAACTTCGAGTACATTTGAAAAAGAGCTATCTAAAATTGTATTCGACAAGAGATATTTGTTGTTAAGCGCAACAGAAAGAAGAGCGTCATTCGAAGCGTATGTTCGCGAAAAAGTTGAAAGTGAACGTGCTGAAAAAAAGAAGAAAGCAAAAGAAGCAAAAGAAAAGTTCCAAGAATTATTGAGTGAAGCTGAATTACACGGAAAGTCATCTTTTTCGTCCTTTTCCTCAAAATATGGTAAAGATTCGAGATTTAAAAATGTGGAACGAACGAGAGATCGGGAGGACATGTTCAATGACTTTGTTGGTGCAATACATAAGAAAGAAAAAGAAGAAAAAAAAGCAAAGAGGGAAAAAGCAAAATCCGATTTTATTAAGTTATTAGAAGAACAAACAGGATTGACAAAAAAATCGAAATGGTCCCATGTTAAGAAAACAATAGAAGAGGATGAAAGATATAAAGCTTTGGATAGTAGTTCAACTAGAGAAAATGTTTTCTTCGATTTTATTGAAAATCTTGGAGATGAAACAGCATCGGTAGCTTTTTTAAAATCTTATTTATAATTAAATTAATTTTTAGGACATTGAAGAAGAACAAGAACGCCAAAAGAGGCTTGCTGCTCAAGCTGCCATTGCGAATCGACAAAAGGAGGTTGAAGCAGAGTTGGGTGAACAGTTAAGAGAAAGAAATAAAGAAAGTGAAAAACATAAAATTGCGGAACATGAAGAAAGATTCAAAGCATTACTGATTGATTTAGTAGGAGAAACTGTAATTACAAAACAGGAGTACTAATTTAAATGATTTAGGTTAAATCGGCCGATTCTTCATGGCATGAATGTAGACGACAGTTAAGAAAAGATGATAGATATTCTGAATGTGATTTATTAGATAAATACACTAAAGAAAAATTATTCGAAGATCATGCAAAAATGCTAGAACGAAAAAGAAGAGAAGCATTTTATACAGTTTTAGATAATCACGAAAAGATAACACCTACGATGAAATGGAGAGAAGCAAAGCGAATAATTCAAGATGAAGAAGAAGTATTTTCGAAAGTAGCTAGTAACTCAGAAAGGGTGTGTTTCTATTTAAAAAAAACTAATCAATTATATACATACAAATGATTTCAGAAAGTAGAAAGAGATTTCCGAGATTGGCAGGAAAGAAGGCATGATCAATTAGTTGATGAGTTCAAAGAAATGTTATTCGAAACGAAAATAATTACTCATAAAAGTAAAAAATTGATGGAAGAAAATGAGCAACACCTTAAAGATATTCTTGCGGTTCTAGAGGTTTCAATTCTTAATGTATCGATAAAAATTCAATTTTAAAATTATTATAGAATGATAAAAGATGGGTGAGAATGACTGCAACAAGTGCATCAGAAAGAGATCGAATTATGGATGAGTATGTCGGTATGTCATAATATGAAAAATTAATTATAAGAAACAAAAAAATCATTTTTCAGAAAATTTATATCGTAAAGGTACTCCACCACCGCCCACTCAACAAGAAAGAGAACGACGAAAATAATAAATAATTGTTATTATGTTATTGGGTATTAATTATTTATTTTCCTGTTTTTTTTTCTGTTGTTGTTTTTTGTCTGGTTTTTTCATTTGATCTTTTCGATATACGATTACCTTCAAATAAGTAGTTAATTTCGTTAAATCGAGAATATTTTATCATTTTCCTCTTTTTTAATGTTGTTTAACTTAATTCAATCAGTTCTATCAATGTGATGGTGGTAAAATAATATTAAAATAAATTCATCTAAAATATTTGAAAAAAAAAATTTATTTCTTGATATTAAACCCGACGTTATAAAAAGAAAGACATTTTTTATATTTGTTTATCCAGCAGGAGCATATTGAAAATATCTTTGGTTAAAATTTTGAGGTCGATGAATATAAGAAGAATATGAAATATGATTTCCTGATTCAGTTAATAATTGAAAATTTTCAGTAAATGCAATAAAAAGAGAAAGATATGCCAAATACTGAAAATTCAAAAAATTCAAATCTGAAATTAAATTGAAAAATTTACCAATGAAAATATGGAATCAGTTAAGCTGAGCGAAAGAAAAGCAACCCGAATCAGTGATAAAATTGTTGTTGAAAATATTTGGAAAAATGTCTGAATTTCAACTTTTTATTTGATTTCAAATTCAAAATTCAACAAATTCAGCAAACCTTGAAATGAAAACGTCGAAAAATGAAATGAATTTCATTATTTTGTTGATTTTTTGATTTAAAATGAAGAACGATTGAAAATACAATATTTGATATTAATGACAAAGAAATAAATCGATCATTTAAATAAGTTGTAATTATTGAAATTATTGATAAAAACTAAAACAACAAATATTTATTTTATTACTGTATGATTACTGTATTTTTAAAATTTAAAATATTTACTTTTTTTATTAGATTACTGTATTTTTAAAATATTTATTTCATCATTCGATATTAAACCAAAATTAGCAAAGTTTTATTTTATTTTATTTTTTAAAAAAAAACGAACCTGAGCAAAAAAATATAAAAATGAAGAAAATTCCATGAAACTTTGTAAGCCTTCAAAATGAATTCCAAAGCTAAAAAAAACAACCTTAAAATAAATATATTTTTTTCATAAAGTTTGAAAGTATTTAAATGGTGCCTTTTCTTTTCAGAATTTAATAGTTTAAAGATTAAAATTTAAATTTAAAAAAATTCGAACCAACAAATCTCGAAAATTCGTAGAAAATAAAAATCGATTTTCGGTTTAAACAAATCATTGATTGAAAAGCAATAAACAGTTTGGCGAATTGTAATTTGTTTTCAAGAAAAATTGAAAAAATTTCTAGATTTTTCTTTTTATAAAAATCAAATTCGATGAAACAATTAATTTTCAAAAGAAAATAATTATTTGAATAAAAACCAGTAAAATTGTGAAAAAATCAAAAAATATTCGAGTTTTTACAGGCAAAAAACTTTTAGAAAATAAAAACAAGAAAAAATTGAAAAAAAATCAGTGGAGGAGACCAAATTAAGAAGAAGGAATATTTAAAAAAAGGAGAAATAGAGAAAAGTATAAAAAACGGTTCAAAAAACGAAAAAAGTTTTCATCAAATAACAAAACAAGAAAAAAAAATGGAAAAAATGCGCTGAAAGATTTTCTATTCGTTCGTGACCATGAAATTTTCGTTTTTTTCTTTTCGAAAATTTGAAAAAAAAGCAGAAAAAATAATTTTTTCAGTTAAGTTACAAGAAGATTTGAAAAAGAAAAACGAAAGAAAAAATGCGACCTTGAAAAAAAACTGAGAAAGCATTCGAGAAAAAATTTATGAAAAAAAAGAGACAAAATCAATTATCTCATTTTACTTTTTTTCATTTGAAAAAAAAATGGGAATTTCTTTGGTGTAAATAAATGTTCACTTTTTTTGGTTGTAAAAAGTCATAATTTGATGACATTTTCAGATAAAATCAAAAGTTTTGAAACACTTTCAAATTCTTTTTCTTTCTTTCTTTCGTTTTTTTTGTTGTTGTTTTCTTCTTCATTTCTAAAGTTGTAATAAAATTGTAATAATTTTAGGCGAATTCTTCTTTTTAAATAAATCAATTTATTCAAATCCACAACAACAGGGACCAACCGATTCACAATTTTTCATTTCTTTTCCTTCCCTTCTGAAACTTTCAATTTTTCAACGAAGAAATTAATTCAAGAAAAATTCGTACTCAGATTTATTCGAATTTTCATTGTCTTTTTCATTTTCATTGAAAATAAAATTTGTCAACCAGCAACTGAAAAATGAGCATAAAAATGACAAAAAAAAATTTAAAATGTTACTTTGCTCTTGAATTTTTTTTATTTTCATGAATGAATTCTTTTAATGATCCAATTGGTTCTGCTGTAACAACGTCTGAAATATTCTGATCATTTTTAAAATTATTTAAATCTGCTTAAATTAAACAAAAAAAATATTTATTTGAAAAATCTTTTTTTTTTAAAAACAAATCTGCAAGTAAAAATCGCAGAAATTCAAAATTATTGATTGAAATTAATTTTAACCTGTTTCAATATTAATTGCTGTTTTTGTATCAAATTCATCCACATTAACTGGATTATCAATCGATTCAATACATTCTGAATATCCAGGTAAATTTATAATTATTTTCGGAGCTGAAAAATAATCAATAAATTTGATGTTCAAGCTGAAAGCTTTTTCTGTTTCCGATTCTTTTTGATTTGTTCTTTCAATCCAATTTCTGAAATTTGTTCAAATTTCAGAATAATTTCAGACAAATTTCATTCACTTTAAATTTGGACTGTAAATTGGTAAAACAAATCCTTCAATGGAAAGATTTTTGTTGGAATTTTTATAATTTGAAACGACACAAAATTCGATTGTTCGATTTGTTGATGGAGGAAAACGAAAAATTGTTATTGGAAAAAGAATAATTTTTGGATGAGAAATGACCAATTTCAATACAAAATCTTTTCCAGTTGAATTTCGAAAAATAATTGAACGCTTAATTATATCAACATTTTTTGGAATAAAAATATCGATTGGTTTCCTTTCTTTTCTGGAATTAATTTTTAGAATTTTCTTGAATTTTATTTATTTTTTATTCTTTTTTTTTCGTCCCCTTTTTACCGTATAACTCATTCATTTCTTTTAATTCTTTTTAATTCTTATAATCTTTCCTGCTAATGTTAACAATACAATAATTGTGTGCCAATAGGATTTCAAAACATAATTCAGAAAAGTTGCCGAAAAGACTTACAAACTCATAATTTATTGGAAAATGTTAGTTAAACTCAAATAATCTTGAAATTTTTCAAATTTTTTCATAAAATTAAATCAATTTTGACTTTTTTTTTTTTAATTTTTCAAAAAATTAAACAGTTCACGTTCTTTTTTTTGTAATTAAAAAATAAAATTGAACGAATTTTATTTTATACAAACAAAAATTGATATTTCAAAGAAAAAAATTGATATTTGTTAGATTTTCTTGTTATTTAAAGTCGGCATTTTTTATTTGATTTTTTTGTTGGTAAAAGATGTAAAGATGCATATTATATGTACTTACTTACAATTTCTCTGTCTCTCTCTCTCTCTCTCTTTCTCTCTCTGTCTCTGTCTCTCTTTCTCTCTCTGTCTCTCTCTCTCTGTCTCTCTCTGTCTCTCTCATATTAGCATAAAAAACTAAATATGTAGAGAATCTCAAGTGATGATGATTCTTACCGATTTCCTTATTTAGATAAGATTAACTGACTTTTTGTACATCTTCTTGACCTGATATGCCGACAGTTTTGATACTTGAAAATAACTTCTTTTTTTTTCTTCTGATTATTTGATCTTTACTTTTAGTACAAGTTTAATAAACAAGTTTTAAATAAACAAAAAAATAATAATAAAAATCAATAATATGTATTTAATTATTTTAATCAAAAAATTTGAAGGATTTGAAGAAAAAAAAATGAAAGTAAAAAATAAAAAAATATTTAAAAAGCTTTTTAAAAAAAGAAGAAATGTTGATTTCTTTTAAAAATGGATTTTTGAAAAATAAAAAATCCCCCTAATTACAAATGGAAATCATTTATTTATTGTATAAATAAATATATTTGTCATTAGATTTCTATTTTCTTATGAGATAGACATAGACACTTGACAATGTGCTCCTAAAATCTTGTGCTTTTCCTTTAGTACAACATAAAAACATTATCTACAATCAGTAGAATAGAAGGACTGAGACTATGCTCATCTTCCACTTTTATATTTGCTCATTCTTTTTCGACTTTTCAAATCTTTTATTATTTTCTATCGGGAAGGGAGGGGAGTAGGGGGGGGGGGGGGAGGGGGGGGAGCTTTTTTTCTTCGTCTTTTTTCTTTTTCACTCAATCGCCACCTTACGTGATAGTATTATCACCTTATTTTAAACCTTTTCACATGGTGGTCGTGTTAAATTTGCTCTTCTTTTTATTTTAAATTATTTCCACAAAGGATTACTGTAGTTTATCAAATTGTTTTGTTTCCGTTTAAAAAAGAAAAGTTTCAAAAAATCTTGATAAATAAAATAATTTTTGTTTCATTTTATACATAATAAATCAATTTTTAAAAATATTTTTTTTATTTTAGAAAAAAATTTTAAATAAAATATAATTAATTTCTTAAATATTTGAATTTCGTCAAATAATTAAAAATTGTCACGTCACATCGTCAACCTATCAATTCTCTCTTTTTCAAGACCTATAATAATATAAAATTGGAAAATTTCAGCAGTCTCTAATTATCATCTGCTTTAAACTCATTTTTCAATTTTTCACCTGTTTCTTCTTTATATTCATCATTTGCTCTTAATATTTGTCAACCTACAAAAGCGGATGGTAAGTGTTTCGTCGTTTTGTCGATGGAACCGCCCATTTTGGACCGCCCATTTATCAATTCTTCTAAAACTACAACTTGTTCATCAATCATAAATTCCTAAAATGGAAATGAGAAGCAGTTGATTGATATGAATCATTTCATATTATTTATTTTTTTTTTAATTCCTATTTATTTCTTTATTTAAACTCATTTTTAGCGTCTTACCTGTTCAATATTTAGACATATCATCAACTGATCTAATACTGTCAGGTAATGACGCTAAACATGGTTTTTCTTTTTTTGTAAGTTTTTTTTAATTTGAAAAAATTTATCATAACATTAAATAATGAAAAAATGAGAAAACAAATAAAACTCCACCAAAAAACCAAATGAATTACACGAAAGCAAAAATAATTGTTTCATAATTTTTTACTGGTGAAGTTTCTCATGAAAAATAGTTGATACAAAATTTAAAAAACTAAAATTAAAAACTAAAAATAAACTAAAGGAAAAAAGAAACTTTCTAATTTTCTAAAAAAAAAAAAAATTATTTCTTTTTTTTGTTTTTCGGTTTTTTTGTCGAAACCCATTCATTATCTTCTACCTGAAAATATAAAGAAAATTTATCGCAATCAAATTATGTTTTAATAGTTTTGAAAATGCCCTTTTAATTGTAAAATGCAGCTGAAAATCAAGTGGTTTTTAATCTTTTATCGATTGTTTATATTTTATTATTTATATAACATGAAATTATAAACAAAAGTGCATTTTCCTATTTTCTAACCAATAATTCACTGACATGTTTTTACATTTTTCATAACAACTTAATGCAATATTATTAAAACTTATTTCAAAATTGTAAAAAAAAAAATGAAGAAACCACTAACTTTTTCTATAACTTTCTCTTTCTTTTTTGACTGAACATCTTCATGAGACAAAAAAGATGCTGAAGCAAAAGAATTTGAATTCTCCAATCCTGGCGGTGGACTGAGACTTATATTCTCTAACCCAGGAGGTGGTGCAATCGAAGTTGATGTTCCTTCCATTGATGATGATGCTGGTGGTATTGAGGTAGATGAAGATAATGGGGAAGCAAACATGTTTGATAAGGACAAATTGTTGAAAAATGATGGCAAAGCGCTCATATTCCAGAACTTAAAAATTGGGAATTTTTTTTAGTGAAAAACACAAATTATTTGTTTCAAATAAATACGTAAACGCTATTTTATAAATTTCTATTTTTACCGCGTCAATTTTGTCTTGAAGAACTTTCTGAGCAACTTCTACAGGTGATTCTTTTTTTGTTTCAGATTCTATTGAAGTTTCGGTTGATGTTTCGGTTGGTATTTTGTCGATTGACTCTTTTTTAACATTTTTCACTTTCTTTAAATACATTTCTTTAATTTTTAAATGAGTAGAATAAAAAAAAACCTTATTTTTCTTGTTTACATTAGGTGGATCGATTCCTTTATTAACGTCTTTCTGTGGTTCCGGTACAACTTCTATCGGATGTTTTGTTTCATTCTTTTCAACAGAGCTGCTAAAAACTTCTTTTTTATTTAATTTAAAATTTAGAATACTTTTTCTCAGATTTCTCGGGTTCTTCTTTTTTAGTTTTGCTTGATGCTGCAACAGCCGCTTGAATTTCAGCTTTTTTCCTGGCCCATTCTTCCCTTTTTTCTCTTTTTGCTTTTTCAATTAAATCTTCTTTTGTCATTTTAGCACTTTTCCAGTCATCATCATCAACAGTTTTCATTTCTGGCGGCGTAGGCGGCCTTCCTAAATTCGACCATACTTCATTTACCGGAGGCTTCACTTTTTTATTTTTATTTTTTTGAGTATTTTTTGTAATCGCTGAATAATTTGAAGGCACTGAAATACTTGTAATATTTCCTTTCTGCAAAAATAAGAATTTACAAAATTTAGATAACTAATTTTTTCTTACAAATTTACTATTTTTGCTATTTTGCCAAGCTGTATTAGCTGGAGTTATTGGATTTGATGCAATAGGAAGAGCCGGAAAATCTGATACACTTGAAGGAGAAACAATTTCTTGTTTTTTAACAGGCTGAACTGGCGGTTGGATATCATTTCTCGTAACTAGTTGAATATTTGACTTTGTCGATGAACTTGCACGATCGTCTACCATGTCAAATCTCAACTGAAATTTTAAAAAATTATCATTGAAATTGAAAAAACCATTACCAAAGTATTATTGACTTTTACAACTGCTTGTGGCACCTCTTTTTTTGGTTTAAAATCTTCATCGACTTCTCTACGTTTTTTATTTTCAGAAGAAACTGATGTTTTTTGTTGAACAGAAACCAAATTCTTGGAAGGTTGTTGAACAATTGGTTTTTTTTGTAATGGAGGAACATTGATTCTTTTCGATGATGCAGAACTTGAAGAAGCTCCCAATGATGGAAAATCTTCTACAACTGTTGAGGGAGTCGCTTTTTTATTTACTTTATTTAATCTCGGAAACTCTGTTGATTTCAATACAGGTGGAGGTGGTGTTTCTACTAAACTTGGAAAGTCTTGAACTTGTGGTGTGTATGCTGCACGATAATTCGCATAAACTGTTGATGAATTTCTTGATTGTGCTGATGGAACAACTGTGAATTGACTTGGATCAGATTGCGGATTATTTGTTTCATTGTTTCTTTGAACGACTGCAATTCGAGATGATGATGAAGGTTTTTGTGGAACTTCTGTTGTAGATCCTCGTCCTCGACCTCTTCCTGATGATGACGGGCCACTGAGTTGTGATCCTCTTCTACTTTGAAATCCAAGATCGATTAAGTTACGTTTTCCGTTTGAATGTTCATTTACTTTATGAAGATTCAATTCTATTTCAGTTGCAAATGCGATTCCCAATGTTGCACATTCATCTAGTTGACATGTAAAATGAAATTCATTGTAATGTCTTTTTAACTCTTCATGTTTTCTGAAAAAAACAATTTTTGATTGAAAATGAATGCTTTAAAACCAAACACACCCAAAGAAATTGTTACTTTGCGAAAAATTTGATTCACAGATTTGACAAAAGAAATGATCTTTTCTTAAATGTTTGTATCGATTCTCATTATCCAGAAATCTCATTTTACAGAAAAGACATTCTGGGTGACCTTTAAATGATTTATCATCATAATCTCCAATTGTAATATGTCGTTGAAGCTGATCTCTTGAATACGTTTTTCTTTCTCTGTAATTAAATTTACGTGTTTATTTTGAAATTCTGAATACCTTGAAAATAAATTGAGGTTATCCGTACAAATGTGACAATAACTTAGTTCGTGATTATTTGCCATATGCTGACGAAGAGATATGAATGATTGGAATTCGAGACGATCTCCTTCTGGGCTGAAACTTTTTTTATTACATTTTTTTTAATTAGAAAGAAAACGAATAAACTTATTAAAAAAATATTTTCTTACGTTTTGCAAATCTTACAAACATGAGCCAGATACTTTTCATATTTAGCTTTAGCAATTGAATTGCTAAATCGAATTTTAAATCTATTCTCATCTGGGTGTCCAGTTTGTTCAAAATCAATTGGAATCGTTGTTGAATCTTCATCAACAGTATAAAACAATAACTGAAAAACAACTTTCTTTTAAATATGTATAAATTTCAAAACTTACAATATCTAATTCAGTTCTACAAACGGGACATCCTTTCGATTCTCCTAATACTCGTAAGCGTATAGCACACTCAGCACAAATTGAATGTCGACAACTTCCAACCCCAAAAACGTCATTTGGCTTATAACAAATTTCACATTCTTTTGTTAGAGTCCCGCACGGAATATCCGAAAAATTATTCTGAATTTTTTAAAAATAATTTTTAAAATTTGATTTATTTTTATTCACAATTGCTGCCGTAATCATTCGATCATATTTTTTCATATCTACATTATTTGAACTTTTTGTATCTTTTCGCCCGTTTTCTGAACTTCTATTATTTTGGCTATTTTGATATTGTCTGTTGTTTTTCTAAAACAATTATTATTATCCTTGAAATACTAAATGAGTTAATAAAAAATACTCACATTTCTATTATTATTTTTGGCTTCATTTTTTGGTTTTTGATTTTTTTTATCTTGGTTATCCGCCATTCTAAATTTTTTCTTCGATATGTGTCTTTAAACGTTTAAATTCTGAAAATTTTATGAATTATGAAAAATTAATAACATATTGATTAAATAAATGAAAAAATAAAAAATAAACTGTAAAAATTATACTTTAAAGGAAGTTTCATCTTATTCTTTCTGCGAAAAAGTATTGCACAACATTTTGAAATTGCAGTTCTTGTTTAATTGTCATCAGGGCGCACTTGCAATTTATTCACAACAATTGTTCTGATTTGGAAGTTTTAAACGTAAAAAGTTGAATTAATTATAGGCAAAAAGTGCATTTAATCTGAGTAAAAATATTGATTTAATAAAGAAAATATAAAAAAAATAAAATAAAAAATGTTTTATTTCTACCTGTTCGAAATAATTTCTAAAAAGTAATCGATCAAAACATTTCTCAAAAAAAAAAAAAAAATAAAGCTCATTTAAAAAGTAAATCGAGACTTTTATAAAATAAAAAAATTGCCCCTTTTTTAAATAAAAAAAATAAATACTAAAGATTATTAAAAGAAGAAAAAAAAAGAAGAAAATAAAATATTTTCAGAATTCTAGATTCGTTTCGTTTTTCATATTTTATCGCGCGAACCCACATATGAAATATATTTCTTTTCATTATTAATTCATAATTGCGAAAAGAATATTGTGCCTTCTTTGGCGAGTTTATATTTTCTAACTTTTTCTATATCATTTCAACTCTTTCATACATTTCTTAAATGATGCTTCATCAAACTTTTTATTCATTTCAATTTCTTCGTCTTCGTTTTCTTCGTCTTCTTCCTTTTTTTTCGAAATTTACGAATGACATCAACAAATCGAGATTTATTTATTTTCATTGTCGAAAGTCATCGAGATCGTGTAGCTTTTCCATGGGGAATTTCCGCCCATTGGTAGATGGTGGATGGACATTAAAAGAAGTCGAAGACGAAGAAGGGAAAAAAAAAAGCAAAAGATGGCAAAGAATCAATTAACTTTTACTAGTTAGAGTGGCCCACTCATCTCATCTCATCCCAAAATGTCATTTTCCTTTTTCCACTTCACAATTTTGTGAGAAAATCTTTTCTGCGTCTTATTTTCTCTCATTCTGGGACTCATATGGTATTCAAATTTAAAATCTGTTTTCAAACTAAATGAATGTTGCCTGCCAATTCAACGACAAAAAAGAAAAAAGAAGAGTTTTTCTGCGTTTTCATTCCAACCCTGATTTTATAAAATATTGATTTTTTAATTTCAATAATTTGTTTGTGACTTGAAAAGTAAAAAGATCAAAATATTTATTGTGAAAAGTACGAAAAACACATCAAAAAAATGCTCAAATTTCAAAATTGTGTCAAATTTCGAAAAAGAAGCCAAAATCCAAGAATATTTGCCCAACCCAAGCCAAGCCAAGCCAAGCTCCCGATGTAAAACTTTCATTCATATCGAAATTTTCAATCTTTTATTCAAATTTCAGACTTTTTGTTTTATTTACTCATCCATTTTTCTTCCTTTTTTTACTTTTTTTCTTTCTTTCTCAAATTGTTCAATAAAGAAAAAAAAAATCGTTTTTTGTTCATTTTGTTTTTGTTTCGAATTTATCGTTTGTCTCTGAGGAATTTGATCCAAATCTTTTCCTTCCTTCCTTTTTTTTCACTTTTACTTTAAATGTTTTGTTTCTATAAATTTTCGGTGATGAATGGGCAAAAATGTTTTGTTTGATTCGAATCTTTTTTCTTTTTTTGTTTTAAATGAAAAATGTGTCAAAGTTGAGTGCTCCATTTTTATTCTTTCCGGAAAACTGGAAGATTTCACTTTTTTTTTGGATGAAAAAAAAAGAAGAAATAAAAAATGAGAATTTGATATTATTTTTTAAAAATTCGAAAAAAAGCATACGATTTTTATATTTTTCAAAACCCACATTTTTTTCAGACAATTTTATTTGTAACAATAAATAATAAATAAATACATATTTTTGTTTGTTATCTTCCCATTTTATTTTTCACCGTTATTCCAATCTTTTACAGCTTGTTCTGATGTCAAATTGACATGTGTTCATTTTGTCATCTTTTTTTCTTTATTATTATCCTCCTCCTCCTCTTCCAGTTTCTGCTTTTTCCTTCTTCCAATTGTGCCTGTGCCCCCCTCCTTCATCATTTCTTTTTCTCATTGAACAACAATCCATCACAAACACTCACTACTTTCCAGTTTTTGTCCCCCCCCCCCCCCCTGTTCTTCTCCCCGCCCTTGTACAATTATTCTATTCCGTTTCTCCGATTTTGCTTTTTTCCTTTCTTTTCCTTTTTTTTTTCAACTTTTTTCTTTTGTGTGCTTTGTGAATTTTAATTAACAACTTTCACGTCTTCAATTTTAACCCAAAAACTAACATTTTTACTCCAAATTTCATCGTTTTTTTTGTTATCTTTTGACGAAAAATATTGTTTGCCATCATTTTCTTTTCTTTTTTTTTTTGTTCAATTGAGTTTGTCTAATATTTTTTTTCTTTTTTTCTCTTCTTCTTTTTCCTGGTTTTTTTTTTGGAATTTGTGCCATAACTAGAAAAGCTTTAAATTTTGAAATTCAATCAAAATTGTGCGTCGTCGAGATTTCACAACCCTCTATCGTAATATGTAGTAGTATCTATTTCATAATGTTTTTTTTTGAATATTTTTCTTGCTGTTAAAATTTTACAAATTAAAAAAAACACACAAAAAACTACTTTTAAATCAATTAAAATTTAATTATCAAATTGAGTTATTCAATCGATAATTTGTTGTTACTTAAAATAAAAATTATTCTTAGGCTTCCATAATTTTTGCGAATTTTTTTCGATTTCAAATTTTCATTTGACACTACTGATTTGTTCTAAAAACAAAAAGGAAGAAATTCGATATTTTTCTATTTACAAAATTATTGGAAAAATGTAACAAATCCGTAGCGGCTGGTTCGATGTCTCTTAAAACCGGTCATCTCGGATTTCTATGTGAGCATTTTTAATTAGACATGCTTTCTCATCATCATCATCAACAACAACAACAACAACAAAATAAAAAGAAGAAAAAGAAGAAGAAAAAATACAAGAAAATATTTTCTTTTTCTTTCTTTTTTTCCAACCAAAACCAATTTTATTTTTATTCAATTAAATTATTTTTTTTATTTTTTTCAAAATTAAAATTATTAAATTATTTTTTCTTTTATTTAAAAAAAAAAAACAAATAATAAATTCTTTTACATTGAAAAAATAAATAAAAAATGTATAAAATTATTATTCATCTTTTTCTCTTTTTATTTTTAATTTTTTTTTCTTTTAGAATTCAAACTATAAATTACCTTCGTTAACTTTCTGCTCGCGTGTCATCATTTTACCCGTCGCTACTTTGTTGCTCATAATATTTTCTAATAAAATACGTTTAATATTATTTCATTTTTTTCCAGATTTCAACTGTTTGCTGCTCGGGTGATTTTTTTTGATCAATGCTCTCATGAACCGAAGGAATGGTTTGTTTTGTTTCAAATTTTTTTTTTTGAAAAAATGTGATTTGACTGAAAAATGGAAAAAAAAACGTAAAAAATAAGTTTGAAGGGAAAAAAAATGTTTTCCATTATTATTTTTCTTTCGCAATAAATTTGGTATTTCCGAAAAGGAAAATGTTCGTCATTTTAAATTGGTCCGATTAGATCGTGACTTTTTTCTAACAAAATATCAAGTGCAAAAAAAAAGAAAAGAAAATAATTTAAAGGGTCAATCATTATTGTTGTTTTACTTCTTTCATCGTCCATAAATTGCGATGATTTTGAATTAGAAAATAGTGGAAATTTAGTCGAATGTGTTCAATGTGTTCAACTATGGAAATCAGCTTCTTCAAATAATGCAAGAATTTGTACAAATGGTGTTTCAACATGTCGTGGAACAGCTTGTTTTATGAGTAAATTTTTTCTCATTTTCATTCCTTTTTGTTTTTGTTCCAAATCGCTGATTTAGGACAGTGCAAATATTGCCCAGTTTATCAATACATGTCAGGATGTGTAAATCTTTCACCATGGCAATTGGCTGATCTTGAAATGAATCGTCGAACTTCTGAGCTTCGAATGAGACGAGTTGGAGCTGTTTTATTATGTGAAGACACATTTAATCAGACAACTTGTATTTGTAACAGGTTTTTGAGAAAAAAAATGGAATTTTGTTTACAAAAAATAATTTTCAGACGTGATAAATGCAATTCAATTCATTCTCGATTACCATTTTCAACATATTCCGAAGGATTATTTCGTGGAGTTGTCAATTTTGATACAATTATTGCAGCAATTGATCCAAGATATCTTGAAGTCATTTCAGGATATCATTTTCGATTTTTATCCAACTCGTCATTGATATCATTTTCCTCTTTTTTTATTTCAGCCATTATTTTATTCAATTTAATCTTTTCCTGAAATAATTTGTGATTTTATGGGTATTTTAATTGTTTTTTTTCTTTTCAAAAATTAATTTTTTGAAAAGATTTATAATTAATAAAAATATTTTTTTTTTAAATTTATTTTACATACTCGCGTTAAAACAAATAAATACAACAAAAAAAACAGAAAAAAAATTCAAATATATCTAAATGAAAAATTATAAACAATTGATGCTCCAGAAGTATATAAAATAACCGGTAATGGATTATTGAATGTGGTGACATTTAATGAATTTGTCATACAACAATCTCGATCGTTGGTTATTCTTGGATCTTCCAGATGTTTCACTTCAATTCCACCTTCATAACATCCAAACGAACAAATTTGACGTCTTATTGAATCAGAATTTAATTCGTAAATCACTTGAATTTTTGAATTTTGTGGAGCCTAAATTATAAATTTAATTTAATTTTTGAAAAAGTTTAAAGAAAATGATTACCGTAAACCAAAAGTAACAAAATGTAAAATATTGATCATCTTTTTTATTATATTCAACTCTTAATTTTTCATTTTTCCATTCATTTGTGACAAAAAATGTTTTTCCACAATCATTTGGCTAAAATCAAATATTTTTTTATAAATAAAATCCAATTTTTTAAATTTTTGATTTTTTTACTCTTTGATCACAAAAATCACCGCCATATCCTAATGGACAAATACACTTCGAACAATCATTTGGATTTGGAGTTCCACCATTTCTACATTTGGCTGAAATTATTCCAGAAGTTTGACATTTATCTGAAAATCAAATCAAATCAATCAATAATTAAAAGAATTTTAATTTATAATTTTACCATAACATTCATAATATCGATTTATTTGATCGAAATCGTAAAAATTTGGTATCAAGCTTCCCATTGTTTCAACAAATGTTCGATCTTTAGGAAGCATTGTTTGTGCATCATCATTCATTGAAAAACTAAAAAAAAAAATTAATTTTTTTTCGTTAAAAAAAAACTTACGAATCAGCTGAATAATGCATGACACTTCCATAATCATATGGTACTAAATTAGCCCAGAGTTTTGATGATAAAAGTTCAAAATTTGGTAAATCTCGACGCTGAAAAAAAAAGAAAGAAAAAATTTGAAAAAGAGAAAAGAAAAAATGAAGATTTAAACATCAATATTTTGAATTAAAACGTCGAGATATTGATTACGATCACTTCTTGATTGGGTATGTTCAATTCCAATTGCATGCATAAGTTCATGAATTGCAGTTCCCATCTGAATTTCCAAATTGAAACAAAAAATGTTTTTTTTTTAAATTCAAACCCCCCAACAATTTTTTGTCAAAGAAACGTCTTGAACTCCAATTTCAAGTCGACCGATTGGTGATGAACAAGATCCAAGATCAACAATTCGAACCGAATCTTGATCTGAAAATCATTTTGAAGAATTTATGACAATTTTCGTCACAAACGAACATTTATTTTGTGATGATTCGACGTTTTCAAATCGAATACAAGTCAGTTTTTCAAGTTCTTCAATTGCTAATTTCACTGATTTTTGAACGTCGCCTTCAAATTTAAAAAAAAATCTTTAATTTTTTTAAAAGAAAAAAATAAAATCGATTCTTTTATCGATTCTATGTATTACTTGTCAAATTATTCGCAAGAAAATAAGGAATCTTATTATTCGGCCAACGATACGTAAGATCTCTTTGAACTTGTCGAACTTTTCTTCGCTGAAATTCTTCTCCTTTTTTTTTTTGAATTTTCAGATTATGCCAAGCTCCCAATTAATCATCATTAAAATCAATATTTGAAAATTCGAAGGCAAACAAAAATTGTAAAATTTTTCTTTCTTAACCCCACAGAATTTACAAATATTTGAAGAATGACACACCTGTGAAAATCCGAAAATTGATGATGTTTTATAATATGGAAGAATTGAATGACAAATTGGCTGAAAATTTATATTTTCAATTATTTAAATTTAAGTTTAAAAAATCTTGAAAATCAATTTATTTTTTTCCTTTTTTTTCCAAATTCAATTTCAAATTTGATTTCAATTTTATTCGAATAAAATATTATTAAAATATGATAATTTTAAAATTAAAAAAAAAACAAATGAATCTTACCATAAAAAAAATAAAAAATAAAAAATTCATTTTGAAAATAATTGTTAAATTGTAGTATGAAAATGAAAGTTTTCGTTTTTTCAACTGGTATTTGAGCAAATTTTTCTTTCTTTTTTTTTTTAGTCTTTTTAGCAAATAATATCGTTTAATTTTGGAACTGAATCTATTTGAGTAATTTTTATTAAAAACGAGTATTTTAAATTTATTTGTGTTTAATTATAATCAAAGTTCAGCTGAGGAAAAACTAGATTTTGAACAAAAAAATCTCATTTTTCCGCACCTTTTCCATGTTTTATTAATTTTTGAGTTGTGAACTTTAAATATTTTAGAAAAAAACAATTATTTGGCTAATTTCCAATACTTTTTATTTGTTTTTTTTTCCGAATAAAAAACAATTAAATTTTGAAAAAAAAATGATTTTAATCGTGAACTTTTTTTATTTAAATTTGTTTCTTTTTTTAAAAAAATTTTATTTTATCTTAACGAAATTAATTGAAAAAATAATAAAAATGATCTCAATTTTATCATTTTTAATTTTATTTTCAAATGTTTCTTTTGGAATCAGTGCAGGATGTGATGGTTCTTTATTTTTCATAAATAAACTTCGAAATTGTAATTTAATTCATACGAATCCTTTAATAATTGATAATTTTGATATCGAAAATGGTTTTTCATCATTTTATTTTTCAACCAAATCGTTTCGTTTTCTTTTTTTTTTGTTTCCAGTTGATTTAAGAAATTCTCTTTCAAAAATTAAAATAATTGAATCTGGTTTGATTGTCGAAAATAATAATTTTGAAAAATTCGATTTGTTGTCGAACGTGGAAAAAATCAGTGGAAGTGTATTAGATAACGATGAAATTCCTGCGATTATTTTTCGACAAAATCCCAATCTGAAAGAAATTCATTTTGCTAAATTAAATTCGATCGTTGGAAAAGTTTGATTTTTATTTTTTGTTTTAAAATCATTTTTTTTCCTTTTTTTTTGTTTCAGCCTCAAGTTTTATTGGAAAATGATGGTTTAATTAGAAATGGATTTATTTCATCCAAAACGTTTGTAAAAACCAAAAAAAAATGGTTTTTTGTTGTTTTTTTTAAGATTGAAAAGTCTCCTTAAACTAGGAGATTTAACACAAAACAATAAAGATGAATGCACAGCAGATTTTATAGAAATCAGGAATACAAAAGAAAGAAAAAATAATATTTTTGTTATTCTTTGTTTAACCGCGGCCATCTTATTTTTGGCTAATTTGTTTGCCGCTCATTTTGCTTTTAAAAAATACAAAAAATATAAAATCAACAATCGAGTAACCAATGGAGTATGTTAATTAATTAATTTAATGATTATTAAAATTAATTTTTAATTTTTAGGGTCATTAATTTTAATGAGATTTTCTTTAAAAAAATGTTTTTTTTTTTTTAAAGAAATAAAAAAAGTTTTAACATACGGAAGTTTTAATTATCAAATTTCACAAAATTTCAAATGTTTATTTCAAATGAAAAAAAAAAGTGATCAAATTGTTCTTTACTTTTTCATCACAGTCACCGATCATCAAATCACACATTTTTTATCTCACAAGTATTTTGTGGCGATAATCACAAGAGACACGCTATTTCAATTGATAAAAAGTGATTGATGATAAAAATTGCGGTTCAGCTGGATCAATTGCACATGGTGAACACGTTTTCAAAGAACAAACAAAATCCGAATTTTTTTTTTGAGAAAAAAAAAACAAAAATTATTTGGTCTATTTTGGTCTCTGCGAATTTTGATTAAAACACAAATTTTTTAACTCAAAAATTCAAAATTGAAAAGAAATTAAAATCGAATTGACAAATTTTCAAAAACGAAAGACGCATTTTTCGTTTTGAAAAACTACAGAAAACCACCACGAGGTTTTGGGTCAAATCAAATGATCTTTTTGAACTTTTTCTAATAAACAATTTATTTTTTTTTTGTTAAAAAATACAAATCAAATACAAAAATAGAAATTAAATTTCTTTTTTCAATTAGAATTTCTATTATTTACCGTATTTTTCATTTAAAAAAATGCATGTCCAACCCTTTCTGAATAAAATTTACTGTAACCACTGAACCCATTGATCTTTTATTTTTTTGATTGAATTGAAACAAAAAAAGGTGAAAATAGAAAAACGATTTGAATTGAACTAGGCTTAAACTCCGCCTTTTTTACGTCTTCGTCTCTTGATTTTTTATCATCTGAAGGCAATGAATAGATACAGTATAGATGAAACTACGTCTCAATGTCCCACCCACTATTTTATCATAAATTATTGAGTATAAAAGAGCTGAATTTTGCTAAAGGAAATTCTCATAAAGAAGAATAGAAAATCTTAAAATCAATTTCTGAAAATGTATCAAACTATCATCAAATTTTCTGTCTTCTCAATTCTCGTCTTGTTCTACACAACTGAATCAGCTCCAATTATATCTGAGCCAAGTCTTGGTGGAAAAACCACTGAAAATGAAGAGCCAAGTAAATTGGACATTTTATTTGCGAATGTAATGAAGAAAAAAGAATCGGCAAAAACTCATCAATTGGTTGATTTCATTAGTCGAGCTGTGCCGTATGGTGTTGATCCATCAATTCCAATGTTCGGAGAATACGAAACATTTAAATCAGACAAATCGGCGAACTTCGTCAATGATGGACAAGGTCATATCGTTTTCAGACAATTTAGAAGAGCTCGACTTTCTGATGTAAGTTTTTCAGTAAAAATTTCCTCTTTTCAACATTTTTTTCTGTTTTTTTCCAGATTCTTCATAAGGTTGGGAATCGTCGTGCTGGAATTTTCTAAACTCTGAAAAATTTACAAAAAAAAAACTTCTTTTTTTTTGTTTTTGTACATTTGTTTATTGTTTTTACATATAATTTTTTGTCATTTTTTTTTTTGAGCATTCAGACATTTTCTTACCATAAGAGACATATCGTTTGGTATTTTTTTGCCAATTAAAAAATCAAAAAACTTCGTATGATCACCATTTTCATTTTAATTACGGGTTTCCATCAAATCGTTTTCAAAGCTTCCCCTCCCCCCCCCCTCCTCATCCCTTTTTTTTAATAAATAGTTCAGTTCAGTTCAATCTTTGTGATGTAATTGTTCATTGATTCTATGAGAATAACGAAAGACAACAGAAAAAATAATTAAGATTGATAATTATTTTATAAAAGAAAACTTTAAAAAGATTTGTAAATTTGTTTTGAAAACTTTTCTCATCTGAAAATTCAACATTTTAAAAATTAGAAAAATATTTGTTGAGCTTGGTTTTTTGGGTTTTTAAAAATTTAAAAATTTTCAATTAATTTTACAAAATAAAAACCAAAAATAAATTTCAAAATTTTATTTCGCTCTTATTTTTTCTTTCTTTCTTTTGTTTGTTGTCAGATCAACTTTCTTAACCTTTTTCACGGTCAGCACAGCAAAAAATGCCCTTTTTTCTCATATTTTCTAAGGCCGAAAACGTGTTCTCTAGAATTCTAAATTCGTCTTCTGGAAATTCTAACAAAAATCTTTTTGTTTGAGGGATTTGAGTTAAAGGAATAAAATTACAACGAATTCTTCCCTTTAATTATCTCCTTATTCCCACCTTTTTTAATTATTCAAATTATCAATTTCAGCCAGTTTTTTTTTAAAATTAAACTTGAAATTGAACCAACCAACTCTTTTTGGTTTAAATTATTTTCAAAATCTTCAATTAATTTTAAATTTATTCGTTCATTTTTCTCTTTATTTTTTCTTAGAATTTCATCTGAATTAAAAATCGGTTTAATTTTTGTCTTAAAAATGTTTTTATTTTGATGATAAAAATAATTTTGAAGTTGTAAAAAATAAATTTAAATTACTCAAAATATTAAACAGATTTTTCCCTACAAACAAACGGTTTATTACATATTTGTTGACAAATCAATGATATCAAATGGTATCAAATCTATTTTTAGAAAAATTCTCTTTTTTTTGCTTCTATTTTTAGAATTTTCTCATCACATTTTTTAACAATTTTAAGATTCTTCCAATTTTTTAGTTTAAAGCTTAAAAAAATTGTTTTCCTTCTGTTTTTGAATCCTAAAAATAAAATCGTTTGAAACATTCAATAAAAAGTGGAACATTTTCATTTTAAACAAAGAAAAAGAAGAAAATGATTTTTTCTCTTTTTTTCCTGTTGAAATTAGATTTTTTTCTAGAAAAATCTGAAAATTTATTTTTATATTTTTCAGCAAAAAAAAGTAATAAATCGTTCATCGATAACAAAATCTCTAAATTTCTACATTCTTTTTTTTGAAGGAAAAAAAATAATTTTGACGTCGATTGATTGAAGATCAATGATATTTTCTCTTCTTCGAGGTGTCAAAATTTCTCCATTTTCATTGTGTCTAAGATGATCGTCAGTTGAAAATAAATACCATCCAATTCGTTATTCTTTTCAACAATTTGTTGAAATTTTTTAATCGCTGAACCTTCAATTCGATTAATTCAAATATGAATTTTCTGATTTTTTTATTTTCTATTTTAATTACAGGTGAATTATTAAATTTATTTAAATTTTATTATTATTTTTTTCTAAAATTCTTCTTCTTTTTTTTTCAGCTGACATTTTTGTTGAAGCCGAAGACAATGTGAATCTTGATGTTCTTTTCAATCGATTGTTAAAAAAACATGAAACTGTGAAGAATAATCAATTGATCGAATTTATAAATCAAGGAGCACCTGGAGGAGTTGATGCTCCAATTCCAGCAATTGCCGAATATGAAACGTTCAAATCGGATAAATCGGCAAACTTTTTAAATGATGGACAAGGACATGTTGTTTTCAGACAATTTCGAAGAATTCGAATTTCAGATGTAAATTTTTGCCTTTTCTTCAAATATGAACATTTAAAATCGATTGATTTTTTTCAGTTGTTGGGATCAAATCGCCTTGGTTTCAAATCACATTAATCAATAATTTTTTTAAATCAAAATTTTATTCATTTTATTTAACGATTGATCTCTTTGTCATGACGAATTTCTTAAAATAAATTGTTTTTTGAGTTTAAATGAAAATAGAAACAATAAAACCACGAGAAAATAAAGAAATGCTAAATGAGATAAGAAGAAAAAGAAAAAATAAATATTTTTGAATGATTCGATAATGATAAAATGAAACCAGTTTAAATTGAAAAAATCAATTATTTTTCATTTTTCTGAAAATATTTTTATCGATTTTATGTTTATTTTTCTTTTGAATAAAAAAAAATAAAACAAGTTTTAATTATCTTTGTTTTTGATTTTCAGAAGATTTCCGTGATTTTCGTACATTTTCAGTACTTTTTAGGTGTAAAATTTTGACGCTGAAAACAACCACATTTTTTTTGCTTTTATGAAATAAACAATGAAATTCTTATTTTTTGTTTTAGTTTTATCGATTGATTTTCAGCCAGTTTTTATTTACAAATTTGGATCTTAAAAAAAGGTTAAATTGAATTATCATTATTTTCTTTAAATAATTTACCTTTGAAAAGTTTTTGATCAAATTTTAATTAAAAAATCAAAATTCAAAAAACTTTTTTAGGAAAATTGGTTTATTTATGATGCACCCTGTACATTTTCAGTACTTTTTAGGTGTAAAATTTTGAGAAAAATATTTTTTTAAATATTTTATTTTTTGATTGAAATTGAGAAAAAGTAGAGAAAATTCTTACTCAGATTGTTAACGCTTAATAATTTGTCTGATCATGAAAAAAAAATTTGAGAAAAATGAGAGAAACGAAAATTATTTATCAATGAAGATTTTTGTTACATTTTTTGGCTACAAAAAACGGTCGCATGATTTTTTTGTTTATGAAAAAAGAAAAAGAAAATCAAATCAAATTGGCTAAACTATTTAATTTCACGTATTTATAAAATGAAATAACCCAAAGAATTATAAAACAGATAGAAACTTTCTAATAAAGAAAAAGGGGCGGAACATTTATTCGAAGAACGATCGTAACCAATTGTAATTTATTTTATGTATGAATACCGTATAAAAATGAGATTTTAATTATTCATTTCAACGTTTTTTTTTTGAAATTTTAATACTTTTTTTTTTGTGCAAGTTTACAAAAACTTGTTTTATTAAGCTGTGAGCTAATATTCCTTTAACTTTCTTAAAAAAAACTTTTCTTTGTAAAATTGAAAATAAATTTTTAAATAAAATTTCATTATTTAGTTTCTTAGAATTTCTTTAAAAAGCTACTTTTTTTCCTACATTTCAAGTTTTATTATGATTTATTCTAACTTTGGAGAAAATTTGAAATTTCTGTCAATTTGAAGGAATTTATAAATTTTTGAAAATCATTAAATCCTTCTTACAAGGAGCGCGCACCAACATATCGTGGAGATACCTAATGATTTATATACCGTTGGATAGCCCTTGAAAAGCTCTATCAGATAACATGTTCATTTTTTCCGGAATAAATCTGGTGCGTGATCTACAAAGCTTTGAAATGACACTGTATGTGTACAGTGGTACAGTATAAAACAGTTTCCAATCATTTTAAAACTTCATTATCGCTTTATTTACATGAAGTTATGAGAGATAAACAATCTTCAGTCGGCTGGCCGTAGATGGAGTCTTCTTCTTCGATTGTAGTGTCTCCCAGTTGAAGGCCTTCCAGAGAACGGATCAGCTCGCCGGCGACTTGTTTCTCCTCTCGAGTAGGCGAAATGGGCTTGAAGGCGAAGCCGATGCGTTCGACGACTATGGCGAGGATAACTTTGATTATCCATAATTATATAGAACTTTACGCCTCGAGCAACCTTTTATACCCAGTTTCCAGTGGTTTAAAGCCATTCTGGAACTTTCTGAAGCCGAAATAATCAGGTGAAAAAGTTGAAAACAATATGCAAAAAAAAAGTTGCCACAGCGGGGACCCGGACCATGGCCTTCGGATTAATAGGCTAGGACTTTTACCATTGCACCACACAGGCACACCTAGCTTACAAGGAACGCGCAACAGGCTATCTTGGCGGTTTGCCATGAGACATATATGGTTGGATAGCCCTTGAAAAGCTGTTTCAAATGAACCTAATTTTTTTTCCGGAATAATAATTTAAACCGTATTTTTTTATAAATATATATTTATACATATATAAAATTATCATTCTAAATAAGGGTGCACCCTTCACCAAGTTAAGTGTGCCTGTGTGGTGCAATGGTAAAAGTCCTAGCCTATTAATCCGAAGGCTATGGTCCGGGTCCCCGCTGTGGCAACTTTTTTTTTGCATATTGTTTTCAACTTTTTCACCTGATTATTTCGGCTTCAGAAAGTTCCAGAATGGCTTTAAACCACTGGAAACTGGGTATAAAAGGTTGCTCGAGGCGTAAAGTTCTATATAATTATGGATAATCAAAGTTATCCTCGCCATAGTCGTCGAACGCATCGGCTTCGCCTTCAAGCCCATTTCGCCTACTCGAGAGGAGAAACAAGTCGCCGGCGAGCTGATCCGTTCTCTGGAAGGCCTTCAACTGGGAGACA
Organism: Caenorhabditis drosophilae; assembly: GCA_963572285.1. Lineage (NCBI taxonomy): Eukaryota > Metazoa > Nematoda > Chromadorea > Rhabditida > Rhabditidae > Caenorhabditis > Caenorhabditis drosophilae. The sequence continues at coordinate 4,556,925 of OY751561.1, read as the reverse complement.
CTACAATCGAAGAAGAAGACTCCATCTACGGCCAGCCGACTGAAGATTGTTTATCTCTCATAACTTCATGTAAATAAAGCGATAATGAAGTTTTAAAATGATTGGAAACTGTTTTATACTGTACCACTGTACACATACAGTGTCATTTCAAAGCTTTGTAGATCACGCACCAGATTTATTCCGGAAAAAATGAACATGCTATCTGATAGAGCTTTTCAAGGGCTATCCAACGGTATATAAATCATTAGGTATCTCCACGATATGTTGGTGCGCGCTCCTTGTTAGTGAAGGGTGCACCCTTATTTAGAATGATAATTTTATATATATAAATATATATTTATAAAAAAATACGGTTTAAATTATTATTCCGGAAAAAAATTAGGTTCATTTGAAACAGCTTTTCAAGGGCTATCCAACCATATATGTCTCATGGCAAACCGCCAAGATAGCCTGTTGCGCGTTCCTTGTTAATTTTTCATGTTTTTAAGCATTTTTATTTTTTTCACCGCCCTGTTTTTCACTACTTCTTTTTCTATTTGTTCATACATATTTATAAAAATTGAATTATGCACATTTTTTAAACATAATTTTAAAATAATTATTTTTATTGGACACGAAATTTAAAAAAATCACAAATGGTAAGAAGAGCACTGAAATATATTTGAAAATAATAAAACATGTAGCTCCTAATAACACTATTGAACCAAGCGGATAATTTAAAAAAACACTCATGGGTAATAAAACATAAAGAAAATAAAAGAAGAAAAATAAGGAATTTTCAAATTCCATTGAAAACCTCGTTGGTGAGAGATTAAAACCTAGTTTGTATGAGAACGAAAAGGCTCATATTCTATACAAAATTTATTAATAGGAAATTTGAATAAAAAACAACAGGTATATTGAATGTTGGCATTAAATTAAAAATAAATAATATGAAAAAAATAACTGCCATGATATTAGTTTATACTATGGACCCGGTAAAATTTTTCCTATTAAAAATTACAAAAATTAACCAACAACCACTTTTCCTGTATCTTCCTTTCCAGCCATTCGGGGTTTACCAACAGTGAATGGAATATATCTATACTTGATCATATGCTGAAAAGTAAATGATTTTTTATAATTTGATTAAACGGAAATATTTTTATGAAAGTTAAATGTGAAGTGGTGGGAGAACATGAAGAAACTTTAGGTTTTCATTAAAGTTGAAATTTTTGACTTTTTTATATAGAAAACATTAACAAAAGGACGAAATTCGTTTTTCAATTTTCATTAATTGTTTTCTTACAAACAGAAAATCTGTTATATTTAACACGATTTTCAATGTTTGAAAATACAAATTTTGGTAATCGAACTTAAAGATTTTAGTTCTCTGTATGATGAATTAAAAAAAATAATTCGAAAAGTTACCATGATTTGTCGTTTGAGTGTAAGGAATGTAAGGATGAAGAAATACATAACAAGAATTGGCCAAAAAACTGGGACATCGAAGAATTCGAAAAATGTGCATGTTGTTGCAGTTATTGTTGCTTTCATAAAAGAATGCCTGAATTAAAAAAAAAACGAATACAATTAAAAAAATTGAAATATTAAACCAAAATTTAAATTCAGGAAGACGGCGCATAAATGGGCGAAATTCATCGTTGGTTTTTGATGGAAGTACTGGACCATCTTCATCATCCTAAAAACTTATTGAATAATATAAATAAGAAAAAAGTAAACCATACATCAAATTCTAAAGCTGGATCAATCGATGGTGTTAAAAAAAGAAGAAATAGATTGAGATAATAAATTCCGACCGCGTATGCAACAATGTAGAAACCCTAAACATTTTTAAAATTAATAAGAAAACTTAAACTTTTTAATTTACCTGAAGGAAAACAATTCTTGAAGCAAAAAAAATTAATGAGATCAATGCAATAACCCAACGAATAGCCGTATGTGGTGTAAGACGATCCAAATAATATTGATACTTCTGGAAAAATAAATAAAATAAAATATTTTCTTCCCTCGAATCAACTTTACTAACCACTTCAATTGTGTGAAAAAAACGAGATGTTGCTCCTGGTCTATCTCTTAAACCGTCATCCATTTTCTGTAAATTATTTTAAAGCTAAAAATGTTTTAAAAATTTATTTTTAAATAGGAAGGTGCGAAATGATAAATTCTCGATCGATACGCATTGAACACGTCAGAAAATACGTAAACACCATGACTGAATAATGCACACTTTAATTTAAAAAATATTTTTTTATTTTACAAGTTATGAATTCTCAGTTCCAATAATGAATGAAATTTGATAACTATTTAAAGATTTATTGTTTTTTTATATTTGAAAAAATTTTTTTAGTTTCAAAATGATCGACATCGATTCCATCACTCTACCAACATTAATAGCTGCTTTAATTGGGATTGTAACTTTTATGACTTCTGCAATTATTTATCTTAATAAGAAACAAATCGAAACTGACGATGAAGAAGAAATGTAAGTATAAAAAAATTGAAATCAATTTTTTTCAAATTCACAAAATATAATTTGTAAAAAAGTTGTTTTAAATTCATATTAATTTCAGTGATATAATTATGGATAATGTAAATGAAGAAATCATTAATGACATCCCAAAAAAAAACCAAAGACAACGAAAAAACGATCAATGGAAATCTAAAGTCAGTTTTAGAATTATTAAATAACTAATTCATTTTTTCCAGTCAAAAGACGTAACAATTGATCATAGTTGGTATATTTCAACTCTTAAAGGGCATGTCAATGATGTTGTTGATATTGATTTTGCTTCAGATGATAAAAAATTTATATCCATTTCAAACGACAGAAGTATTATTTTATGGGATGTCAGAGTAATTATTTTTTTTATTTATACTGTATTAAATTCATCAAACTATTAGAGAACACTTTCTAAGCATTTTAAACATTCATAAATCTTAGGAACTCTATCTATTTAATTTTAATTTTGAACATCGGTTTAAAAAAACGTTTGTTCACAGGATTTCGAAGAGAAGGAACATAAATCAATAAAACAAGTTATCGATTTTGATACACCAACGCATGTGAAATTTGCTCCAGATTGTAAAAGCGTTGTTTTCAGTATTAAAAGAGAAAACAAAGTATATTTTTATTTTTAATAAAAACATATTTTATTTTGTTTTTTTCAGCTTTGTGTTTTCAAATTAGCCAAAAAATCAGAAGAATCATCAGCTGGGTATCATTTTGTACACATTGATGCAATAAACTTTGAAAGAAAACATGAAACTGATATTTCAACAATTGGAATTGCGGGAAATGGTAAATCTTAAGTTAAATTGCAACAAAAAAACATTTATTTTAAAGGCAAATACTTAATGACGTCTTCCGTTGATAATAAAGTCATTCTATATGATCTTCGAGGAAATGTTCTGAAATCGATTGATCCAAAAGTCAGCAGTCTTTATAATTGTCAAATTTCCCCAGATAGCAAGTTTGTAATTGTTTCCGGGTTTACACCAGATGTTTTTGTTTACGAGGTTATTTTTATTTAAAAATTCCAATACAAGTTTTTAAAAATATTACAGCCAATTTTCAATCGAGAAGGAACGTTCCAAGATGCTAAAAAAGTGTTCAATTTATCTGTAAATTTAAAAATTATTATTTTCATAAGTTTGTTTTCTTTTTATCAGGGTCATCATTCTGGTGTTTTTGCTACTTGCTTTAATTCGAATTCAACTCGAGCTGTTACCATTTCAAAAGATGGTTTCTGGAGAATTTTTGATATAGAAATTCGATACAATGCTGGACAAGACGCAAAAATTTTACGACAGTAAAACATGTTTTTTTTTAATTATGAAATTCTATATTTTTATTTAAGAGGAAAGTGGGACCGATTACATGGAGCAACTATTGATAATGTTCAATTATCGATTAGTCCAAGTGGAAATTCATTTGCAATTAGTGTCGGATCAACTCTTAAATTATTCAGCTCTGAAGATGAAGAAGTTATATTTGATGAAAGTAAGTTCAAAATTTAATCTCAATTCATTTTAATGTGTTTGTTATTTTATTGTGTTTTTAGTCGACAATTTACATTCATCAAAAATAACGGCAATACGGTTTTCACCAAATGGAAAATATGTGACAACTTGTGGCGATAAATATATTCGAGTTTTGCGAAACATTCCTGAAATATACAGTAGAATTGCAAAAGGAAAAAAGGATCTCCCTGAAACTACACATGAAGGAGCAAGAAGAAGAATAAAAGAGCAAATTGAAGAAGATGAAGCATTAATCAAAAAGTATATCTGAATGTTTTATAATTGTTGGTAAATTAATTAATTAGGGGTCTTTTTTTTCTAAATTAAAGTACGTGTAATATTTTAATTTAAATAAAATTGTTGTTTTTTTAATGATAAAAAGAATAATTTTCTTTCTATTCAATTAAGAATGGAAAGAAAATAATAAAAAAAATTGTTCTTCCGGAATCACTGTTTCGTCATTCCTATTAGTCAACATTCTATTCCGATCTTCCAATATGTGCATTGTTCGTTTTGCAAACATCAAATTTACTCATCTTTTGCACCTGTTTTCTTATTGTTTCCTCTTAGTCCATTCAATTAAAGAAAAGAAGAAATAAAAACATATTTCAACAATAGTTTACGTGAAATACGTGAAAAATAAATAGTTTTCCAGAGAGAGAGAGAGAGAGAGAGAGAGAGAAATAATATTAAAATATTTGAATTAAAAAGAAAAAAGAAAAACAAGACATCATCTTCAAATTATAAGAACCTTTTTATTTATTTTCTTGTTTTTTTTCTTTTTTTTGAAATTTGACACCTTTTATTCATTAATATTTGACCGAAATAAAAATTACAAAAATTAGTCATAAAAAACCGGAAAAATGAAAAAGAAAATTGAATGCATTTTTCGGTCATTTAATATTTAAAAGATACATTAAAGGATCGATTTCATAGATTAATTTAAAGATTAAAAATAGGTTTTCAGTAAAATTAAAAATAAATTTCAGTTTTTTTTTTCAAAAAATTTGATGTTCCTTTCAGAATTCGCTTATTTCATTATTTGAACAAAAGTTTTTCTCGAAAATGGGGAAAAAAAGAGCAAATTTCGATGCTCAACAATCATCCTGATTTTTCTATTGTTCACATCCGAAAAAAAAGAAAAATTAACAAAAAATTAACTTTAAAAAAAGTTCTGAATTTCCAGAAAAAAAAACAATTATTTCCGGCGTTTTTTTCCATGTTTCATTCAATTCTTCACAAATTGTTGAAGAGATTTGTTCAAATTCTATAAATAATATTTTCCTTCTTCGTTCATATCTCATCCATTGCTTCATTGAAATAAAAAGGATTCTTGAAATAAAAAGGCGGAGACTAGCTGCCACACTTTTTTGTTATTATGCGGCAGCTCCGCGAGCTGATTCTTTCGTCGCCGCCGCCACCGCCGCCGCCGCAAACAGTATCCGCACACACACAAATATATAAACGGCAAAAAGCGAATCAAAACGGAGACTTTTTCATCACCTCAACGACAAACTGTTAGATATTGCTGACTCGAAAATTGTCCTTCATTTTTTCTGAATTTGTTTCGCTTTTTTTTTTGAACAAATTTTCAGAAATTGACTTTAAGACAAATCAAACGAACAAAAAAGAAGGAAAAATTATGAAATTTATTCATTTTTCTATTATTTTTATTTTATTTTTTGCTGTTCTTATTCATTCTCAACAGGTTTTTTTTATTTTTTTTTTCATAAACTTTAAAAAAAAAAAAAGAGAGCAACTAAAATTAAAATTCAGAAAAATATTTTTCTTCAATAAATTTATTTAAAATAAATAAGATTTTATTGTTAATTTGTTTGAATTGTTTTTAGAATATTTTCAAGTGTATTTTTGACATTTGACACTTTTTTTTCTGTCTCTTTTTGTCTCTCTCTCTCTCTCTCTCTCTCGGTTTCTCTCTCTCTCTCTCTCGGTTTCTCTCTCTCTCTCTCTCATTCTCTCTCTCTCTCTCTCTCTCTCTCTCAGTTTCTCTCTGTTTCTCTCTGTTTCTCTCTCTCTCTTGGTTTCTCTCTGTTTCTCTCTGTTTCTCTCTCTCTCTTGGTTTCTCTCTGTTTCCCTCTCCATTTCTTTTTTTGAAATTAAGCGGATCTTCATGAAAAAGTGTCAAAAAAATGTTGAATTAATATTGAAACAAAAAAAACCAACAAATAAGCAAATATTAAAAAAAATTGAATTTCTAAAATAAATAAATAAAATATTTAGAGCATTTTAATATCACGTGCAAAACGACAATGCCCTTGTGCTCAATTACAAAAAGCAAAATGTAGTTGTGCTCCAATTGGTAATGGAATGCAAAAATGTCAATGCTCAAATGATGTTCAGACAAATTCGTGTTCTTGCGCTAATAAAGTGAGCATCGATTGTTTTTCAAATCAAAATGGCTTTTTTTTACAGGCTCAATCATCAATTTGTCAACCAATGTGTCAAAAATCATGTCTCGATTCATGTTTCAGAACATCCCGTCAATCAATATCCGTATGTAATAAGACATGTGAATTTACTTGCTCTCAAGCTTGTTCCACAAAAATATTGACAACAACAACAACAGCGACGACGACGACAACAAAAACAGCTTCATCACCAATAAAAGTGATTTTAACTCAACAAACAAAAGCATCAAATTGTCCCCAAGTTTGTGCTCAATCATGCTCAAATAGTTGCATGAATCAATCAAATCAATCAATTTGTACGGATATTTGTCGAAGTTCATGTGAACCACAATGTATCAAAGCAGCTGTATCAATTAATGTTAAAGAATTCATACGAACATCGGTTTAATTTTTGTATTAAAAAAAAACAAATTGATTTGAATTAATTTTAGACAACAACAAAATCACCAATAAAACAATGTGTATCAGCTTGTGAACCAACATGTGATCCTCAATGTATTGATGTCATGAAAAGATATGAAATCATCATCAAAAAATTACCAATAATTCAACAATCAACATGTCCAACACAATGTCAACCAACATGTTCACCACAATGCATTCAATCGATATTAATTACAAAAACAACAAAAATGACCGAAACATGTGTTTCGGCATGTCAACCAGAATGTCAACCTCAATGTGTTTATTCATATTTATCATCAACAAGCGCCACTCCACCACCAGTTACAATGATTTGTAACTTTGCATGTCAACCAACGTGTGATCCTGCATGTGTTGCAGCATATTCAACAACAAGATTGACAACAACACCAATGACGACATGTATTCGTCAATGCCAACCAGATTGTCAACCATTATGTATTCAAACCTATACCATTTCGGCTTCTTCTTCTTCCATTACAACACCATCAACATTAAATAAACAATGTGTACCGGAATGTCAACCAATTTGTGAAACAAAATGTATTGTTGCACAAATTGTGAATAAAATTCAAACTGAATTCAAATATTCCACTTCTTCTTCTTCTTCAACAAATTTCAATAATGAAAAATTGAAACAAAATGGAAATTGTATTCAACAATGTCAACCATTATGTACTTCAGAATGTATTTCATCCCAACCAAAATTTGCTGTAGAAATTAAATTAATTGATGATGAAAATGATAAGAAATCATGTATTCAACAATGTCAACCAAGCTGTGATAATAATTGTATTCAATTATTTAAACAACAAATGCAACAATTCAATATTCAACAAAATCAACAACGACAATATTCTTGTGTTCCAGCATGTCAACCATCATGTGAATTTGAATGTATTCAAAAACAATTTCAAATAAATATTCAACAACAAGATATTCAAGTAATAAAAGCCTCAATTCTATTCTCCACTTTTTTCCTCAAAAATTATTTGTTGATTGTTTAGTCGTTTTCATGTGTTGAACAATGCCAACCGGCTTGCGATACTGGTTGTATTCAAAAATACACAAAAACAACAACATTGCCAATGGTTCCGAAATGTATTGCACAATGTCAACCACAATGTAATCAAGAATGTATTCAACAGGTATTTCAATTCATTTATGAATCCAATTATTTAAAATGAGCATAAATCAAACAAAGAAATGAATGATTTTTTTTTTTCTTTTTATTTTTAGGCTTCTTATACAATTTCAATAGAAAAATCGATATCTGAATGTTCTCCACAATGTCAACCAACTTGTGATCCACAATGTATCAGTTTTACAATGAAAATTCCACTTCAAACCACAACTCCAATGACAATTGTTCCTTCCTCTTCTTGTATTCAACAATGTCAACCAACATGTTCTCCACAATGTCTTCAATCGTTTTCATATTCAACATCAGCTTTGATTCAAAATGATCAGCAACCATCTGAATGTGCGTCAGCATGTCAACCAACATGTGATTCAAAATGTACACAAAATTATCAATTTGAAATTATTCTTCCACAAGTTTGTCTCACAATTATTTTTCCTCATTTTTTGTCCAAATTCAAATTGTAGAGCGATAATGGATGTATGCCAGCTTGTCAAAAATCATGCCAAAATGCGTGTGTCGAACAAAATCAAAAATCACCGCAATGTGGTTCGGCATGTGAAGAAAGTTGCCGATCGACGTGCATTACATTGGCTACCGAACAGGCTTCGATGAACTCGACTCCGAATTTCAAACTGGAAATTATGCTCAAAGATCCAATGGAAGAAAGTGTTAGCTGCGCTCCACAATGCTCTCAACAATGTGTTGATCAATGTCAAAAACAAGTATTAACACAAGTCGAATTTTGTCTTCCGGCTTGTAAAAATGCGTGTCATCAAAATTGTCCACTTCAAGTTGAAGCTCGAATTAAAATTGAACAAAAAAAATTTTTCAAATTTAGGTTGAACCATGTTCAATGATTGGAAATCAGTGCAACTGTTCAAATGGATTTTCAAATTGTGGAGTCAATCAATGCTGCAGAAAAAAAAGATGAAACAAACTTTTTTTTAAGAAGAAAAAAAAAACAAATCTAGAAATCTACACAACAATTGCCACGTGTTTATCAATCAAAAAAGCTAATCAATACATTTCTATTCAATTTTAAATATTAAAAAAATTAATTTATAATAAAACAAAATTATTAAAATTTAAAAAAACAAATTAAATTAAACACCAAAACTTGAAGAAAAAAGATTGTTGAAGATTGATTTCCAATTATTTGACACCACTGAAATCAAATTTAAAATTTAAAAAAGAAAATTTTTGTTAAACTTGTTGAATTGGTTGATCAGGTTTTATATTATTTGTAATATTTTTTAAAATATTCAAACTACAGTAATCTTGATTGCATCCTTTTATTAAACTTGTTAAAGGATGAAATCCATCTCCATCATTTTTATGATATAAAACCTTTAAATAATTTTCAATTTTGAAAAAAATAAAAAATGAAAAACGATAAAACTTTGAAATGATCCGAATCATCTGTGGTATTTCGCCAATATTCAAGAATAACAGCCGATGAATATAATGGGAATCCATTTTGACCAAAAGCTCCATTTTTTATTCCTAATATAACGGCGATTGCAAAAACTGTTTCATCATGCTTTAAATATTTTTAAAAAAATTATAAAAATTTTAATCAAAATTTTAAAAAACCGCTGAAAATGCATAATATTTTAAATTTTGAATCCAATCGCATCCTTTTTTTTCAATTCCATAAGTGCAATTTCGTTTCAAATCTAATTTGAATTTAAAAAAAAAATTTTTTTTCTTTAAATTTTTTTAAAATTAAAAATTTACCAATTCTATCGTAAAGATCCTGTATCAAACTTCCAAAACGAACTTTAAGAATTTCATGATTCAAATTTAATCCATTCTCAAATTGTGATGGTTCTGAACCAATTTTAAGATTTTTTTTGTTTTTTTTTTTTTTAAATCGAAACAAATTTTTACCAAATAAACCATATTTTAAATTATAAACTTTAATATTTAAATCGACTAATTCGTTATATAAATCATCATTAAACCATTCATTTTTTTGCCGCAATGTTTCATTAAAATAAATTTGCTAGAAAATAAAAAAATATTTAAAAATGCATTTGACCGCAAATTTGTTTTACTTCAATTCCAAGAGCATCTGAAATAATCCAAAAATTATCCAAATTTAAGGTTTTATTTGTCAAAATTTCTAAATTTTCTAAAGTTTTAGTTTTTAGAAAATTTTTAATTTTATTGTTTTTTTTAATTAATTGCCATAGCCATTCTCTTCGTGGACAATCACATTTTGTATTTCCAATCTTAAGGAGAGAGATTGATAGAGAGAAAAAGAAAGAAAGGAAAAGCTTTCTAGAAAAAGCTTACACAATCATTATCAAAATTAAGAGTATGAATAGGAATTGGAACAAATCCTTTTGGCCATCCTTCAATTAATGGGTAATCAACACCAGCAGCATTTCCATATTCATTTAAGCCATACATTCCTAACATATTTGAAATTGCTGATATTAAGGTTCGATTAACATCCGTTGATCTAACATAAATCTGAAGAAAAATCAATAAAAAATGAAATTTCATTAAAAAAAAAAAACAAATATTTTTACCACTTTTGAATCATAAATTGAAGGCAAAAAATTATAGGTTGAATTTCCAGTGTTAACATATCTTTTTCGTAATAATTTTCCAAATTCAAAATGTTGTTTCATTCCATTCTTTATTTGAATTTAATTTAATTTCAATTTTTATTTTAAATTTTAAATTTACTGGTGTTAATTGTCCCCAACCACCACCGCCAAACTTCCATGAATCCTCTTGAAACGGATCAGTTGGAAATGTTTCAACAGGAGATCGATCACCATGTCTCCAAACCTTTTTTAAAAAAAAATTTTGTTTTTTTTTTTATTTTAAACAAAAATACGCGGTTTTTAAAAAAAAATTTACAATTTGAACAAATTTCAATTCCATTTCACTATCTCTGACCGCTGGAATAACCGACGCAAAAAATCGAGGAAAAAATGAAAAATAAACAAAAAATGCAGTTGAAAACATCTAAAAATTGCTGGTTTTTATTTGAACAAAAACAAATCAAAAAGGAAAAGCAGAAGAAGGAAAAAAAGAAGGAAAAAATGGTTAAAAAATTAATTTAAATTTTGATTATTTTAAAATTCCAATCAGTTTAATAAATTTTTTTTTTTTTTGAATATTTTCGTCTCGTCATTGGTTTTTTTTAAATATTTTGAATAGACGACAGACCCATATCGGTTGATTGAACATTAAAATTGTTTCAATAATTTGATGTCAATATTCGGATGAAATGTTTATTCAAGCGATTTTCAATGACAAAAAAAATTTTAATAAAACAAATTCATTTTCGACTTTTTCTTCATCAAATTTTATTCCAAAACTAAAACTCATCAAATAATCGTTTTATTTATTTTTATTTTTTGAAGCAAAAAAAATTGTTGAGCTTTTATCATAATCAATGAGATTTTTCAATTAATGAAATTGAAGAAGAAAAATGCCCAAAAGGTGGTCCTAATTCAGCTGTCAACAAATCGCTGGATTCACTTTCAATATTTGATGCATTTTCATTTTGTTTATCTTCCAAAATATTATCAAAATCGTTTGTTTTTTGTGGTGCTGAAAAATTATTATTTTTTAATTAAAAAAAAAAAAGAAGAAAAACCAAGATAATATCGACTGGAAAATTCAACCGGTTCGAGTTGACTTTTTTCCAAATTATTCAGGCATTCATTTGAATCAATAATTCGAATTTTTTCATCTTCACCATTTATTTCAAATTCTAAATTTGAATAAAAAAATAGTTTTTTTTTGAATTTTTAAAATATTTTTTTAACCTAATACAGTACCGTCACTTTTATACAAAATTTTTGATTCTTTTTGAACATTTGAAAATTGATAAATTTCATCTGAAATTCAAAATCAAAAAAAACCAAAAAAAAAAAAAAACAAAAAAACAAATTTGAAAACTTACAATCCTCTTTGATATTTTCATTTTTTATTTCATTTTTGATTGAAACTTCATTATCAGTTTTAATTTCCAATTCTTCTTCAAAAGCGGTAAAAACTTCAAAAAAAAAATTTTTTTTTTTTTTTTTGAGAATTTTTATAATTTTAATTGTTCATTTGTCAATCCAAAATTAAAAATAACCTTGTTCTGATAATAAATCAAGTTCACCAAGTGTTATGTTTACTTCCGATGGTAAAGCCGAATACATCGACACATTCTCATCGAATTCATATTCTTCACCGATTTCCATGTTCAGAAATGATCATTAATGAATGAGGGAAAAGAAAAAAAAAGGAGAAACATTTCAACGTTTTTCTGACACGTTTTTTTCGTTTTCATTTTTTTTTACTTTTTGTTTTGTTTGCACAAAAAATGAAAAGAAAAAAAACTCTTTTTTTTTTTCTTTTTTGAAACATTATTTTTCAAAATATTTAAATAATTTAAAAATTAATTAAAAAAATGTCAATTTAAATATTTAAAATAAAAAATTTATTTTATTTATTTTATTTTCTACCAAATACGCAATGCTTAAAATTAATATAGAAAACACAATCCAACTGTGTTTTGTTCACCGCCAGGTTGTTATTTTTTCTCTTCTCAATTTCTGAAAATCTCCTCATTTTTAATCATTTCTTTTTTAAAAATAAAAATTGTTTCTATTTATCAGGAAAAACTATTTATTTCGATATATTTTTTCATTAAAAAAAAGTAATGTAGAAATAAAGATTAATATCAAATCGTTTAACACTTAACTAAATACTTTACCAAAATAGAAAAAAAAAAAAAAAGAAAGAACTTGGTAAATAAACAAATTTATTGGTTTTTTTTTTATTTTAAATTTAAATTCACTTTTCTTTCTTTCTTTTTTCTTTGATAAACATTTTTTGATTTTTTAATTTCAAAAAAATGAAAAAATAAATGAAGTATTCAAATAAAAATGATTTGTGAAAATTCTCATAATTCATCTATTCAAATAGAATTAAAATAAATGTTTGATGAGAAAAGAAAATGAAGAAGAATTGTATTTATCAATTAAATGTTTCATTGTCCTGGATTTGCCCTTTTTTTTCAATGTTTTTTTTTACTTTAATATTAAACTTTAAGTTTATTTGTAAAAAAATGTGATTTTATACATTTTTTCAAAGTTTAAAAAAGAAAAAAAAACATTTTTTTTTGTTATTGATTCTTAATATCTGTTGCCTCATAGAAGCCAATAAACTTCCTTGTTGCTTCTTCAAGAAGAACAAATCTGTTTTTCTCGTCTATTGTAATAGCGGAGGGTCGTAAGTTGAATGCTGTACACAAAATAATTAAGAACCAGGAAGATTTTTGCAATAAAATTCATTGAAAAGTTTCGGTTTTCCAACCCGATTCGCCTCATTTATTTTCGTCTTTTTTTTCAAAAAAGTAATTAGTTCACTTTTCGGCGGTTTTTCTCATTTTTTTTCTTCTTTTTTTTTGCTGAAATGTGTTTCTGTAAAACAAAATTGTTGGGTGTGCATTTTTCCATCTTTTTTTTCCCCTTTCTCCTCCTCCTCCTCCTCCTCCTCCTCCTCCTCCTCCTCCTCTTCCTCTTCCTCCTCTTCCTCTTCTTCTTCCTTCTGTTCCAACAACCACTTCCTTGTAGACTTATTTCCAACTCCTCCTACATTTTCTTTTTTCCACATTCATGTATCGTCTTTTTTACTCTGTGCCATTTCCTTTTTTCTGCATAAATAGAGAAAGCGAGAGAGAGAGAGAGAGAGAGAGAGAGAGAGAGAGAGAGAGAGAGAGAGAGAGAGAAGGTTAGAGAACAAAAAGGAAAAGCTTCAAAAGTTCCGCTTGAAGAGTCGGAATAGAGTTTTTTTTTTTCGCAGTTCCGGGTCTCGTCTTAAGTCTGAAATTTCCTTTCCATCTCTGCGTTTTATTCTCTTTTTTATTTCTCCTCTTCTCTATTTCTAACATTTTTCGCTTTATTTTTTCATTATTTTTTTCCTCACAACTGCACTTTATTTTTGGAGTGATCTAGAATTTTATCTGAAATTTGACTACTTCCGTGTTTACGTGCCAATTTTTATTGTTTTTTTGCACTTCTTCTTTTTTTCTCCATTTGTTATTCCTTCTTCAACCACCCACAAAATTTTGTCTTCTGAGGATTTGATAAAAAGCTGAAAATGTTAACGTCAATCCATACTGTTCAGCTGTTTAAAAACATTTTTTTTCTTTCAAAAATATTCAAAATGTCTTCTTTTTTTTTGCTTTTATTTTTCTTTATAACTTATTGGTGTTTTTAAAAAGATATTTCGAGAATTATTAATTATTTTGATACATCTGAAAATACTACAAGTTGTTTTTCAAAAAAAAAAAAAAAAAAAAGAAAAGAAAAAAGAAATGTTTGCCAATGTTATTTTTAATATTTCAGTTGTATTTTTCTGCAACTATTTTCCTTTCTTTTCACCCATAAAAATCTTTCTTTTTTCAATTTTTTTTATTTTTCTTTTCAGCGTTTGAAAAATGAAACAAAAAAGAAAGAAAAGGAAAAATTATTGATCACTGTTCATAATTATCTGCTGATGTGTCTTCTACGCATCCATCGTCTTCCTTTTTTTTGTTGCATTAAAAAAATAAATAAAAGAGCCGGAACTAATAAATTAGTCGTGGTTTTTTTTCTTTCATTCTCAATAATGCCTCAGTTCTAATCCGATTCTAATCACATCCTGCTTGTCTCTTCTACATTGAAAAGAATCATTGCCCTGCCCTTTCTTTCTTTTTCTTTTTTTTGTCGATTTTTCCATTTTCTTTTTTTTTCTCAGCTCATACAAATCTTTTTTATTTCCGTGTTTTGCACTTTTTTTCCTTTTTTTTATATTTATTATTCTTATTATTATTATTATTCGTATTATTATATATTTTTCTTAATCTTTATTTATTTTTATTATTGTATTGAATTGTGTCATTTTATTTTTTTCAGACATTTTAAGATAATGGCGATAATTCAATTTTATTTATTCATTTTTTCTTATTTTCAATTAATTCAATGTGATCTTCTTCGAACTGTTTATTGTGCATCAAAATGTAATAATTATCTAAAAGTACCAGAAACTCGTATTCCATTATGTCAAAATGAACATCTTCAATTAAATCAATGTGGAACTGGTATTTTATCAATTAAATTTTATTTATTTTTTATTTTTCTTTTATTATTCTTCTTTTCTTTTTTTTAGTTATTTCCTGTTCATGGTCTGATGTTGAAGTCGAAAAAAATCGTCGTCTCGCAAATTCGAGTGAGGAAGTAATATGTTGTTATAGTGTTCAATTAGTAAGAATATTTATTTAAAAAATTATGAAAATTAATATAAAAAAATTAAAAAAATTAGAAAGAAAAAGGAGATTGTGATTTTCAACAATTATTACCGACAACAAGTGGTGTTCAAGTGGAAAATCATCATTCAGCTACAACTTGTCCAGTACAAACGCCAGCTTTATTCAGTCTCATTGTTTTATTGATTTTTGCGATTTTAGTTCAAGTTTGTCGCTTTTTTTTTTCTTCAAAACAACAAAAGAATCATTTATTTTTTCAGTCAACATATATTTTATGGTCATGTACATATCAAAAAAGAAAATCTCTTCAAAAATTATCTGACAATGCTGATATTCGACATCAGCCAATTTATACAACGCGACCAATTTGTGAGACAAGATTATTGTCGGTGGAAGAAATCTGAAATCAATGGAAAAAAATATCAAAAAAACGGGCCCAATTACAATTTCAGCTTTAAACTGTTTTTTTAATTGCTTATGGGTTTTATTAATTTATTAATTACAAAAATATTTGAAATGTGTAAATATTTTTTTTCGTTTTTTAGAAAAATTAGTTTCATGTTCATATTGAAAATCTTTAATTTTTATATTTCAGCAATTATTTTTCAGTTTATGATGTCATGTTTTTTTCATTTTGGGTTTTGTTTGGCAAAAACAAAATTAGAAAATTTAAACATTTTTCATTTTTGTTTATTAAATTTCTTTTCTTTTTTTTTCTTTAGAATCCAGAGATCCGTTTTATGGCTTTTAAAGCTAAAAAATTCTAGATGAACTTTAAATTTTTTTCTGCCCAGAGGATTTTATTTTTAAAAAGCGAAAATCTTGAATTTTAATAACTTTCTTTGGTTTGAATCAAACGCTTAACAGCAACAGCTTATTTCGAATTTAAGAAAAATCAATTTTGGAATATTTTTGGTTTTGAATTTTTCCTTCCATTTTTTTTTGTTCGTTTTTTTTCAACGGGTTAAAATTCATTGTGAATAGCTTTTAGAAACAAAAATGTTTTTTAAAATAAATTATTAATTAAATGAAAATGTTTTTTTAATTCAAAAAAAAAAAAATTAAACATTTTGCTTTTAATGTGAAGTTTTTATAATTTTTTTTTTTTTTTTTGATGTTGTTGACTGTGAAGACTGGAAAATGAGCCTCAGTCAAATATTTACAAACAAATTCAGGTGATGTTGATGATCTGTGTGTGTGTGTGTGTATCGTGCTTCAAGGGCAATTTTTTTTCTTTTTATTATTTTTGTCCAAAAATATCGGAGAAAATGTTATAAAAGGAAAAATGTGACAATAATTTTGTGATTGAAAATAAAAAAAGGAAAAAATCAGGTAACAAAAATTATGATGAATTTCCCATATTTTCTATTTTTAATTTTATTGATTGGTTTTTCAAATATTGTTCATTCGTGTGGTTTTGGATTTGGTGGTTATGGATTAGGTTTGTTTTATTTTCTTCTTCTTCCTCTTCTTTTCTTTTTTGTTTAAAGCCACACTTTGGAGCTCTCGATTCAGGACTCGGTTGTGGCGGTGGTTTTGGTGGAATTGGAGGAGGTTATGGTTTAGGTTACGGCGGTGGAATGGGTTATGGCGGATTTGGCGGATATGGATTGAGCGGTTATGGTTTGGGATATGGCGGTTATGGTGGCTATGGTGGATATGGAATAGGTGGTAAATTAGAAAGAAAAAAATAACAGATTTTTACAAAGGAAAATTAAATTCGGAATTTTTAGGATGCGGCTATTCTCTTGGCGGATGTTTCGGAAAAAAGAAAAAATGAAGATTTTTAAATTGTTTTGTATAAATAATTTAATAAAAACATTTTAATTTTAATAAATTCTTTTAAAAAAAAATTCATTTTTTTCCATTTTTTTAAGAAAAACCCCTCCCCACCTATCAAAAAAATAAAAAAAAACATGAAAATTATTAAAAAAAAAACTTCTCATTTTCGATTTTTTTCTTTTCAAGCTTTTCTTATGCTTAAAATCTTAAAATTTTCTGCTTTTTTGCAGCTGTTTTTTTTTTCTGAATCAGGTTTCCTTATTCTCAAATATGATTATATCCCGACGCTGTTCAACTTAATAGTAATTTAATGCTTTTTTCTGTATTTTTCCATTTTTGTTTTCTTTTTTCGATTTCCTTTTTTTTTCTTCTTCTGATTTTCTTCCTTTTTTTTCAGTTTTAAATATTCTCATGCTTTTACAATTTCAAAAGCTGAATTTTGAAGAGAAACACAATTCATTTCTGATCTTTTTATTAGTCATTGAAGCTTTTCTATTAATAACAAGTTTCATATTTTTAAGTATTGTTCTGAAATATTTTCGAAAATATCGCTTTCATCCAAATTTTATTTTAATGATATCATATGTCATGTATATTTATTGTTTTGATATTATTGCAAGATTTATTGTTTTATTATATGAAATTAATATTTTAAATATTCAAAATGAAAAAGGTTACATTTTAATTATTTTTTTTTTTTAAATAAAAAAAATATTTTTTTTTTTAGAATTTGATCCTTTAACAATTACAACAATTCAATCAGTTTTTGCAGCTTCAATTGATTATAAATTGAATTTTATTTTCAGTATATTTCGAGTTTTTGTGATTTTTTCTGTTTCAACAATGTTTGAATTTCAAATATTTTTATTGAAATCAAAAGAAGAAAAAAGAAGAATTTTCAGAGCATTTTTAGTTGCTTTAGAAAGATATTTTGCAACAATTTGGATTGAAACTTATGAATTTCGAACAAGAAAGAAATTGGCTCGAATCATTATTTTATTCCATGCTTTTATCGGTTTTGTCGTTTCAATTATTTTTCATTTACAATGGTTTCACTTCATTTTTATGCTTTTATTGGGTTTAATTTTGAATATTTTTTCAATATTGGTAAATTATTTTTATTTTTCATCTTTTTCCCATGTTTTTTTTCCAGATATTTTCTGTAATTTATGCGAAAAATCAAAAAAAATGGAAAATTTCTCAAACTCGAGAAGTTAATGCTCAATATACTTTGAGTTTTCGATTTCAATTAAATGAAAATATGAAAATAATGTCGTGGCTTAAGAAAATGTTGGTTTTTATAGCAACCGGAAACTTTTTATTATCATTTTTATTTGGAAGTTTGTTAACAAAAAAAAGAAAAAAAAATAATATTTTTTGTAAAAATTCAGGCTCAAATATTTTATATTCAAATAATGAAATGAAATTATTTGTTCTTTACACTCATACAATATTTAATTTTCTTGTTGCCATGTATTGGAAGCTTTTTCCTTCTTCCTTTTTTTTTTGTTAAGAAAAAAAATAATTTTCAGCTATGGCCAAACTTTCATTTTCATATTTCTACTGGCTGAAAAGTCATTTCGAATAATTTTTCTTAAAAATGACGTTATTCGATCATTGACAAAGCCAATATTTGGTGTTTGGTTTCCTGGAGATTATAAAATGAAAAGTGTTTTGACCGTGAATGACGAGACGAATTTATATTTTACAAATTTGAATACTCAATGGTGTCATCAAGATGGTGAACAACAAAATGAAGAGCGAAACATTGAAAATGAAAAATTGAAAAAAAATAAAAAAAAGAAGCGGAAAAATTTCGTTAAATTATTGAAAATACTTTTAACGAAGAAAAAAAGAAAAATTGTGAATAATTCAGTTACATTATCTTAATTTTTTATTTTCTTTTTTTAATTTAAAAATAAAAACTTTTTTTTCCAATTTTTTTTCCGTCTAAAAAAAAAATCAAAAAATTCTAGAAGAAAATCGAGACAATGACGAATAAATAATTTTTTCGGAAATTTTTGGCAACACAAATTTGATTTAATTATACGACGTTTTGAGAGGAAATTATACCCTTTTTTTCCTTTGAAAAACCTTTTTTATACTGCTATTAACTACATTTTTTTAGTTTAGAAATTGTTGATCAAAAATTAAAAAAATACGTTGTTCAAATAATTTTCTGTTTTAAGAATAAATCGTTTTTTTTACCTGTTTATTTCATTTCTTTTATACCTGCTTATTTCATTTTCTTTATTTTTTTTTTGATGTTAAAATTTTGAAATTCTTATTTATTATGGGCTCTGATGATTATTTTTCTTTTATTAATTTTTTTTCAAGTTAATTCAACTTTTTTTTTAATTAAAAAAATGTTCAAATTTTCATTTTTTTTTTCTTAAAATCTTTTCTCTCTCTCTTTTTGTTTTAGGTAATCTGAACAAAAAAAAAGTTGCCAAAAAATGCGTTGATTTAACATTTTTTAAAGATCAGAATTATCGAATGAATATTTTTTAAAAAAGGATTTTAAAATCTACAAAAATCCACGATGAACTTTCGTGATTTTCGACATATTTTCTTTATTTTTATTTCTTTTTACCTTTCGCTTCTTTTTTTTAAATAATTATTATTTATTAAAGATATTTCAATAATCCTTTGCAATATTTTTTTAAAATTATTTTTCAAAATTGTTTTTTGATAAATAAAAATCACAAAAGTAATTTGATTTTGAAAAAAATCAACAACAAAAAAAATTGTTCAGATAATATGATTTATCAATTTCGAGATATAACAATTTATGAGGATCCTCATCAAACTATTTTATGGTTTTTTATTTTAATCGAATTCTTTTTGACAATTATTATAATATTTTCATATATAATTTGCTCATTTTATTTACGAAATTATCATTTTCATTACAATTTTAAAATAATTTTGTATTATGCACTTATCGGCTATATTATCGATTTATTATGTCGAATTATTTTAATTCTTTATGAAACTGGAATATTAGAAAATCGTAAGTTGTTTCTTTCCTTTTCGTAAACTGAAATTAAAGCCAAATTTTATATTTTTTCAGACAAATCTCAATTATTATTGAATTCTTTATTTACATGGCGAAACGAAGTGAATGATGTCATATTTATTTGTAGTTTTATACGAGTTTTTTTTATGGGTTTGATATCGGTTTTGTAAGGAATTTATTAAAATTTTTGATTTTTTGAAAATCCACAAAATAAATTGAAATTTTAGAATAAATTTAATTGCAACTGAAAGATATTTTTCAACGATTTGGATTAAAAATTATGAGAAAAAAAATTACGGATTTATTTCAACTTTTTTAGTTGTGACAAGTTTGATTTCTTGTCTTATTGGATCTGCTTTTTTACATTTTGGTTATTTTTTTTCGATTTTTTACGATTTTTTTCAAATCGTTTTTTTTTCAGAAATTATTTCAGTCTTTTTATTAATTTTATTATGTATTGTATTAAATGCATTAAATTTTTTTGTAAAACTTTCAACTTTTTTTTCGTTTTTTTTTTAAATTTTTTTAAATTTTCAGATGTTTATGTTACTTTATAAGAAAAATGAAAAAATATTAATGGAAAGTAAAACTCGATCAGTTAATAAATCATATACTTTGAGTTTTCGATTTCAATTAAATGAAAATATGAAAATAATGAAGGTTTGTTTATTAATTTTATTTTTATTTTCTTTTGTTTTTTCAGTGGATAAAAAATATTTCAATTGCAATTAGTTCAATCAATATTACAATTTCCACATTTGTTTTTGGTATTTTTTTTTTAATTTTTTTTTTTCAAATTTTAATGAAAAAATTTAGTTGCAAATGATCCATATATTAAAGAAAATAATCCATTATTAAGTATTTATTTTTATCAAATTTCAAATTTAGAAATTGCAATGTACAAAACGGAAAACTTCAATTATTTAAATTAATTTTTGCTTTTTTTTAGTTACGGATTAATTTGCCTTTTTACTGCTTTAATATCAGATAAAAATTTTCGCCGTTTTTTTCTTAAAAACGATTTAATCAGTAACAAAATCAAATTATCTTTCGACGTCAATAATTTTTTTTTCTTTTTATTCAGGAACTTTTTCAATGCCATTCTTTGGTCGATTTTTTCCTGATGATTTTACAACAAAAAAACAATTGACAATGAATGAAAAAACAAATATTTATTTTACAACTTTAATATCTCAATGGGATCAAAAATATGTTTAATTTCGAGATTTGGAAAAAAAGAAAGAAAATGAAGAATTTTGTCAATAATTTGAAAAATAATTCAGAATATAATTTATTGATTTTCTATTTATTTATTAAATATTTTTATTGAATTATGTCCATTTCCATGTGCGTGTGTGAGTGGAGTGCGTGAATTGGTCGTAACTTGATAGTTGGCTGTCCGTTTTTGTATTTATTCTATCGATCAAATAATCGTTTGAGTACTTAACTTTATTTTTCCTTTCTTTTTTTTATTTCCATGCTATTTTTATTTTTCTTCCCTGTTTCATTTTCTTAGAAAAAAAGTGGTTTTTTTTGTTCTCTTTTCGCATTTTTTAATTTTTTTTTTTTGAATTTATTAATTTAATTAAATGAGGGAAACATTTTAAAAATGTTAATCAAAGTTTTAATACTTGTGAATAGATTTATACTTTCGAGTAATGATCGTGTGACCAATTTGAAGGACATTCTCATTCAATCATGGAGGAAAAATGAAAGAAAACAGAGGGAGAGAGACAGAGAGAGAGAGAGAGAGAGAGAGAGAGAGAGAGAGAGAGAGAGGAAGAGAAATAAATACATAAAGAAAAAGAAGGAAGAATTGAGAGAAATAGAGAAAATAAAGGGTCACCATCAACTCACACCACCACCTTCCCACTCCCTCTCCTCCACCTCCACCTCCTTCTCCTTTTCCTTCTCCTCCGCCACCCGCTGCCATTTCACCTAATGACAATTACCTTTACACCAACCAACCTTGTGTTGTTATGACAGCGTCAAAAGAATGATTTTTTGTTTTTGAATTTTAAAAAAGAAATGATTTGCTCGTTTTTGAACTGTTTAAAATTTGTTTTGTTTGATTCCTTTTTTTCCCATCTGATATTTAACCAAAAATTTGTATCCGCTTCAATTTGGATCTTTTCGATCGCCAACAAACTATTTGGAATCTTTGACTTTTTTTCATTTAAATGGCTTTAAATGGTATTTAAAAAGGAGGAAAAAGTGAAAATAAAGAAGAAGAAAATTGAAATAACATCCTTGTCCTTCCTAAATACAAAACCAACAAAAAATAAAAAGAAAAATGAAGTTCAAATTTTTGAGCACTTTTAAGACGTTTTGAATTTTTTTTTCAAATTCAATTTTTAAGAAGAAAAACTTTCATTATTTTTTCCAAACTAAAATCATTGAGAACTCGGATAGAAATTGGAAAAATTCCAATTTTTCTATTTATCAATAAAGAAAAATATTTTTTGTTTGATTTGCGCTCGCTTTTGACCGTCGCAGACGAATTATATCCAAATATTTGGTTCTTCTTCACCTTAATTGAATATCAAAATTCCCCAAAGCGAGGTGAGGTGGCGATTTGTGTTGAGGAGTCAATCTTTTTTGATTTTATTTAAATTTGCCGCGCAGTTTTTTTTTCAATTTTAAATGCTCTGAAGCTTGGAAAATAATCCTAATTGTACATTGAGATTTATTTTTTCATTTTTTCTTCTTTTTTTTTTGGGATTTAATTTAGTTGTGGCGAACCGAACAAATTATGATCTCTCATGTTCGCATTCTAAACTGGTTTCGATGAAGTATTTTTTACCTTTTTTTTCCACTTTTTTTTTATTTCGACATGTTTTCATCCTCTTTTTTATCCCCTTTT
The DNA here is from genome assembly GCA_963572285.1 of Caenorhabditis drosophilae. Classification (NCBI taxonomy): domain Eukaryota; kingdom Metazoa; phylum Nematoda; class Chromadorea; order Rhabditida; family Rhabditidae; genus Caenorhabditis; species Caenorhabditis drosophilae. Next base: position 4,533,978 of record OY751561.1, on the reverse strand, counting down.
TTTGCGAAAATCACAACAATTTTTATTTCTTTCCTCCCCCCCCCCCCCCCCCATTGATTTTCGAAAAGAAATTAGAAGAATTACAACAGCAGAGGAGGAGGAAAAAGGAAAGAAAGACAAAATTTAATTGTTTTTCAGTAAAATCCGATAAACATTTGAATTTTTTTGGTTAAAAAAAAAACATTTTTTTTCTTTTCCATTTCCGATTTGGTTTTAAATCGAATAAAATTAATCAGAAAAAAAAAAAGAAAAAGAAAGTGGAAGATTTTCAAAATGAAATGAAAACTTCATTTCAAAATTTAAAAAAAAATGTTTAATTTGACACTTTTCTCTCGAAAATCTTCAAAAATTATAATAAAATAAAATGTTTTTCAATTTTAATAATATTTAAAAGGGGGGAGGAAGGGGCGAGATTTACAAAAATTACATTTTCTACAAGTTTTATTTTGTATTTTTGTATACAACTCTGGAGGCGCCTTGTACGTATAATTTTCTTTCTAAATAAGCGCTAATTGTAGTCGTTTTTTTTTCTTTTTAATAATAATATATATTTATATATTTATATATAATATAAATATACATTTATATGTATAAATTTACCTATTCAAAAGCTAATAATACATTTGAAATATAAATGGTTTTTACTGATTTTTTATTGGCCATGCTTCATCTAATAAAATCCAAAAAAAAAAGGATTTTTTGATTATTATTTCGACTTTTCTATGATTTCATCGTATTGTTTATTCATAACATTTTGGACTGAAAAGTGAGGAAACAAAACAGAAAAAAAAGACAAAGATGACTGTCTGAATTGAGACGAAATGATCCGAAAAGTATACAAAACTAAAAATAAAATTATTTCAACAAGAAAACGGCTCTGTTTTAGTATTTCATGCTTATTTCCGGTTTCTTCATTTTTTTTTAAATAAAAATAATATTTTGAATAATTCATTTCATTTCTTTTCTTTTTCTTTTTCTTTTTTTTTCTTTTTATTCTCGTCTCGTCGTCATTGAAATGAATTGACATCAAATACCTGAGTTGTCCAGAATAAAAATGAAATAGAGAAATATTGAATGATATGAAGAGGTATAAAACAACTTATCTCGATCATCAAATAAATCGAACGTTTTTATTGTGCAAATTTTCGTTTCCGAATTTCAATGTCCGTAATACGCGCAGCAACTCTTTTCCGATATACAACATCGGATCACTAAATTCAATTGAAAAAAAAAATGGAGGGGAAGGGAGGAAATCGGAAGTCATCAACATTTCGTTATTGATCCAAGTTTGATCAAGCATATCGTCAAATATACCGGATCAAATTTTGCTAAACTTTGTCGAAATTCGAATTGACATTTTTGCCGAAATTCATTTCACGTATCAAAACTTTTTCTTTCTCTTTTTGAACCTTTTTTTTTGTTGAAAAAATGTCAAATTTTAATTAAAAATCAAGGAAAAAAGGTTGAAGAATTTGAAAAACAATGAAACGGCGACGCTTCAAAATTTCGTTTCTCAATAAATTCCCGATTTTCCACTTCGATAACTCGTTGGAGGATCATCGTTCGCGACTTTCTTGATTCAGATACATTTTCGAGATAAACCACGAATCGAATTTTTCTCATTCATTCCCATTTGTTTCACAATAATTTTTGCATGTTATTTCCTTTCCTTTTTTTTCCCTTGATTTGTTAAATTTCTATGTATAAAATGATATTCTCTTTTTCCTTGTCTTCATCGTTTTTCCTCTTCTTTTTTTTCGTAATATAATCATCATAATAAGTTTGCTAATTCTCCTTTTTCATCTTCATCTTCTTCCTTTTTTTTCTTCTTCTTCTTCTTCTTCTGCCGTAACAACAAAAATCTTAAATAAAAAGTTCACGAACCGGATTTTGTTGAAAGACAGATATGGAAAGTTTTTACATTTCATTTCACTTTATTATGATTATTATTTTTTATATCTTTTTTCATCCATATCAATTCGTTTTCAGATTTATTTGTCTCTTTGTGTGGGTGGGGGTGGGGGTGGGGGTGGGGGTGTGTGATAATATGATAATAAATATATGAACGTGTGTATGTGTGTACATATTATTAACATTGTATTACAGTAATCATTTTAATAAAAAAATGTTTAAATTTTGAATGAAAAAAGGAAAAGGAAAAGAAAAGAAAAAAATAGAAAAACTTGTTGTCATTCATCAAATATGTAGAAGCAATTATTGTTATACACCTAATTATGAATAGTTGCTACATATTTATTTCAATTTCCAATTTTCCGTTTTCATTTTCTACCATTTCATTCATTCAATGACTTTTTCCACATATTTGTCATTTTTCCAACAAATGAAACAACAACCGACCAACAAATATCGATTTTTCTTTGTTACTTTTATTCCATTGAATAATTGAAAAAATTGTAGTTTTTTTTATAAAAATTTTTCTATGGGAAACACTAAAATTTGTTGAATTGACATTGAAATGTTCCTCTTCTCTCTCTCTCTCTCTCTCTCTCTCTCTCTCTCTCTCTCTCTGTCTCCTCTCTCTCTCTCTCTCAAATTTCACGAACTTTCAATTGAGTAAAAATGTCTTTTTTTGTGATTTTTTTCCCCCAATTTTATCATTTTTCTTCATTTTTCTCTGTTTGAAAAATGTTCAAAGTTCAATTTCAATTAATTTTGAAATTAAAAAAGAAGAAAATTTGAATTTAATTTTGAAACAATTTCCAATTTCTTCTTCGTCTTCTTCGCTTTTTACAAATCCACTTGACCTATTCTTATTTTTGTTACAATTTTCCCCAAAGTTTTTTTCTTGATTTTTTCTCAAAAACATCAAAAATGTTTTTTTTCCTATTTTTAAGATGATTCATTCCTCCTCGTTTTTTTTTCGTTTAAGTAAACATGAAATTCATACCAGTTTTATGATCATTTTTACCAATTTTTTTGACATTTTTTTCCCTTTCCCCTTTTCATTTTATTCAGCAAAAAAAAAGGAATTTTTTTTTAATTTTTTTATTTTTTAAGATCGAATTGAATAGAAAATAAAACAAAAAATATCATTTTATTTTTGCTGATCCAATAGGATGAACTCAAAACAGCATTGTAATCGATGTGGAAAACAAGTTTATCCAACTGATAAAGTTGGACCCTTAAAGGATTCCACATTTTTTCATCAAGGTCAATTTTTTAAATTCAGATTTTTCAATTTTTCAATTCATTTTGTTCAGGTTGTTTTAAATGTTACATTTGTGGAACAAGATTGGCTCTTAAAACATATTGCAATAATCGAAATGATATAAATGATAAAGAAGTTTATTGCTCAAATCATGTTCCAATTGCTGGACCACATGATATTGTTGTAATGGGAGGATCAGCAAATGGAAAATCATCAACAAATGATAATAATAATCATGTTAAAAATGCAAATTGGATGTCAGTTTTTTTTTGTTTTTTTTCTTCGAAAAAATGCTCATTTTTTTAAATTAAAAATGCTCATTTTTTAGAGATGCCGGCTTAAATGATATGAAAATTGCCCATGCTATGAAAGCCACTCAAGTTGCAAGGCCATATCCAAAAATTAATCATGATGGAGCAAAATATGTGGTTGATTATGATACTCAAACCAGATTAGAATTGTTACATCGAAAAGCTGAAGATCAACTTTACGAATCATTTCAAGATCAAAGAGTTATGGAAACTGAACATTTCGAGAAAGAGAATACCGTACTCATTTTATTTTTTTCATTGTTTTTTGTCAAAATTAATTTTTTTTTGTTTAGGAAGAATGGGAAAAAGCATTGGCTGAATTTGCAAAAAAATATGAAAAAGGTCAAACAAATATGAAAAAAGATGATTTGATTCGGCAATTAACAATTAAAAGAGAGAAAAAATTGGAAACTTTACATTCAAAACGCAGAGTGAGTTTATCGGGCTTAAAAAATAAAAATTCAAGAAAAATCTGAAATTGGCATCGGAGTTAAAAAGCTCATTTCGCCCACCACGGTTGGAGTCGGGCCGAGGGTTTATTTTTCATCATTTGCCATCGGGCATTCTCACTTTTGTTTTTTCTATGTGTTTGTGCGACCGACATCTCACTGGCCTCGACAATTTCTATGTTATGTGATGAATTGCCCCGCCCACTTTTTTAACCAACTTTTTTTTTGTTTTTTTTTTTTGAAGTTTTATTTAAAATTTTTGTTGTCAAATTTTAGGAACGAGAACGTCATCAAACAGCGGAATTAGTTGATCGACAAGCAAAAGAAATGTTGGAATTATTTAAAGAATCAAGACAAGAATATAATAATTTGGAATATCCATCAACACCTCCACCTCCAATGCCACCTTCTTGTAGTAAAAGAGAAATATATACAACAACAGAATATTTTTCGGTGATTTTTGATTTAAAAATTTAAAATTATAAAGAAATTTCAGTCAGTTGATGAAATTGCAATTCATTGTGCTCGGAATGAGGTCGCTTCGTTTACTGATCTTATTCGAACGTTTTCATCTGGAGCAAGATCAGATGTTGATGTTGCTCGAGCAATTTATCGATGGATTACAATTAAAAATTTAAATACAATGATTTTTGATGAATCCGTTCAAAATGATACTCCGATGGGTTTATTAAGAGGAATTAAATATGGAACTGAAAGTTATCATGTTCTTTTCAAAAGATTATGCAGGTTTCCTAATAAAACTTTTCATTTTTTTTCAAACCAATATCGATTATTTTTAGTTATGCTGGATTACATTGTGTTGTTATTAAAGGATTTTCAAAATCAGCTGGATATCAACCAGGATATTCATTTGATGATCATCGATTTAGGTTTGAGCATTATTTTATAAGGAAGAAATCAACATTTTTGCTTTTTCAGAAATACCTGGAACGCTGTTTATTTAGATGGATCTTGGAGATTTGTTCAGTGCAATTGGGGAGCAAGACATTTAGTGTAAAATAGAAATTTTTGAAATTATTGATTGATTTTTAACATTTTTTGTTTTTTTTTTTTGTAGAAATGCTAAAGATGGATCTCATGAAGCAAAATCAGATGGAAATCTTCGTTATGAATATGATGATCATTATTTTATGACGGATCCAGAAGAATTTATTTATGAATTTTTCCCATCAGATCCATCATGGCAGCTTTTATCAAGGCCCTTATCACTTCTTCAATTTGAACGAATTCCTTTTGTTCGATCATTATTTTTTAAATATAATTTATCATTTATTGATTCAAGACTTGAATCAACTGTTTATGTAAGTTTTTTCCTTCCCTTTTTATTTTAGCTTGAATTTTTTTTTAAGACTGATAAAACAGGAGCTGCATCAATATCAATTCGGCTTCCACCAAAAGGAGACTCATTAATTTTCCATTATAATTTGAAATTTTTTGATTCGGAAGAAAATACAATCAGTGGGATGTCATTAAAACGATTTGTAATGCAATCAGTTTCAGATGAGGTTGATTTTTATTATTTTTTTAAGATTAAAATTTAACTTCTTTTTTTTTCAAATGTTCAGATTGTTACTTTTCGTGTTCATTCTCCATCAACACGTCCATTACTTCTTGATATTTTTGCAAATTCTGTATCATCTGGAGCATATCTCACTGGGCAGCCAATTAAATTCAAAAGTGTTTGTAAATTCAAAGTAACTTTTTTTTTTCTCAGAATTTAAAATTTTTTAATAAAAAGTCAAAATTTGTAGGTTTTATGTGAAAGCCTTCAAGTTATAATGGTTCCATTGCCTGAATGTGCATCAGGTGAATGGGGTCCGGCAAAAGCGACGCGATTATTTGGATTATTGCCAATTACTCACCCAGAAGCAATCATAAATACTGGAAGATTTGTTGAAATTCGTTTTCGAATGACTCGATCATTATCTGAATTTGTTGCTTCATTGCATCGGAATCGTACTGATGATCGAGCATTACAATCGTGTACAAGATCAGTATTAAAAGGAGATGTTGTAGGATTTTTTATTTATTTTTTAATTGTTTTAATTGTTTTATATGTTTTAAGGTTTATATTCAAGTTGATTTTCCTGGAGAAGGACAATATGGATTGGATATTTATACTCGTCAAAATGATCAATTAGTTAATGGAAAACAATTGTTGACTCATTGCTGTAAATATTTAATTCATTCTCGAAATTGCTGAATTATTTGGTTTTCTTTTTTTCTCCTTTTTACCAATTTTCCATATTTGCCATTCCTATCAATATTTTTATTTTTAAATTTTTTGTATTTTTTTTTTTTAGAAAATTGTACAGTCTGCAGGGTATTTATTGCATTTTAAAATTTTCGTGATGATATTTCCCGAGTTTTTTTCTCTTTTATTGTATTTTTTATATTTTTTTAATTTGAATAAAATAATACTTTCAAAAAATGTTATTTTTGAAAATATTCTTATTAATAAACACTTAAATGAAGTTAATGATCAAAAAGAAAACATTCAAGATGAAAAACGTAATTTTAAACGACCGCAAAGTGGGCTGAATCTTATTTTACGTCAATGTTGTATTATCTGGCGCGTTTTAAGTTGCGGATTGTCAAACAAAAAAGTTTTTGGTCAGAAAATGTACATTTTTTAAAATTTCTTTTTGTTTAATATTTTTTTATTTTTCAATTCAATTTAAAATTTAATTTCTTGAAAAAATATCAATTTGCAGTGAAAATTAATAAAAATAACATTAAATTTCAAACAGTTTTAATTTTTAAAAAGAATATATCGACTTTTTAATAAAAATAATATTCGTATTGTAGTATAGTTTATTTAGGTAATAAACCCCAATGGTTGAAATAACTGTAAAACCAGCGTCTGCTCGAAATGTGACATTTCAGGTTTAAAATTTTTTTGACGTTTATTTTAAAAACTTAAACCATGATTCATTCAAAAAAATATTCAGGAAGATAATGAGCCAGATGAAAATGAACGAAAAATCATAAACAAAGTGGTGGAAATTATTGGGAATCTTTGTGACGAAGAGAAAATTCTTAGATTTATGAGAGTATTAAGCTTTTAAAAAACTTCTATAAAAACAAAAAAAATGTATTTAGAGTGACCCAAAGTGTAGTGATACACCGGAATTCATCTCAGATATTGTTAATCGATTACTCGATGTTGGTGATGACGGTCCTACAATTCTTCCAATAAGCGAAAATGTTATTTTAAAATTTACAATTTATTTATTTTTTAAAATTATTTTAGGGAAAGGAATCTGTTGCAACCACTCAAACATCAGAACAAATGGATATAACACATGTCATTCCTTTGAACAGTGTTTCAGCAATCAAATCCGGAAAACCATTTGATCGAGAAGACAGTGATTTGCAAAAAGCTTTACAAGAATCTCTTAAAGTTTCACAAATCAACTTATCATCATTCCATAGTTCATTGCCTGATGATTTAGAAACAATTATTCGAAACCCGAATTTATCAGTAAGAATAATTATATTTTTCTTTAAGTTCTTCAATAATTAAATGTTATTTTATAAAACACTTTTAGACTGGTCTTCACAATGCTGGCAATACTTGTTGGTTTAATTGTGTGGCTCAAGTATTATATCATTTGCCGAAATTTCGATCAATTTTATACTTTTGTGTTCCTAGTCAATGGCAAAGTCTTCCCTTAACTTCAGTTACACCGGTATTGTAAAAAGATTCAAATATAAACATAATAATTGTTTTTTAGGATAATGTAAAACCAAGAGATCTTCTTATGAGAATGAGAAGGTTGTTTGCGGAAATGCAATTCTCAACGGTTTCATATATTGATACAACGTCAATACTAGAAGTGGTTGATGCCTTAACAAGAAAAAATAGTGGTGAATTACGTGTATTAGGACATCAACAAGATGCAACTGAAAGTCTAATTCGAATTATTGATTGGTTAGAAATAGGAGTAAAACGAGCATTATCTGTTCGATTGAGTCCAGTAACTGCAGCAGAAGAAGAGCAAAATTATATTCCGGTAACGATTTATTCAAATCTAAAAAAATACATATATTTTAGGCTGATTCGACAAGTTTTGCACCAAACTTTGATGCAGCCATTGGTGATTTACCATCATATGAAGCAATTTTTCAAGAAGATAATAATTTATCAATGCCAAATATTCTAAGACCATCAGAGTCTCGTCCAAACAGCCCAGTGAACGTAATATTTACAAAAAATATTTTCCAATAAGGGTTTTGGTTTTTCAGATTGAAGATAGATCGAAAGAATTTGTTTTTGAAAATTTAGTAGAAAATAAAAAAGAAGATTTTGATGAACCAATGGAATTAGCAGATTCTGAAAAAAGTATAGAAGAACCAAAGTTCGCTGTTCCTTTGCTGAAAAAAGAAATATGTGAAGAAAGAAGTTTCATAGATGTCCCCGAAGGAGAAAAAGAAAAATGTGATGCAGTTCGTCATGAGCTTGAAGAAATATTCGAAGCAACCATAGTCAATGAAACATATTCAACAGGTTCGAATGCAACAAATTTAAATATGAAAAACCCAGTTTAAGATGATAAAGTATTATTAACCAAAGAAATCCGGAATTGCCCACAATTCTTTCATTTACAAGTTTCATATGGAGATCTGCATGATGCATTAGAAGCAAATACATTTGATACGGGAAAAGGAAGTGCAGCATATATGGAAATTGTAAAAATTTTTATTTTAATTTAGATTGATTAAAAAGTTTTTCTAGAATTGGTTTGAAACATTGCCAGCAGCAATTTTTATGGGATTATCACGATTTGGATATAAAGATGGAATGCCTGAAAAGTTGCATAATAGATTTACATTTCCTAAAACATTATACATGGACAGATATTTGAAAAAGTAAAAATTGTCTTAAAATATTGTTAGAAGAATTTTTTTAGAAATTCAAAGCGAGTGTTAGAGCTTAGAAAACAAAGAATGGAATTCCGTGAAACTTTAGCACAAACGAAAGCATTACACAGAGGGTTTTTTCAATTTTTAAAAATTCTTTTTTATTTTAATATTTTTCTGTCGTTTCAGATTACTTGAATATCCTCATGGTACACACAATACGACAAGAATTTTTGATGCTTTTCAAACTGTATTAAATGTCTTGACCAATTCACATTCGTTAGTTTTTTTTTTCATTTTTAAAAAATTAAAGTATATTTTTCATCAGTGTTGAAAATCCAATCGATCCCGAAGACCAATTTATTGGACCTTTTTTGCCAAATATGCGACCTGTTGTTAGTCCGCCAACATCTTTCGTAAAAGATCTTGGAAAAAGTTTTTTTTTTAATTTCAAAACAAAATTAATTCATAAATAAATCAGAGTTCACACAAATCAATCCAGACGACTTTAAAAATATTGAAACCTGTTCTGACACTCTTAAAGCTGTAATGGAAATGTTAGAGAAAAGAGAAGAAGGTTTTCTCAATTTTTTTTAAACTTTGAAGTAAAAGTGTTATTTTTTAAGAATTTCGACACACGGAAATTCTACTTGAACAAAACATTGACAATATTTATGAAGTGAAACAAAAGGGTTTCATGTAGTTATGAAAAATCTTGAAATTTCAGATGGAAAGTTTGCACCAATGTGAATACAAACTTCATGCTCTTATTATACATTCTGGTGAAGCAAATCGAGGGCATTATTGGACTTACACTAGAGGTTTCAAAATGTTTTTAAAAAACTAATTTTTTAAAATTCAGCTCAATCAACACACGAAGAGAAAGATGAATGGGAAAGGTTAAATGACAAAAAAATAGAAGTTGTTTCGTGGCAACAAGTTGAAAATGATGCATATGGTAATGGAACACCATCATCATCTTCAGCTTACTGCTTAGTTTATATTCGATCAAATGCAGATTGGTTAATGGAACCAGGTTTTAATTGTTTCCAAAACATTTCTAAATATTTTTCTAGATTTACAAACAAGAGAAGAAGCTCTGAATCTTTTGCCAGAGGATCTTCGAGAAATGGTTGATTGTAAAGCAGACGATTTCACGACTTCATTACGGCGGTAATAAAAAAATTAATGAAAAACAAATGAAAATAACGGTTTTTTTCAGATTTCGCCAAGAAAAGGAAGCAAAAGCATTCGGAGAGCAACACAAAATTGAAACGGATGAAGCGAGTTCGACCAATTGGAGACCCAAAAATCAAAAAAGGAAGAGCAGGAATGAAGAAGACAATGTTTATTCGGCGAAAAATTACGGAGCCGATGAAAATGCAAATCCAACAGTAAACTTTTTATTTTTGGGTTGTTTTTAAGTTTAAAAAAACATGTTTAGGAAGGATCCGAATTAGCAACACCCTTAATGCGTATGAACATATCATTGGGTAATGAAATTATTCAAGAAATTAAAAATAACGTAAAAATATCATATTTTGAAGATTTTAAATTTAACTAAATATTCATTCAGATTGCTAGAATGTGGAACAGTATGCAAAAAACATCACCGAGTGAATATAACACTCCAGATGAAATACTTGATTTAAATCTTAAAAAAGTTATGAGTACTGCTGGTTTCTCTGTATTGAACAATATTCTGTATGTTAATTTATTGTTCTAATTTTAAAGTTAAATTATAAACTGCATATTTAAGAGGTTACGATTGTCATGATTTGCGCCAGGATGCTGAAAATGATGCTGAAACTGCTTATAATAAGGTTTTTTTTCTAATTTTCTGAAATACTTTAAATTTACGTCGATTCAGTTTTTCCAAGCTTTTATTGATTTCCGAAAACACGATAGTGCTCGCCTTAATCTTATGATGTTTACCTACCACAATATTTCAAAAACGCACATGCCGGTGAAATTTTATCCATTTCAATAATATTTATTTAAAATTATTCTTTCAGCTGTTTCGTTTTTTGATGGTTCAAGCACTATCTTTAACAGAGAATGAGTAAGTTTTTAAAATGTTTCAATATAAAAAAATATAAATTTAGATTAATTTCAAACAAAGCAAAAATAGAAATAAATGATTTTCAAAATTCGAATTTCGAAAATTATAAAAAAATGCATATTGTTTCACAAGTAATTCTTTCCTAAATTTTAATAATATTTTTCAAATGTTAATTTTCAACAAAATTGTATTTAGTGGTGCTCATTATTGTTTGAAATGTTCAATTTAACATTATGCTCATGTCGAAATGGATTGCAATCAGTTTTAGAACCGGATGCCGGGTAGAATTCAAATTTTTTTTCACCAAAAATCATTATTTTTAAAACTATTTAGAATGCAAATATTTTATCATAGTTTGTTATGTGCTCGAGTATCAAGATGTCTGTTTAGACAGCTGATTTCTGAAATTCACCTGGCTGAAACAAGACCAATTAATCCACTTCATACAATTGAATATGATGATATTCAATTGGCTACAGTTTTGCCTTTGTTGGTAAGAAGTTTTTTCATTAAAAATTAATTTCAAAAATTAAAATTAACTTTCGTATTTTTTACAGGGATTGCTGAAATTTGTAACACATATTTTAGTGAATAAAGGAAGATTGTTAAATGAAGTGGCAATTATTACAAAAGAAGAGAGAAAAGTGACACAGAGTGGAATTACCAATGAAATATTATTTGGCCTCAAAGCACTCAAGCATTGGGTTGATAATGAAATTGGAATAAACTACGAAACCCAAAAAAGAAATAGAAATGTAAATCGAAAAAAAAATCGTTTAAAAACTTATTTTTCATGTTTTAGATTCTTCAAAGTTTAAGAACGCTTTTCGAGCTTGTTACTACACTACAGCCAGTGATGGAAAATGAAGAGAAATTGGATTTCACAAAAGTTTAATTTTAAAAATGTTGAATTCGAAAATGTTTTTTTTTCAGAATGTTCATGATATTCTCAATAATGAAAGTGTATTTGAGGAAAAATGTCCTGAGCACGTGTCGATGCGAGAATATAACAATGAAATGGCGGCGGTAAGTGTTAGACAAAAGTATCCAACAAATCGATATATATTTAGTTTGATGCAACAATGCAGAAATTGTTAACACAGGAAAGGATCGATGATAGATGCAATCGGATGCTGAGTGAAATTCAAGAAGTATTAAGTAGAGCATTAAATTAATGTTGTTGTTTACTTTTTTATCTGAAAATAATTTAGATATTAACAAAAATGTTGTTTACAATAATTTATGTTTATAATCTGATTTATTTCTTTACAATATCAATCATCTCATCAAAAATTATTAAAATTGGTTTTTTTAAGTTTGACATTTGCATTAGTCAAATATAAGTTTATAGTTTTTTTTTTCTTGAAAAATTAGATATTTTTGTTTTTTACTTTTTTTCTTCAAAAGACGATAGAAAAACTTGGTCGTTTTCTCGTTGGTTCAACAAAATTATTCCTTTATCCTGTTTTTTTAATTATACCGGTTATGCTTATTATTACTATTGGTTTTTTGAAAAAATATAAAATTTTATTTTAAAAAAATGTAGAAAAAAGAAAATTAAAATCTTTTAAAAATTGAATTAGCTGAATCAATTCGAATAAGACGAGCATGTTCAGTTTCGGAATTTGGTCTCGTTTCAATATTAAAAGAAGTAATATTTGAAGATGAACCAATTGATGAAACATTTGATGAATACGCAGATGATGATGAACTTTGAGATAATGAAACATCATTCTAAATTGTTTTTTTGCTTTTTTTAATTTTTTTAGATTTTTTTACATTTTTAAAATTTAAATTAGTTTCAATTGGTGAACATTCAACAGAAATCAATGTCGGCTGAATTGTTTCATTTTCTGAAAAAAAAAATTATTTTTTTAATTAAAAATTTTAATAAAAAATGAAAACCTTTTGATTTTGGTTTTTGAGCAATTGATGGTCGAATATTCATATAATGAGGAGTTGATTCATAAGCATTTATCAATGTTGCTAAAATATAAAATTATATCGAAATTGATTGCTCGAAATTTGTCCTACGATTTTTTGTGACTTTTGTTGAAACATCAATATTTGTTCGAATTCGAACTGTTGATAAACAATTATTTGATTCATCTGAATGCTTCAATGAATGCTCTTCAATTAAAATTGGTCGAGATGAAGTTTGAATCAATTTTTGTTGCAAATCGGAATAAACTGTCGGAGCATAAGAGCTTTTTTCATCGCATTTCACATCAATCAACGATTTATTTTTTGATTTTAAATCAGAAATCCGAGTTGATGTTGAAAATGAAGAAACTGGAATTGGTGGTGGTGGCGATTTTGGTAAATTTGGAATTTGTTTCGTTTTTTCTGACGAAGACGACGAGGATTCAACTTTTATTTCATTTTCTATTGATTTATTTGCCTAAAAAATGTTTTTTTTAATTTAAAAAAAAAAAAGGAAAAAATTTACCTGAATAATTCGGATGCTTCTTTTGATTGCAGTTGGAGTTACTGGAGTTGATCGACAAATTTCCGAATGTTCTCTTCGTTCTTCAGGATTTGATTCAAGCGAAGATTCTGTATTTTTTCGACTATTTCTGAAATTTCCTTTTTCTTCTTCTTCTTTTTTTCGGCCATTTTTTTCCAACTTTGCTTCATTTCTTTTCAATCTTTCTTCTTTTGAAAATTTTTTAAACTTTTCATCAATTTGATCGATTTGCTTTGTTATCCAACCAGAACTCAGAAAATTTCGACTTTTTGGTTTTGATTCAACTAAATTTTTATTTTCTTCATTTTGAATTTTTGTTCGAAGACATGTTCGCGTTTCTCTCATCGCCTTCAATTTTTATTTATTTTTTTAAAAAAAGGTTTGGGAAAATTGAAACTTTATCCAAATCAACTGAAGCTGCTGAATAAATATTACAAAATTTCCACAAATTGATATTTTCATTGTTTTTTGGATCAATTTCATTCAAATTTCGACCAATTCGTCGATGAATATTTGAAATTTCATTTAATCTTTTAAGTGGAAGATCAAATCTGAAAAAAATTATTGATTTTTATGCTTTTTTATTCGAAAAAAATCAATAATAAGATTATCAATCAAACTTGGAACGTGTTTTTTTTGTTTTAATAATTCGTTGAAATCATATCCAATTTTTTGGACTTTAAAACAAAACTTAAAATGTTTAATAATTGAAAGATAAAAAAAGAAAATTTCGAACAAAGATACGAAATTTTTTAAAATTTAATAAACGGAACAGGAGATTAATTGAATTACCTTGAATTTGTGAATGTTTGAATTTTCTCCTGCAATTTTTGACTGAATTCAAGTTCAACTTTTGCTCTGAAATTATTTTTGAAAATCAAAATTATAAATCAATAAAAGGAAATAAATTTACAAAATCGAAGTGAATTCCAATAATCCATATTCATGTGTACTCGGCATAGGAATAAATTTAACTGGAAATAATACATTTCTTTAATAAATTTTATTATAAACCAAATAAAAATTTTAAAAAAAACTAAAAATAAAATGAACAAATCAAAAAGAAGAAAAAGGAAATTGATAAAGAGTAAAATGAATATTTTTTTTCAAAAGAAAAAAAAAACGATAAAAATTAACTTTTGGGAATAAATTGAAAAGTTTCACAAATGATTTTCGAATAAAATAATCACAAAATGAAAAACAATCGGCGTCTCATTCTCTTTCATTGTCTCTCTCAAATTTTCGATGATGACGCCCGGAAAAAAAAAATGAACGAAGATGACACAGAAAAACCGAAGGACGAGGAGGGGAATTTTCTCTCAATTTAAATCTTTTTTTTTCTTTTCTCTTCTCTCATTTTTTTCCCGTTTTTTTTTCTTTCCTTTTGACGCTAATAATCGATTTTTGGAATTTCTTATCAAACAATCATTTATACCAACCAATCACACGCCCTCTAGTTTTTTTTTATTTCATTAAAAAGATTTTTTTTATTCAAAAAAAAAATATATTTTTATTTTTATTTAAAAAAAAATTTCTGCAATTGAAAGTGTAATTGAAATTTAAAAAAATCAAAAAGATTATAAAAACCGATAATTTTGAAGGAAAAAAATACCGAAAAAAAAAAAAAAAGATTTGTTCATTTTTAAATATTTTTTTTTTAGATAATTGATGAGGCGGAAAAATTTATTTGAAATTTAAAAAAATTTATTAAAATCCGGTTAATTATTTATGATTGGTTGTTCAGGATATGACGATGAATCTTCAGTTATTTTTGATTCAAAAACAAATAAATTTTCTGAAAAAAAATAAAAATAAAATTTTTTTTTAATAATAAAAATATTAAAACTAACCAATACATTTATAAATTTCTTTTGATTTTTTATATAAATCATATTTGATTGCGCATTCATAAAAATCATCAAAAAATTCCTCTTCGGGTGGAAGAAAAACGTCACATTTCAATTTTTTGGTGCAAGAATTTCGGCCAGGATAAACACACTGAAAAATACATTTTCCTTGCTCGGCTGCTTCTGAATTTATGAATTGACGGCTTTCATCTGGAAAAACATCTCTCTTTTCCCTCCCAGTTATGTTTTTAATTGTTCACCATATTTTGGTATATTTTGCTCAAATGACATTATCATAATATCTCGAAATTGAGCCATACTTCGCCTTTTTAAAACATTGGATTTTGAAAAAGTGCAACTGAAAAACAAATTCACAAAAGGAAAAAAAAAAAGATTTTTTTTTTTTTTTGGAAATTTTAGATTTTACCCTTTACTTGATGAATATGAACACAAAGATAACAAATCAAAACTTTCAGAATGAGAAATCATACATGGAACAAAATCATTAAAAGGAAGAATTTTCTGCAAGAAAACTATTTAAGCGTTCGTTCTCAATTTTTAAGTTTTTTTTTTGTTGACTGACCTGACACTTTTCGAAGCAACTTTTCATATTTTCAGGTTTTTTCATTTTTTTCAAACATTTCTCATATTTTTTACAGACGCATTGTTTGATGGCTCCTTGTTCAGAGAGATCAAATAAAAAAAATATGACGATTAAATAAAACGATTGGAGAAACATTGATGAGGAAACGAAAATTGAAATTTTTAAAATGACAAATTGAAAACAAGTTGTTTTTGGGTGGACTGTGGGGGTGTTAATTAACAATAAAAGTACAATTAAAGAAATGGAAAAAAAAAGAAAATTATGGAAGCACCTCCTCCGAACGACACAACTTTTGGTTATTTTGATCATCGTTCGGTAATTTAAATGCTTCAGAAGTTTCATTTCGCGTGGTTTTGACAGCTGATTAACTAATGCAGGGTACAAACAGCCAGTACTCACGCATGACTTGAGTAAGAATTGAACATTTGGCATGCCGATTAACTATTCTCATCGTTAACCGCTACGCTATGCAAAACTGAAAGCAGAAAGTTGAACAATGTGTTTAAGATTGTAAACCAATAGTTTTTAATTAAAGTTTTATTATTTTCAAGGAAATTTAAAAGACTTATCAAAAAAAAGGAGAACAAAAGATAACTTATAATCATTCTTGATCCTTTTCTTCATTAAACTTTCCTTTAATAAATTTGTTAAAAATCAAAACAAATTTTGATTAAAATTATTTGTTCAAATGATAAAATAAAACAAGTTGAATTTGGTTCCTTTTTTAGAAGATTATTTTCAAAGTTGTTCAACTGTCTTTGAACTTTAAAGT
Organism: Caenorhabditis drosophilae; assembly: GCA_963572285.1. Classification (NCBI taxonomy): domain Eukaryota; kingdom Metazoa; phylum Nematoda; class Chromadorea; order Rhabditida; family Rhabditidae; genus Caenorhabditis; species Caenorhabditis drosophilae. The sequence goes on along the minus strand of OY751561.1, from coordinate 4,517,413 downwards.
TGATCGTATTTCGGGCAAACGATTCGAACAAAAACCAGTTCATTTTCTAAAAATATTTTAATTGGATTAATTTCTTGGTTTCAATATGAATTCAAAAATAGAAAAATGTAAAAATTTGAATAAAACATTTTATTTTAAAAGTTCAACAAAATGCAAATTATTCAACAAATTTATTACTGTCTTCGATACTTTGAGTCCATTATTCGAGCGTGTAGCTGTGGACTAGATGTTTCCAGGTACTTCGAGATTTTGCCATCCGTGACCAGGGCATTTTGCTGGCTATTATTCCGATCTTTCTTCTTCCGCCTCCCCCGAAGCCTTGAATATTGATATTGTGTTGATGCACACTGACTTCATGTTGGATATCATCTGCCCATTTCTTTCTTGGTCTTTTTTTTCTCCTCTTTACACCGCTTGGATATTCCCGAACCGTCAAAACTCTGCAGATTCGTTCCACTGGAAGTCTAATTACGTGTCCTGCCCAGCGCATTTTCGACTTCATTATGATGGCTTCGACATTTGGTGGTTTTCCGGCTGCAGCTTTGTCCCAGATACAAAAGATCGTCCTCTGAATTTTTCTGACATCAGCCACTTTCGTGTTCCAAGTTTCACAGCCATAAGTTATCGCGGCCAGAACGCTTGATTTCAAAAAATGATTTTTATTTTTTTCATCGATATTTATGATTGCTGAAGCGATGCCGTGATATTCTGCCCATCCAGTTTTTCTTCGGTTACTTATTTCAGTATCCAATAAACCGTCTTTCCTGACTGTCTTTGAAATATAAAGTTGATCGTATTTCGGGCAAACGATTCGAACAAAAAAAACCAATTCATTTTTTGAAAGAAACCAAATCAATCTGAATTGAACAAAGATTTTTCTTTATTTTAAAATAATTTTAAACTTTCTCCTTTTGTTTTTTCGGAACTTTTGATCATAAAAAGAAAAAAGTTTTAATTTGTTCGACTTTGGAGTCATTTTAGAAGTTTTATCATCTTTTTCTTTCAGGACAAAGTTTATTTTGATAAAAAATTTCTAATTTTAAATTGTTTTTTCCCTTTTTTATTTTATTTTTTTTTAAATTTTTTCTCTTCGAACATTTTTTTAAAGTTTGAGATTTTATCTGAGCTTTTTCTATATTTTTTATTGTTTTTGGATGAAATTTATTAGATTGGTAATTTTAAATGAAAATATCACGTTATTTTATGATTAGAAATTATTTCTTGAAACTCCCTGATAACTTATCGTTTTCAGATAAAAAAACACTTTTATTGGTTTTTTGATTTTGATAAGAATTTGATATTTTATTATCATTTAATCGAATTTCAGTGATGCATTTTACACGACGAGCAATTTCACCAAAAGCTTCGTTTGTTTTTGACCAACATGTTGGAACAATTAATTCATTTTTATCAAGAAGACCAAGATTATCAGAAAATGGATCAAATAATATTTCAAAAATTGAAAACGAAATAATTTTTGAAAAAAAGGAAAATGAAGAAGAGGGAAATTTTGAAGAAAATAAACATTTTGACGAAACAGAAGGTAATTGAGAATTTTTCAATTTTTTGTTGTTTCAATAAAATTTCCAAATTTTTATTTTTGGTTTTTTTTATTTTGAACAACAAAAAAATTTTCTGAGGTTTTTCAATGAATCCTTTTTTAAAATAAAATATGAAACATTTTTTTCATTTTTGTTTTCTGACAAAATTTCAATTTCCAAAAAACATTTTCGTTGTATTTTTTTCTGATAATTTTTCAAGTTTTTTTTTAAATTAAAAAAGAAAATCTGTTAACCAACTTGAAATTAAATCAAATTTCATTTGATTTTTAATAAATTTCATTGACAAATAAAAAGATTTCACGTAATTTATTGATATTCTTCACTTCCTTTTATTTATTTTTAATAAAGAAATCGCATCCAATTAAAACATATTTTAACTTTTTAAATAAACAAAAAAAATAAATGATAATAAGGTTTTTTGATTTCTGATTTATTTTTCCAAAATTTTTTTGCAAAACAAGATTTTTTGCTTTCTGTCAAAAAATATTACCTGATACCACCTAAATCATAAATTTTAACTTATTTTAATAATTGACGGTTAAAAAAATTGTATTTTTTTACATTGGAACGACAAAAAAATATTGAAGTCTTTTTATTTCCTTTTTTTTTTATGTTTCAAGTGCGTCTGCACTTTAATTGCACTTAAAAATAAAAAGCTTCATCTTTTTTTCTAACTCGATTTTTTCGGAGAGCGAAGATAAAATAAAAACATAAAAATAGTGATTCAAAAGCTAAATAAATTTCTTTTTTTTTTATGAAGAGATAATCATTTTATTTATCCTAAAATCAACAAAAAATATTTGCTATGAGCGCATTGTGTACAGTAAGAAATTTTTTATATAAAATGTTCCTTTGAAGTATGCTCCTTTAATCCTTGGCGTCTTTTTTTTTCATTGAAATTGATTTGAAAGTTATGAAATTATTCAATATTTTCACTTTTTATTTATTTTATGTAAATTAATAATATTTTAATTTATTATTTTAATTGTACTTAAAATCAAAATAGACCAAAATGAAATGTTTTATTCAAATAAATGTGTTCATTAAAATTATTTTTATATTCGAAAAATAAATCAATAAACGCTCAAAAGATCAAATGTTGAGCATAATATTCGTCATGTGTTTATACGACTAGACTTCAACTAAATAACATGGGAATATTGATTTTTAGGCTAGCTCGACACTCCCTTCTTCTCTTACTTTTGGTCGCGCATGATCACTTTCTTTTTTTCTGCGTTTCAAATTCTAAAATATTTTTTTTTCAAAAAAAGGATAAATTTTTCTATTTATTTATTATTAAAAAAAATAATTAAGTTAAAAAGTTATAATATTTTTTAAATAAGATAATATCTTTTCTTTTTCTTTACACATTATTAATAGCTGAATGTTCCCTTTTATCATTAAAAATATTCATTAAATATATCTTTCGTTGTAATATTACTTTTTACTCTCCATTTTCACCAAATTTTTTTTTCATTTTTTCCTTTGCCAATTTTTCTTGATATGCGTTTTCACATTTGTTTTAAAGTTTTTTCTTTAAACAATTTATCAAAGATAATAAAAATCAATGAAATATATATCATTACAGAGATGTCGGTGGCGCGATCGGTGCGCGTTCACTTTGCTGTCGACGTTGAAAACTTGGATTCGCACCAATCAGTTTACGTTGTTGGATCGGGTGAATCATTAGGATGTTGGAAAGCAACACGGGGAATGTTATTAACTCAGGATCCTGAAAGAAAGTAAATTTAATATTTAATATTAAATTAATATAAAACTATTTTGTAGATTACGGTGGAAAGGTGTGGTTGAAACCAATGACAATCAACTTTTTTTTCGTTACTTTATTGGATCCTCATTGTGTTCCGATAATGGAGAACGTCTGATTGTTGGTGTGTTTGTGCAACTCAATGTTTTAAATGATGAACATTTTAAATATTTTTTAGATAAGTGGGAAGCATTTCTTCATCCACGTTCAACATTATGCAATGTAGAAAATCGAAACGGGGAATGTCGGGTTGACCGAGTTGATCTTTTTGGATATTATGGTAAAACTTTCTTTTTTTTTATATTATGTTTGAAATCTTTTTTTTTTCATTTTTTGTAGTTTGGTTCACTAATTTTTTGAACTCTCTTTATTTTTGGTTTCTTTTCAATACTTTCAAAAAAAAATTATAAAGTTGAGCATGTAGAAATACAGCAGTAAGCTATATACACATATCTTCTTAACTTTCGATGCTAATTTTCTCGTAAATCTAATTTAAACTTAAAATACGGCAAAAAGATTGAATCTGTTCAAGTTTTTTTTTCAATTAATTTATTAGGAAATCTTACAAAAAAAAGACGGAAATGATATTATGTTAAAATTTCAGCGAACACTTCATAGATCCCATTTTCTAGATCTTTGTCATTTTGAATTTTTTAAAAATTTTTGTACAATTTTTGAACAAAATCTGTTCAGCTGGTCGAAAATGCGTATCTAATGGTTGGCTTCAACACCCTGAAGAAAACCAAATTCTGCTTCGAATTCATGGAAATGCATTGAAGTTTTACAAAACAGCAAAAGAAAGAAAAAATTGTAGAGTAAAATTAACACCAATGGATGTTCGTATACGACAAGTTAGAGATTTTTTCGTTTTTTTAAATAATGAATTGATATCGTTTTTAGCCAACTGGGGGTCATATTAGTTTTAGTTACGGAGAAGATGAAGAAGACGATGAAGAAGATCCATTAACTCAAACGATTGGAAATACACATTCTAAAACACAAGTTGCTGTAAGTAAACAATATTTAATTAATATGTAATTAATAAAAGTTCAAATGAAAATTAAAGATTTTATCGGATCCTCGCCCGAAATTTTACGATCAAGATGAAAGTGGAGTAATATTTAATAATAATAAGGATTATGTTGTATTTCGAACACATTCTGTTGCCGTTGATTTTTTAGCATTTTACATTGAAATATTTTCTGATGAGAAAAAGAGGATCGGTGCATGTTATGCACTGCCATCAACTCTTCAAGAATCAACAGGAATCATTAAATTGCCTTTTATAAACTTAGCTGGAAGGCCAATTGGTCAAATTTCCTTAGAATATTTATGTGTTCGAGCATTACAACGAGTTGAAGGACCACAGTTAATGGACGAAACATATTGCCGACATTGGAAAAAACGAAATGCATTAGAAGTTGGGCACAGAGGAGCTGGAAATTCTTATACAAAGTTATCCCAATTTTAAAAACAAATTTAAATTAATTTTTTTCTGTAGATTTGCAATGGCACGTGAAAATACAATTCATTCATTGAATACTGCAGCAAAAAATGGAGCTGATTATGTGGAATTTGATGTTCAATTAACAAAAGATAAAATATCAGTTATTTATCATGATTTTCATGTGTTAGTATCGGTGGCTCGACGTGATGGTTTATCTTTTCCACCAATATCAAAAGAGGTGTATGAATCTGGAACTTTGGATTATCATGAATTACCAGTGAAAGATTTAAAATTATCTCAATTAAAGCTATTAATGGTATATACATACGTTTTCTTTAAAAAAATTAAATTATTCAATCTTCAGTTGGATCATTTGAGTTTTCCAAATAAAAAAGAAAATGTGAAAAAACTTGTTGAGATGGGAGAAGAGGAAGAAGATTTTAAACCTTTTCCAACACTTTGTGAAGCATTGACTAAAGTTGATCCAGATGTTGGGTTTAATGTTGAAGTTAAATATCCAATGATGCAAAATGTAAGTAAGAAATGATAATAAACAGTGAAATCCTTTTAATTTACAGAATGGATTACATGAATGTGATCACTACTTCGAGAGAAATACGTTTGTTGATATTATCTTAACTGATGTTTTGAAATATGCTGGAAAAAGACGTATTATGTTTAGCAGTTTTGATCCCGATATTTGTTCAATGTATGATTTTTCTTAATATTTTTAAATTTGGAAAAAAAAACTTTTTTCAGGGTTGCAATAAAACAAAATAAATACCCAGTTTTGTTTTTATGTGTTGGTGAAACAACAAGATATACACCTTTCCAGGTATTGAACAATTTTCGAATTATTATTATAAATTGAATTAATTTAAAGGATCAAAGAACAAGCACATCGATGACAGCCGTCAATTTTGCTGTAGGCGCAGATTTGTTAGGGGTCAATTTTAATTCAGAAGATTTGTTAAAAGATCCGATGCCAGTGAAAAAAGCAAATGAGTTTGGAATGGTCACATTTGTTTGGGGAGAAGATTTAGATAAAAAAGAAAATATCAATTATTTTAAAAAAGAGCTTGGCGTGGATGGCGTAATTTATGATAGAATTGGAGAAGAAGAAAGAAGAAGAAATGTATTTATTGTTGAACGAGAACAGAAAAAAGCGCTTTTAAGTTGCTCGGGAGCAAGTACTCCACAAAGGTAATATTTTTACTTTTATTTTTAATTTTTAATTTTATTAAAATTTAGAGCATCATCGCCAAATTCTAATGAACAGTTAAATAATAATACACCACCAGCAAGTGCCAAAATTGAGAGAAAAACAAATTCTGATCCTGTTTTAGTTGAAGAGAATGAAGAAGAAGAAGAGGAAAAAGAAAAATCGTCATCAATTGAAGTTTAAAACTTAAATTATTTTTTCTTTTAATTCAAGAAAATTTTTCAGAAAATTTCTTCGGATACTGAAAACATAAAATTGAGTGCATATTCTGTTCCAAAACTTTTTGAAATAAAATGATTGGCAACTAAGTTTTCGGGTTTTGCCTCTTTTTACAATTGTTTAAAAGTTGATTTGATTTGAACATTAATAAACAGTCATTTTATTGTTTATCGGTTTTTTTTTTAATTTCTAATTTTCCGTTTCTACTTTTTCAAAAAAAAAAATGTAAATTTTATTTTTATTTAAAATTGTTATCTTTTTTTAGGTGTTTTGTTTTCATTTTTTTTTTGCACATTTTCATCGTTTTTATTTGGTCTCGTAGCGATAATTATGTTTATTTCAAAAACTTAGGTTATTTATTAAACTATAAATTTACAAATTACGCATTAAAAAATTATAACCTAAAAGCTCTTTTCTAAAAACAAAAATTTAAAAGATCGAACTTGAATGGGTAAAATAATGGTTTTCGAAATAGTAATTTATGCTCTTCCTAATGACTTAAGAACTTCAGCCGAGGTGAGGAATGGTTGAACAATTGTTTCGTCAATAGTCGCTCCACGAATCTAAATTATTTATTTAATATAGTGTTTAAAAAAATTTTATTAACTGTTTGGGCTGGAGTATTGTGATACAAATCAGCGTAAAGAGCTTCAACTGGCAAAACACCGTCGGATGTGGCAATTTTAAGAGCCTCGTCAACCTCTTTACGAACTTCTTTGTCAATTGCTTTAAGTTCATCTTCACTAGCTAATGATGAAGTTATAATTCGATCTTTAAATCCAGTGATTGGATCTCTTGTTTTTCTAACTTCTTGAATTTCATCACGTGTTCGGTAACTTAAAAATTATGATTTTAACATAGTTCAGAAGTTATTTAAGTTACCTTGTTCCTGGATCAGACATTGAATGTCCATGATATCTGTAGGTCGCCATTTCCATCATTAATGGTCCTTTTCCACTATCACAATATTCTTTTGCCCATTTAGTTGCTTCACGAACCGCCAAAATATCCATTCCGTCAACCCAAATTCCAGGAACATAATCACCTCTGAATTATCAGGATTATTTTTTATTAAAAAAAATATATCAAACCTAGTATAATATTCACTTGAAGCCGATGATCTTTCAATTGGGGTTCCCATTCCAAATCCATTATTTTCACAAACAAATAAAACTGGAAGATCCCATAACTTAGCCATATTTGTAGCTTCAAACAGTTGTCCTTGATTTGCTGCTCCGTCTCCATATAACGTTACGCAAACATTTTTCTGCCCACTGAAAGAAAAACTTTAATTGAAAATTCAAAATTTGAAAAAAAAAACCGATATTTCATGGCCAATGCAATACCGGCTCCTAATGGTTGTTGTGCTCCAACAATTCCATTTCCACCATAGAAATTGTTAGTGTACATATGCATTGATCCTCCTTTTCCATGGACATTTCCTGATATTCTGCCAGTTAATTCAGCGAGAACTTCAGCAACTGTTGAGCCTAATAAATATGTCCATCCGTGGCATCTGTATGCAGTTATAGCTGCATCTCCTTCCGTCATAGCAGCTTTCATTCCAACAGCACAAGCTTCTTGACCAGAATACAAGTGACAGAATCCACGAATTTTCTTTTCTTTGTACAGATTTCCAGCAGCTGATTCCATTCGACGAATGACCTTTTTAAAATTTCGATTTTTTTTTCTACATTTTTTTTATACCTGCATTTGACGATAATACTTTAATGCATCTTCCTTATTCAATGTGACTGATGTATTCGGTCCATTATCAAGTTTATGCAATTTGTAGGGCTAAAATAAATCGATTAAAAGTCTTGAAATTTAAAAAAAACAAACTTTTGTATGGAATGAAACTTCGTTACTCGCCAAACGAGCTTGTTGGATTCGAAAACTTCCAGCGGTGAACGCCTGAAAATTAATTTTCACGCATACTTTTTTAGATTAAAAGTACCTTAATTTGTTTTGCAAACAATGCCATTTTTATCCAGAAACGTTCGAGAATCGATGAATTTATCGATCTGAAAAATAAAATGGTTGAATACGTGGTATTTATAATTGTTGTGAATACAACGGTTTTATCTCAATGCTTGAAAATATTCACTAAACGTATGCATGCATCTTTTGCTTAACTTTTTTTACAATAATAAGATTACGAAGTTTATAACAAAACGAATTTCACAAGTGGAATGAGGATCCTAGAGAAACCATTTTAAAAAGATTTTTGAAAATACAAATTCAACGCTCTGCGAAAATCGTTCGCGGATATTATTTTGTTCGAATCCTTTGGGCGACGTTTCGCCCGTCTCTTTTGGACAATGATCTTCGTCATTTCTTGTTTTTAATGGGACTGGACACAGAATAGGATTTTTCAAGTTTAAACTGATCATGTTCCGTGATCGATAAACTTTTTTGCTCATTCCATTCACGTTTTTAACTGATGAATTTTTAAACGTGAAACTTCGGCCATGAAACTAGGTTTCTTTTTTCTTCCATTTTGTAAATACTCCGCTTTTGATTTGCAGGTTGATGAGTTACTATAGTGGCGCCAATTCAAACGTTTCTTTAACTTGACTTTCCAAAGTACACATCGTGTTATTATGAGGTGGGTGAAAATTGTTTTTCTTGGACTAAAATTGGTAAAGAAAGATGAAAATATGTGCAACTAGGTTTCCGGAGGTTTTTTTAGGACTTCGATTCTATTTCTGAAATTCATTGCGTTATACAAATAGCCGTTTTTCTAAAACAGTTCAAACCGTGAGAGATGACCTATAAATATGACGCGCACTATTTATTTTGCCGCAGGATAATATATAATTAACAAATCACAAAAGCTGGTTTAACTAAACATAAAAACATACGTGAATTTGATCATTTAACTGGAAATTACAAAACAACAATACATTTTTAAAGAATAAGTAAGATATAAGATGGTCAATACCAAATGAAAAAACAATTTTAAAAAAGTTATTTATTTATTTATTTATAAAAACATCGAATACAAACAAATATATTCGAAAGAAAAACACCAAATTAAAACTTCCCATAATGTTTTTTTTTACAGAAACCACAAATGAATTGTTTTGTATTTAATTGAGTACGTCATGAACAAAGAAGATGAAGCTTGTATTGTATTAATTAATAAATATATACAAATACGCTCAGCTATTTGAGCCAAATATTTTATTTTTTGTTTCTTTTGTCGGCAATCCAAGCTTCAATTTCGGCTTTCAATTCAGGTTCTGAAAATATATATTTTTTTAATGTATGTTTTTGCTGAAAATAAAAACGTGGTAAAAGCTCTCCAACTGTCAACGGTGCTCTATTGAATGGATTGTTTGGAGTACTTAACAAATGCCGTTCAATAACAGCTCTTTCCATTATGTGCCCCGATGGCAATTTAACTGGATCTTTCATTATAGCATCCATAATTGGATCTGAAATGTTGATATTCAAATTTTAATCGATAAAGTTTCAAATAAGATAACCTTTATATTCTTCTGGTGCATCATCTAAATCTTCTTCCATTTCTGCTTTTGCATTGTATTCTAATTCAACATCTTCCGCGAGACGAACAAATCGTTCAATTTGACTATTTGATACAATGTTACTTTGTTTCATTCTTAATATTACATCTTTCATAACTGCTGGTGTATACGTTCTCTGGGAAAATTTTTGAAATATTAATCTCTTTCTTTTAAAGTATGAAAAAACCTCATCGTATGCAATGTATTTAACAAATTGCGCATTGTGTAAATTGAGATAAATATCAACAAGTGTTGATACAAATTTTCTTGGTTCCCAACCGTAGTTTTTCACTGCATCTTTCACCTAAAATTGAATTTCAGCTAAAAATTTTGAAAATTTACAAACTTTTAATTCTTGGCATTTATTTCCACACAATTGGGCCAAATTATGATTTAACATGGCCGCCAATCTTTCACCTAATACAGATGCTTCAAATGGTTGTGGTGAATCAGCTGTTAGTGAAACCATCATTCCCAAGGTTTCCAATGCATAATTTAACCATCCTTTTACTTTTCTTTTTGCTTCTTCATGAATTCCAATTTGTCTTTCTCTTTCATCTTGTGATAAATTATTCCATTCATCCACTCTAAACAAATTTGTATTATTCTGATTAAACTTTTTTTTATGCAGCTTTACTTCGCCATAACTTTTTCAACATCATGCATTTGTTTTAATCCAGCTAAACTTTCATCTATGCACCAGGTGGCATCATTAATAATCATATTGACAAATCGAACAAATTCTGGTCCACAATTTCTTCAATTTATGAAAATAAATTATCAAAACTGAATATAGGTATATATTGATAAACCTTGCCATATCCATAAACTTAGCCTTATAAATATAATCTTGTGATAGCTGTGAAAAAATAATCTAGAATTCAATTTGATTGAGTAATTCAAATCTTCTTTTTTTTTAATTCAAAAACCTGAATATTTCTGCGAACTTTAAATTTTTCATAAAAATCCCCTCCATCTTCAATGTCAGCATAGAACTTAATCAAGCTGGGCAATAATTTTTCTTTTGCAATTGGCAAGGAAATCATATTAAACCATAATGATGGAACACTTGGAATATATCCAGGAGTTGTACTGGTCATCACCTCCACTAATTGTGAAACCAAAAAAGGATTATTGAACAACTTTTGATTTGTAAAAAGACACAGCAATTGACCAGGCCAATCATTTCTTCTTTCTTGTATGACCTCAGGCATATTTTGCATAGCAAAAACAAGTAAATGTAATACATCATTTAAATAATGTTCCGGATAAGCAGCAAACAATTCTGGGGCTTCTGTTGGAAATGAAAATTGATTAGATGTACCAGAAAAATCTCTGTAAACATGCTAAATTTTTATAATTTTAATTAGAAAAAGATAAACCCGTTTTTATCAATCGCTTGTAAAAGTAAACTTAGTTGTTTTTTTGCAAAGTCCATGGCATTTGAAATTAAATAAGGATCTTTTACTTGACATTTAAATATCATTCTGATCTGGCTGTACACCTAAATATTTACTTTTTTCTTGACCTTTAATGATTTCAAATGAATTACTTTGAGTTTCATTTCATTTCTTTTTAATTTGACGTCCAATTCAGATTTATTTGAACTTTGTAAACTAGCCATATTAGTTCGAATACTTTCCAACTTATTTTTAATTTCCGATATGTATCTATTAAATTCGTCAATCATATTATTGATTGGTTCGAGTACAAGTTGTTGACAAGCAATTGTTAAAAAAAAGCATTCAGTCGTAAACTTTTCTTCTCCATCATCATCTGTAATATTTTATTATTTTTTCTATTTGTTTATCTTGTTAGACCAATTTTTTTTTGAAACTCTTTAGCTGCTTGCAGATTCAATTTTAATCTGGTATCTTCACTATAATCGACCAACGCTTTTGATTTGAATGGATAATAAGGATTAACTTTGTCTAATTCAATTTTGGCAGAGAGCTCATACATTACAAACATCAAGTTGACCATAAAATGGTTTGGAGCTAACGTTGTTGTGTCAGGCTGCAACTTTTCAAATTTATGGTTATATAATCATGAAAACTCTTACATGCATTTGGGCTCTTTTTTTGTTTTTATCAATCAAGTCTGCAATCCATTTTAGCGTAACTTTTCTTGTTGAAACATTTGCCACTAAGTTATGTACTATTTGATGAAGAAAAGTCTAAAACTTGAACATTATTTTTTAGTGTTTATTTTTACTTACTCGGACTGTAGAAACTCTTTGCTGATATTGTTTCATTTCAATTAAAACTGAATCTCGATTTAATTCATTATGACATCCTTCAAATGCTTTTGTTATTGGTTTTCTTTCATCAGCAACGATTCCAAAACAAAAGAATGGCCCCAAGTACGAAAGTAAAGCAATTTCCCGTCCTTGATGTGTATCGGTTATGGGTTTATGATGAAAATCTGCTCTTGCTGAGAGCTGAAATATTTATAATTTTTTTTAAATTAAAAAACAAATAAAAACTAACTAAATCACAAATTGGCCTGCGAGAAGATATTTTAACTGACAACAACCGAATCAATAAACGAAAAACTAAATACATTGATGGATCATTTGTTGTAATTTCCATGTGTTGGGCAGACATTGAAACACGCAGTATATCCAAAATTGGATTGAAAATGTCTGATAAAGCCGATGAATCACTAAGTTGTGAATCATCTGCATATGAAATGAGCTTGATTAATGTTGACTCAGTGATGGTATCATCATAAAGCCGTTTTAAAAAAGAAAATTTTGCATCTTTGGCGGATATTAAAGGCTCATAATGTCCACGGAGAGTTGAGCAGAAGTTAGAATATATGCAATTTTCAAGTATTGTTAACAGTGTTTTTTCATCAATTGTTTTATTTTCCTATTAAATTTACGATTTTAAAAACTTGATTTGTTGAAATTACTTGTCTTGCTTCTCGATTACATTTTGAAGCAGCGCATAACAAAAATTGAACAGCTGTGTGGGTTTTTGATGTTTGAATTGTATTTAGTTCTTCAAATCCCAAATGTGATCCAATGGAATCAGCTTGAACACATTTTTTTTTCTAATTATTTGAGCAATTTCTTACCATTGACATGTGCTTCTTGTGAAACACTAGACGATGCAAGAATAATATTTCCAATTATTTCATTTATATTTGACTGAACGGCTTTTACTGAAAAAAAATAAACTAATAAAAATTAAAATAATAAAAACTACATGAAATTCCAAAATTCAATGTATCTAATGCTAATATAGCATCTGCATATGCTTCCAAACAATCATCTCGCATTGCATCTAATGAGAACACTGATATAACTAACAATCTTAGTTGTTCAGAATTCGCATTATTCTTAAATCAAAAATAAAATTTTTAAGGAAACAAAAAAAAATCTTTAAACCAGAAGACTTGCATCTGTGTCCATTTCCACATCTTTACCCGTTTCTAACCCGTTTGACAAAGAATTTTCCGTATGCATTAGTTATTTGTATGAAACTGAAAATTAATACATGAAAAATGAAAATCACGTGATTTTTCTGTGAAAATTTTAAAAAAATCGAGAGAAATAGCCAAGGATGATAAGATTTTGTTCAAAAACCTTATAAAAACTATGTTCAATGTATGATATATGGACTTTTTGTTTTTGAAAAACCTTTAAAATCAATAAAATTTTTTGTTTCAATTTATTTAAAATATAAAAAATTTGAAAAAAAAACTTTAAAATGGAAATAATTCTTGGCGATTATTTCAATATTTTGAGGAGGCTGACATTTCTTTTTCGATTAGGAGCCCCATTATCAATAGGGCGCGACTTCGCTATCATCTTTTTTCTCGGCCACGAATGATAACATTTTATTTTTAAGAAAACTCAAAAGCTCCTTGAACATAATTATTCTTTTCGGTATTTCAAAATTTCAAAATACTATTTTTCTTTGACAAATTAATAAAGAATTATAAAATTAAATTGAATCTAAATGTTTCGAGAAATTTACGTTATAAGTGAACAGAGTTTGCAACCAACTTTATTGAAAAACACAAATGCTTCAGAATAACAAAATTACAATCAAATTATTCAAAATAAAAATAATATAAATAGAAACATAAATTTAGTGTGCAATTTATAAGAAATTCTCCGATGTTGAGATCAGTTAGTAAATTAAGTCAAAGAAGCATAATAAAGTGAATATTAAAGTTGCACTGTGTGCCAAACAATTATTTTATAAATTAAGGAAAAGCCATTGTTGGAAGTGGTGGGATTGTTTTACAGTTGAAATAACTGTCAGGAAGAAGCGGAACAAGTGCAGATTGGAAAAAAACTCTGAAATTATTTTTTGTTTCAAAAAATCCCAAGAAAAAAAAGAAAAAAAATTACTCATGCGAATATTTTTCTCTAATATTAGCTAATTGGTCCCATTTATCATTAACAAAATGCAACGTGTGATTAAGATGTTCCATCAAAGGAAGAATGTCATTTTCAACATATCCAGAATATTTTACTTGAATCGGACCCCTGCAAAAATTTATTTTTCGACTTTCAAATATTTTATCAAATTCACCATTTAAACGACGAATTCTTCATTTTTTGAGCCAACAAAAACGCGGCACAAGCAACTCGACTGGCAGCCAACAACGAATAATCATAGATCAATAATGATGTTTCAAGAATATAACGAGCCAATGTAAGAGATTCCATACATCCTCTCGATACTCTCGAAATCCGTCTTAAATATCTGTAACTCAATGGAGCTCCAAGATCAAAATCAATCGCTGAAAATAATTGTCGCTCCATTCTCATCAGATCGTCTCTATTAAAACGATCTCCAGCTAAATAAACAAGATCATCAGCAAGTGGAGGTGAACGTTCCTAAAATTCATCAAAAAATTCAAGAAAAATTAACAAAAAAATTAGTCGAACATCATATTTAGCAGCAAGAAAAATAGCAGCTGAAGCCAACATTTGAATTGAATCCTTCGTCATTCCATTTGTTTTTGATAAATAAAGATCAACAAGTTTGACTGAGCCATACAATGTTTCATGATTTAATTCAAATGATTCTTGTAATTCAACAAGCCAATCAACTAAAATTGCTCGAGTTTTTATGTCAATATTTGGATGTTTTTGAAAATAATTAAAAACACGAAAATTGCTCTGAAAATTCTCCTTTTTTTTAAAACTCAAATGAAAGGTGAAATTGAATACTTCTCGATGTTTGTAATATTTGAAAATATCTTGAGCATAATCCGAAATACTTTCTGGATTATCTTCTTCTTCTTTATCATAATCGTAATCTGGGCATGGATCTACAAAAACCACTTCATCTAACTCCGAATAATTTTCATCGCAACTGAAATTTGTTTTTTTTCTTTCGAAATATTTATTTCTTCATTTACTCACTTTGAATTTTCTTTATTTACTCGATTTAATCGTTTTGTTGAATCAATTGCAAATCCTTTTATTCCACAACTTAAATCATTAATTGATCGTTTAGGATTTGGTTCATTCGAATTTCGAATTTCGTTAGAAGTTTGTTTTCTTTTTTGTCTTTCATCTGAATTTTCATAAAATTCAAAAATTCAAAAAACAAAAACCAACTTTTAACATTGACAACATTTTTCAACTTTGATCTCAACATCATTTTAATTGATTGAAATGTTTAATTAAAAATTTTATAAAAATCAAAAAGCAAAAGCAAAAGCAAAATAAATTGCTTTTAAGCTGAAAAGAAAAACAAATTTGATAGGCGAAAAAAGAAGAAGAAGAAGAAGAAGGAAAAATTGATTGAATGGTGCAATAATGATCAATTCAATTCTTGTTAGCAGCGTCCTTTTCAACATTTCTCTCGTTCTCTTTTTCTTTCATTCTATTTCCTATTTTTGTTGTGAAAAGAACGCCGCTACCGCGCGGGGTCAAATTCAAATTTGCCGCTGCATTATTTATTAAATTAAAAATAAAGCGAATTTACAACATTTTAAATCATGAAAATTTTAAGTCTGACTTAAAAAAAATAAAAAAACCAAGTCTGGGGGTTTAGCCATACGAAATCGAATGATAAGATTTCACTTACTCGTAATATTTTTGCAGTTTTTTCTAATCGTTTTCCAGAGAGCGGAAAGAGAGAATTTTTTTTTTCGGGCTCATTTCAAAGCCTGAAATTTAGGTGTTCAATGAAGTTGAGAATTCTGAAATATTTATCGATTTTTTAAACATTAAAAATTTAATTATTTGGAAAACATTTTTTCATGATTCAAATTATTCAATTCTACGTTCGTTTCGGTGTGAAAAGCAAAAAAAAACTTAATTTATCGATTTTTTAATGATTTTTGTTTAATTTTTTCCAATTTTTACTGTTTTTTGATGTTTTAATAAAAATGACCAAAACTAATATTGAAAATTGTGCTCAGCTGATAAAATGTGAAACTTTTGTTTGTCTAAAATAAATATTTTGTACTCAATTTTTTTGAAATAAAAATGTTTCAATCAATGAAGAAAAGGAAATCGAATACAAATGCTCTTCTTCTCTTCTTCTCTTTTTCTCTTTTTCTCACATCTTATCTTATCAGTTTCACTTCTTTCTATCTCATCATTGTTTTATTTTTATTAATAATTAATTTTAATATTCGAGCTTTAATTTTATATTCAACAATTCATGCTATTTACAAAAAGGTAAAACAGCAAAACAATTTTAAAAAAATTTTTTTAAAGGATTTACCGTAATCCTTGTGCTTTGATTCCAATTTGTTTGTTGGATTTAAACCCAGCAGTTTCCGTTAAAATTATTTTTTGAGTGTCGTCACGTAAAAACTTGAAACACATGGAAATGTTTGACCAAACTGTCAATTAAGTATTTTCCATGATTTTGTAAAGAAAAAAAAACATTTTTAGAAATTCACTGAATCCAACTTCACACCGCGTTCAAATTTTTAATGTTTTTTCCTCAACGGAAGATATTCGATTAAATTCTGATCAAGAAAATCCACAACGTAAAATCACAGAAACATTATTCTTGAATGAACCAAAAATTGCTGATCTTCATGAATGGTTGGTAACTTCTTATTATGGAAGTTTAAATTCAAATAATAATGATACAGTAAGAAATTCGTGTTTTTTTTTTAATTTTTAGAATAAAAATAATAATTTTTGAAGGTAATTCCAATAGAATATCCAAAATTGGATGAATTTTTGGTGGAAAATTGTATTGAAAGTGGGTTTAAACTTTTAAAAAGTTTGAAAAAGTTTTAAGTTTAAGCTAAAAGTGAAGAAATAAATTCTCTTCTCAATGAAAATGAAAAATTAATTGAAAACGATACTTCAACTGTTCAATCTTATGACTTTGGACTTTGTAAAAACTGTGTAAGATTTTTTTTCTTTTTTTAAAAAGCTGTCAAATTCAATTCAAATTTAAATTTGAATAAAATTTTAAAATTTAAAATAAATTAAATAATTTTTATTATATTTTTTCATGGAGAACAATTATTCGAAAAGTACAAAAAGTACAAAAAATTGAGATTAAATTTTTATCAGTTCAGTTGTTCGGTTAAAAATATTTTCAAATAAAAAAAATCGAAAACTTGAAATTAATTTTTTGAAAAAGGCTCAAATTGTTTTCAGAAATCTCGTTATACTCGTCATCGTACAACTCGGTATTTTCGTATTATTTGGATATTAATATCAGTTATAATTTTATCATTTATATTCTTTCCATGGGGTTTTTTATCAATGATTTTTTTGAGCGGCATTCCATCACAAATTCGACGTCCAATGTGTCGAAAATGTCGATCTTTGTTTTGGGCTTTATGATTTAAAAAAAACCAATCATTCAATGATCTTTTTTTTTTATTTTTTTTGTTTAATTTTTGCAATTTTTAACAATTTTCAATTAATTTATTTGTTCGATTTCATCAAATAAATTTAATATTAAAGTGAAAAATTAATCGAAAGATCCATTTGTGATTTTTAAAATATCATCGATTGTCCAAGCAACTCCTAAAAAATTGAAATTATATCAAAAGTTTGGATTAGTTCAATTTTTAATTTAATAATTTTAAAGAAAAATAATTAAACTAACCATTTTTAATTGTAGTTCCATCTGGGTTCACACTCGCAGTATTTACCTCTTTTCTTAATACCGTATCACAATCCACTTGCGAAAAAAACGCAATCGACTTAAGAAAAAACATTTTTTCCAAATGTAAAAATTAAAAAAATTACATTTGGAAGTTGATAAATTCCAACTTTTTGTGAAATAAATGCTCGCACTAAAAGATTTGATAATTGAAGAGCCAATGCAACACGAGCAGCATCTTTTTCTAAGCACATGTATCGAACCTTAATTAATTAAAAATTATTAATTTTAAATTTGATTCTGCTCACTTCATCATGAATTGAAATTACAAATCGAGCTTCGATATTATATTTATTACACAACCATTCCATTGAAACAAGTAAAAGATGAAGGAAATCCACAGCGGATGATTGAACAATCTAAACATTTTTTTAAATTTCAAATCAGAAATTAAAATGTTTTATTGTTTTACCCAATTCATTACAGATCTTTTATATTTTTTATCATAATATTGTGAATCTGGTGTTCCATCTGGCAATTTACCAAGAGAATCTTCAGAAATATTTTTTAAAGTTTAAATTAGCAATTTTCATTTAAAAAAATTTACCTGAAATTTGACATTCTAATATAGGAGTTCTTAAATTATTGGAAGTAGCTTTCATCTCTAAAAAGTTAAATGTCGAAGATTCATATCCACCAACAAAAAGTTTTCGAGATTTTCCGAAATTTTCGTAAATACATGGAATTAAAGTTTCAACCAAGTTTGTATTTAATTTCTTTTTTATTTCCATTTCATATTTATTAATTATCCATTCTTCAAAATTAATTGTTTCACCTCTGAAAAATAAGAATTTTTATTAAAAAAATGTTGATTGAATTACCCAAATTTACTATCATAAGTTGGTAAATAATAATCTCCATCAATTGTTAATATTTTTGAATTATCAATATTTTTCACTTCTTCTTCAATGTATTTGTCTACTAACGAATTTAAGCTTGAATCCACTTTGTGAAAACTTTAAAAATGAAAAATTTCACATTAAAAAAATAAATATTAAAATCTCACTTTGTAACTTCTCCTTTCGTTAATTTGAATAATTTTTCGGCTGTAATTACAGCTTCTTCCTGTTTCATTCCTCCAATTCTCATTAAATGCTTTGCTGCATGATTTTCTCCGGAACCATACAATCTGGCATAATTTAATGTCTGAAGTGAATTAAACATAAAAAAAATTTTGTTGATTTTTTTTCAACTTTTGCATGATTTCTAGATATTTTTAGCTGTTGTGCTACAACTGAATGCAAATCTGTATTATCGGATTTTGTTCCAGCAAGCATCATATTGGAAAATGCTGTTTTTCCAGCTTTTCTTTTATCAATATCTTTAATTTTAAAACTTGTTAAATGGTTTCAAGAAAAAAACTTTTTACCCAATCTTTTTTCAGCACTAGAATCTCCATATAACGCAGCTAACCATTGTTCTTGGGAATCAACATCTGCACCTACTAACCGATATCCTTTCGGAGCTTGTACCATTGATTTAATTCCGGTTCCAATAATATTTTCATTTGATTGATTGGTCAATGTAACCCACAATTTATGAACTGATCTTCTTGAGATAGTTCCAGCTGGAACAACGGCAGCAGCAATTGCTCCATCCATAATTTCCTCATTTTTCTCATTTTTCCATTTTTGATCAGGATACCAAATTGCTACTTCTCCTTTGTATCTTTCACTATAACTTGTCCAAAATTGTGTTGTTTGAATTGAATCGAGAACTTGTTCAAATAGATTTTCATATCTGTTAAAAATCGTTGAAAAACGGTTGAAGAATTTATTTACCTTGTTGGACGAAGAACTTTTTCTTTCAAATCTTTGGCAAAATGCTTTGTTAATGGATCTCCAACATTTCCTTCTCCAGACTGTCTTTTTTGTTTAATTATAATTCAAAAAATAGTTAATTTTATTACCGGATGATCCAACTGATAGAATTTGACAAATCCTTCACAATCCATGTCAAAACCCTTTTTAGTTGCTTGTATTGGATAATCTCCGAACATGTAAACATTGTCTTGAACTGTTTCATAGAATTTCCTGAATTTTTCCACTTAAAAATTTATCTCAAAAAATAATGAAAGTGTTCAACTTTAATGGAAAATTTTTCCATTTTGGTTCGATTTCAATATTAGTTTTCATGTCAATAAATTCATATTTTGATATGTCAATTATGTTTTTTATTTTTTGATCAGGAACTAAAAATCCCCATCCTTTAGATCGAGTTTTCATAAGTGGATATGGGCCATAAACAAATCCAAATATTGAAGGAATCAGCATACTTTTTAACGCCTGTAATAATACAAATTTTTTAAAGAAAAAAAAATAATAAATTTACGATATGATGACTTTTTATATCTTCAATATTCAGTTCTGCCAATGTTCTTGTTTTGAACAGTTTATAAAACCATCTTAAATTAAACATTAAATTTTGAAAAAGAAATTTGA
Organism: Caenorhabditis drosophilae; assembly: GCA_963572285.1. NCBI lineage: Eukaryota > Metazoa > Nematoda > Chromadorea > Rhabditida > Rhabditidae > Caenorhabditis > Caenorhabditis drosophilae. Next base: position 4,497,107 of record OY751561.1, on the reverse strand, counting down.
AATCCTACTCGAAACAATCTAATTTTTGATTCTTTTTCCAATCCTGTGACCACATCCAAACATCTTGATTATTTATTCTGAAATTGTTCAAAATATAAATATAGAATTAATTGTTAGGGAATGTACAATGTTTTGTCATTACTCAAACATTTTGCAGCTTCTACAATTTTTTTTGCCGAAGTTGTTTTTTTTTCTTCACAAATTTCAGCATTTTTCTAAATGACAAATTTATATTTTTTTTTAATTCCAAGAATTTGTTCAACTTCATAAAACATTTTCCAATATGAATTAATTGGAAGATAAACATTTCCCATATTAAGAAGACCGGCAAGTGTCGCTGGATGTGGAAATCGAGTTTTAAATTGATTCCACAGTTTGAAATATATTTCAGCGGATAAAATATTGTCTCTAGCACAATACGACATTAAAGGCTGTAAAAGATGAATTGATTTTGGTCATTTTTAATATTGAAAACCTGGAATTCTTTTCTTATTTCTTCAATCGGATCTTTTACAAAACTAGAACGGAGTGCTTTTTTAGAAAAACTTTCAGCAGTCACTAAAACTTATCAATTTTTATTATTTTGAAAATATTTTTTTTTACCATCTTTATCTGGAAATAAATGATCATGAACCGCTACTAAAGAATTTTTTGAAACTCTTCCTTTCCAAACATTCATCCAATCTGTCTTTCAAAGAATAACGTTGAACATTTTTTAAGTTAAAAATTGTTATAAAAAAGTACTTTTCCATCAATTTCTTCAATATCATACATTTCATATAATGATTGTTGATGATCAGCCATTCCAAACATTGGAATTGACATTGACATTGTATCCATAAATCGTATTTTTTTTCCTTTTTTTTCATAAACTTCTTTACATCTTGCCCGATCAAATCCAATATTATGACCAATTACAATTTTTTCTTTATTTATATCTGTTAATTAATAAATAAATAATTGGAAATTTTCGTTTTCAAATATTAAATTACCTCCGATTGGTATGAGATCATCAAGAACTGGAGTTTCGGGTATATCAGAATTATTAATTAATCGTTCACTACACCATCCATACCTAAAAATAAAGAAAAATAAATTTTATCTAGAAATAAATATTTTCCAAGCATCTTTTCCTAATGCAATTGCTAATGTTGGTAAATTTCCATCTCTCATACAAATTTCAATATCAAAGAAAAGATATTCATCATTCGGTTGTTCAATTTTTTGAATATTTTTCAAATCAAAAGGATATTTTGTCCAACCAGTTTCAAATTTCCATAAATCAGAATCCTTCAATAAATTTTTTATTAATTTTTTAATTAAAAAATAATTAGTCACATCAATTATTTTCAGAACATTTTTAGCTTTATTTAAATCAATTAAACTTGCGTTGTCAAGAAGATTTCTATAATTTTTAGTTTGATTTTCAGCGAGAATTCTGAAATTATCCTTTTCTTTTTAAAAAAAATTTCAGTTATCTTACTGAAAATGATCAATTAGATTATCAGCTACTAATGGCGGTAGATTTCCAGAAAAATCATTTATTGATGATGTTGATGGAACAGAAATATTTGGAAATAAATATTGATGAATTCGTGGACAAACCGTTTCAATTTGTTTTCTTTCAAACTAAAAAATTAATTATTTAAAAAAATTGTTTTTCTTACAATTCTTACATTATTTCTTTTCGTTGTCAATAATTTTCTTACTTGGAAACTTAATGATTTTGTTTTTTTTCCCAGCATTTTTACTAATAAATTCACAATATTTAATTTTCCACATTTTTTCAAGATAAATTTTTGTATGAAAATGGACACATTTTCTTTTAAAATTTTTGAGATAAAAAAAAGGAACGGAAAAGTTTATTCTTGAAAATACCCGAATTAATTATTGAATTAATTTAAATTTTATTTTTAACGATTAGAATCAAGAAGAGAATTTTCTCTAGCAATAACAGCTTCATCAAATTGAATGACATATGCGGTTCCATTATGCCAATGAGCAGTTACTTTACATTTGAAAGATGCACTCTGAAATATTTGTTTAAAAAAATTAATTTGAATGTTGAAATACTTCTAGAATTGCTTCAACAATTCCTGCTGCAAATGCAGCACAATTTAATGTTCCTTTATCTTTAGGTACTGAAATGTACGTATTAACAAGTGGATCTTTTTCAATTAATAAATCTGAAAATTGTTACTTTATTTTGTTTTTTTTTTCCGGAAAATTTAAAAACGTACAAGTACACTGATCATCATTTGATCTTTCTAATTTATCTGCTTCTTTCCCAAACAAATTTTTCCATACTGTTGATTTAATGAACATAAGAATCCCAAGTAGTTTTGTTTCTCTTTTGTATCCCTTTTCTCTTAACGTAATAATATCAAACATTCTATAACCAACTTGTTTTCCGTATGACGCTATTCTGAAAATATTCTATTTAACGTTTTTAAATAACCGTTTAGCTTTTAAATTTCGGGTTAAGTTTTGATTTTTACTTACTTGTCATGTATATCTGTCACTGTTTCCGATCGATTTTGAGCATACAAAACCATTTCAGAAAATAGAACAGCAAATGTAGATAAATTGATCTGAAAGCAAATGAAAAATTGTTTAAAATAAAAACCAATTTAAACCTCTGTTTTTCCACGGCTTAATGATTTGTCTAAAATTCCAGTTGTTTTGGCCATTTTTAGCTTTAAAAAATTTCGATTTTACTCTTAATGATTTATTCTTAACAATCATGCAATTTAAGTGCCAAAATAGCTTTTTGGGTGGGTTCCTAGGCAACGCATTCATCCATTATATCCAGGTATTTCAACAAATCCCTCTTTATAAATAGAGTAGTTTCTTCCCTCTTTTTTTTTAAATTTTCGTATGGATTTAGCAATAGAAAATCAAGTTCAATTTCATAATAGTCTTATATTACCAAATATTGGTGAATTTATGGGCAGCATTATATTTGCATTTCTAGGTTTTTTTTGGAGCAAAAAGAGAGATCTCAATTTCGTTTTATTTTCAGCATGTTTTTCTGGCCAACAGCAAAACAACAACGATATTTCATATCTTATTTTTACATCAATTTCTTTATTTATTTCGAGATCGCTAGTAAATCATTGCTCCCCTGCTTATTTAAACCCTGGTAAGTCTACAACTTCGTGTTTCTAGCTTCTTAAAACTTTTTCAAAATGAAAATAATTCAGCTGTGACAATTGTGCAATGTATTCGAAAAACTATTTCACCAATTCTCGCAATTTCGCTAATTTTAGTCCAGTTCATTGGATTTTTATTCGGTGTAATTCTATTTAGATCTTTAGTTACTCAAACTGAATTCAACGATGATATTGTAATGTATGAGTTAGTAGAAATTGATGGAGTTCGAAAAATTGATCGTTTACAGGTTTTAAAAAAACTAATTTTACAAAAGAAAATTTTAATAACTTTTAGGCATTTATTTTAGAAATTGCTCTTTCTATTATTTTTTATCTATCATTTAATGTGACTAAAAATCGAGATTTTCTAATTTCAGCTACATGGGTTTTTATTTATTTAATTATTTAATAATAACTTAACAAAATTTGAGGGATTTATACAATTTATTTCATTTCCATTATTTGGATTTACTTCAAATATTTCTCTTCTTTTGGTTACATCTACAGTTTCTTACATTTTTTCACCAACAACGACACCATCTATTCGTCTTATTTACTTAAATATTTTTTCTACAATTATTTCAATATTTTTTACTTTTCTTTTAGATTTGTAAGTTTTTTGTTTCAATAATTCAATCACATTTTAATTTTAGCGCAACTCGGCAACAAATATCTAAAACTACAAAACAAGATGAAAATAATTCAACTTCATAAAATATATTGAATTAGTAAGAAACTAACTTTTATTTTTAATGAATTAATTCGATATTTCGGACCACAAAATTAAATTTATTAGTTAAAATAAAAATGAACAACTAAATATGAGAAACGCACAATAACCAGGCAATTCAACAAGAAAAAAACCATCTTATTTGCTACAAATTTTGAAAAATGCAACAAAATAGAGAAAAAGAATTCCTCATTTATGGTTTCTTTCAGATAAAATCAACTATCAATAAACAGCAAATAATAGTCAGTTTTTCTAATACAGTGATCGCCAAAAGGTTACCAAAAGATTTTTTTTTTGCTATTTCTCGTCGCAAAATAGTTAAACTGAACTAAAGTTTTGAGACTTTGAAACTCCAAACGGTCAATGGAAAGTAATTAAAGAAAGAAAACTGAAATTCTCAATTTTCTCGAAAAAATTTTGATAAAATTGTAGTTGAATTCAAAAAATTATGATAGAATTATTTTTACCGACGTTGTATCAGAACTCTACTGCCCACCTTTTCTGAAAGCTTCAGAATCATAGTGGTTCTTATTTAGAAGTTTGAAAAAACAAAAATTAAACTTAAGTTATGGAATATTTAAAAGAACGTCTAAAAAAACATTTTAAGCTTAATATTTTCAAAAACAGTTTAAATGATTAACTTCGTTAGATTCTTCCAGCTAATGGATCTTTAAAGTTTTTTTTTCAAAAGTCAGAATTTCGAGAAAAATTTTAAAAAATGGTATTGTTTATTAACTTATACCTTCCATTACCTTCTTGGGTTTTCAATAGTTAATCAACATTCCAGTTCGATTGAACCATTTTTGGAGAGAGAAATAAGCAAAAAACAAATTTTTTAAACTTATGGCGGGCACTGTATATAGAAAATAGATAGATAGAAAGGAACATAGACAGAAACACGCAAGAAAACCAAGAAAAAAAGAGAAAAAAAGAAACTTTGGGTTGAATAAAATTGGTTGTTGGGAAAAATGACATCAGCAAACTTTGAAAAATGAATTGAATTAGAGGAGTTGTGAACACCAAACTAAAAATCAATGAATATAAACCAGTGTTTAGCCAATTACCAACCATAAAAAGACAAATTAAAAATTACGACTTTGAACCATTTAACTTTATCAAATAATATTAGGATGCAAACTTGCGATTATATAATAAAATATCTAACCACATATTAGATGAATAATTATTTGGTTCACATTCCGCCATCATAAAATGGATGATTGTATGGATTATGAGGATGATTTTGTTGATGCGGATGCATTTGATTTCCCATGGGTGGTTGGCGCCATGTTGATGTGTTTGGTGAAAATGTACCAAATGAATTTCCTAAAAATATTAATTTAACTTACTATCACTTTTTTTAAAATGTTTTTACTAACCACTTAAATTATGATGATCTCCACTGCCATTATGAGTGGGTCCCATAGCTGGTGGCATTCCACGACCGTAACCAGAATCTATCTGATTTGATTGCTGGGACAAGGACGATGGTGTTTGCTGTTGTTGATTGTTTCCCCATAATTCACCTAATCCTCGTATACGATGCAAATTCGCTTGTGGTTGTTGTGGCTGTTGTTGTTGTTGCTGTAACTGTTGTTGAGAAGGCATTGGAGTTCGAATATATGGTGATGGAGAACTCGCTACAGATGACAAAGTAGCAGTCGAAGATGATTGCTAAATTTGATATTTTATCAAATGTTGAAAGTTAAGAAATAATCTTACTCTTAAAAAGTCGGTTGACGGTGGTTCAAGAGAACTTGTAATACTAGGTCCCCAAATAGTTGTTTGTAGGCTCTCAAATGTTGGATTCAGACTTGACGCTCTAAATTAAATAAATTAGTTGGAATTTAAAAATTAAAAAATAACCCAAAATCTGCTATTGTATTCCACGACCACAATGATGAAATCGGTTGTTCATCTACACTTGTCCGGAGACTATTCGTTCCACTAGCAGAAGCTACGGATTTGCTTGGCGTTCCAATTGGAGAATGTAGTCTTCTTTGTGGTGTAGAGCATGCGGATATTGAAGATGACGTAGCAGTTTCGTTGGAAGAGCATTTCGAATTTCGATTAGCTACGGGTGTCCTTGGTTGCCCTATTACTCCTATTGCTGGAGATGGTGCCGAAATCGGAGGTTGAATTGAAGCTGAGACTGAAGCTGCTGATGACGGAGCTACAATTTGCACTGGCGGCGGTTTAACTAACTTCGGCAATGATTCAAAAACAACAGATTTCAATTCGCCAACTTGTGCTAGTGATTTAACACCATTCTTCACTTGCTCGATTGCATGATCATAATCTGATTGAGTCGATTTTAAAGCAGCGTCACACTTTTCCAGCGCAACTTTCCACTCATTTAAGCTTTTTCTCAATAAATCTCGATCACTGGCTTGTCTTACACGATTTAGATTCTGTTCTGTTTCGTTGAAACCCGCCAAAACTTCAACTTTTCGGTTTTTTACCAATTCCAATGAAGCTTTCAATCGGCTTTCAAGAATAAGACATTCAGCTATTTTTGCACGTTCTGTTACATTATTCAATTGAGTTCCCAAATGTTGTCTTTCTTTTTCTAATTTGTTTTTCTGACGCACATTATCATCCAAGTCTTTCTTTAGTCGATCACGTTCATTTTCTCTTTCCGTTATTTCATTAGCTTGTTGTCGCATCAAAACGTTGAAATTATCCTTTTCTCGTTTTACTTTCGTTTTTTCTTCTGCAGATTTTTTTTTCAAAGTTTCTAATTCTTTTCGCAATGCTTTTGCTTTTTCATCAACTTCATTCAACTGAATTTGAATTGAAGTTGCTCGATTTTCTTCCTTGGTAGCCCGGCTTTCAGCTTTTTTCAATTGATTTTTCAAATCTTTAACTTCCTTGGTAATTTTTGTCTGTTTTTCCATTTCTAATTGAAGAGCATGAATATGTTCACTAAGAGTTGCTTCTAACTTCGTTTTTTCGTTGTTTAAGTCTTTTGTTTGACTTTTTAGTGTATTTATTTCTTGATTCATCCTGTTTGCGTCATTTAAGCTAGTTCTTTGGAATTCCTTGAAGTACTTTAAAATTCCATCATCGGCAAATGTGTCCTGTGATTAAAAGTTTAAAATTAAAAAAATTTTTTTGAAGTTTCTAACCGAAACGGCTTGTCGAACTCGTAAAACGTTGACATTGAATTGACTCATTAGATGCTGCAATTTTTTTTTAATGATAAAATAAAATAAAAAACTTTTTATATACATTTATATATTGATTCAGTATTCTCATTCCAAATTTGATTTCTTGAATAGTACCATTGGTGATTAAAGGTAAATTAATATCCTGGAAATTAATCAGTTTTCATGAATAAAAATCTAACCAACATTGACGTCTAAAGCTCTTTCTGCTGCAGGTGAATATTGTGATGCTTTTATCGATCGTTTTGCTATCACTGTAGTTCTTCCTTTAGCATTTGATTTAGATCCTGACGTTGCTGCTAAACACTTTCAAAATTATTAAAAAAAGAAAAAAAAACTAATAAAAACCTGCACTAGTAACAGTCTTTTCTTTTAAAGATTCTCCTCCGGTTTTCGAATCTTTCTTCACTACTGGTTGAATTTTGTCATGAAACGTTTCAAAGCTCTGCCGAATAAACTCACAGTCATTCATTAATGACTGTCCTTCACCATATAGTTTTTTTGCGTTTGTTAAAAATGCTTGTGCAGAACTGACACTATCTCGGAACTCATTGTCAAGAGTTGCGATCAATGGATAAAATTTTAACTTTATTTCTTCGATAAGTTGGCCACGATCTTCTTCACTTAAATGACTGATTACACTGTTTTCATCAATTTTGGAAAGTAAGACGCGTTCAATATCAAACCATCTTTTTAACAGGCCTTCATCAATTTTTGCATTTCGTATGTCCTGAATTGTAATCAAAATTAGTAACAACTATCGGGGAACCGGAGTAAATAGATTAACTCTGGTTAAAAATATCTCACTTTTACAATAGCTTGTGAAAAAACCATTTCATATCCGGGTAATAAGTTGAAGTTCACAGGAACATCGTCAATCGTCAATGCAGCTAATCCTTTTCTTGTATCTTTCATGTTTGCTTTTAGTCCTAGTCTTTTGTTCATTTCTTCCGCTTGAGCAAGACGCTGAAAATTTTTAGACTAAAAAGTTGAAATTAAATTGAATTCTACTCACATCTTTAAATATTCTTTCAAACTCTTCCGGTGGCTTAAAATCAGGTAACCCAAAATTTGCTGGCGGGGGTGTGTTTGTTTTTTGATACAGGAAGTAATAAAATCCTATCGGATCTGTATTTTGTAATGTAAAAGTTTCATCACATTCTTCGTCTTCCTCCTCGTCTTCCTTTAAATCATTCACATAATATTGAAAAAATGTAATAAGTTTACTTGTTCTATAGATCCATCTTCATCTTCTTTAGTTTTCTTTAATGGGGGATGTTCTGTTTGAACCGTAGAGCCAGGATCAGTTTGGTTCAAATGGTCACTGATTCCAAGAGTACCCGTTGTCTGTAATTTCATTATGCGATAAAATAGTTACACTACCAAACCGATTCAACCTCGGTTTGGGTATTTCTATCACAAACAGTAATTCCCGCATCGTTTTGTCCTTGATATAATGGCTAAAAATTTTACTTTATTGAATAGTTTTCAAATAATTTTACCAAATTATCACGAAGCATATTTTCGGTAAGAATAGCATTGTGTGCTTCAATCAAATCTTCACAACTCGAACTCCATTCAGTCTTTTCACCTATAACAGCTAATTGTTCTGGTGGAATTTCGTATGGTTCAAATAGACCATCGACTTGATTGAATGAAACATTATTCACTAAAACTTTATGAAATTTGGAAAACTAAAACTGGAACTCACTGTCTAACGCCTGATCAACATAATCTCCTTCATTATAAACTTCTTCGTCGTCATAATCTTCGTCGTCTTCTTCGTCAGAGAGATAGACTGCTTCTTTATCTTCTGACACTGAATTTTCATTACTCTCTTCCTTTTTCTGATTTATGTCGTTTTCATCTTCAGTATTCAATACTACTGTTTCATTCAACTTTGAAACTTCCTCAGTTTTACTATTTTTACGATTCTCCACAAGATCTGTAATTTTAAGATATATTTTAATTAAATTTTTATATTTTTGAAGAAAACACATCTTAACACTGATAATTAAATGTTTTAAATATTTAACTAAAATTATGAACTAAAAAAATATCTCACCCTTCACAGTGGTATTAGAACCATTTCTATTTTGAGTTGTATTCGTATTAATATTTCTGAAATTAAAAAAAAAATTTATTTACGAACATTCCAAATTTCTTACGGTTTTTTCTTTTTCATATGTTGCACCGTAACAACTGCTCTTGTTTTCTTTCCACCCTAAAAAATTTAAATTATATTTATCCAAGTGCAGAATCCCGAACCTTGGCAGTCATTTTTCCATTCAATGTCTTCTGTGCTCCAGTTAATGCTTGTCGGAGAGATGTCGGTTTACCATGGGATGCGTCCGTACAAGCTATCGGTGTCTTCCCTTTTTCAATTCTATCTATACTTTCTATCAGCTTGGCATTTACAAACGTAGCTTTCTGTTTTTCTAATCGTTTATAACATTCTTCGTCTTTCCCTTTACAGAATTTCATTCCCTATAAAAGTTTACTTTTCAATCTTCAAACTATTAAAAACAAAACATTTTGATTAGCTTCTAAGGCCAAATCAATATTTCCTTTCTTCATTTGCATATCAGCCAAAACTATCCATTTTTCAATTTTTTCCAAAAAATCTTCATGAGACCTGGAATTATATTATAATTTGAGAATAAAAAATACAAAAAAACAAACATCATGTTTTTTGGTGCATCAGCTTTGACTGCAATTTCAAGAATTACAGTATCATCTCGAATGTATCCTTGACTTTCATCCAGAATATCCTACAAACCGTTAAAAAAATTTATCAAGATTATTCAAATAAATTAAGTTTAATTTTTATTTAATTCGCGTCGCGGAATAAGATTAAACATTTTTTGCTACACTTTTATTTACTGCAACGAATTGGTCACTATGGAAATTAAAAAATAAAAATAACTACATCTCTTTAAAACAATTTCAAACTTACAGCCCACGTCATGAAACAAGAATAGCCCCAATCGTTTTCTTTTGATGTGTATATATGTGTCGTTCGTCTTGCAAAATGTTGAACATTCGGTTTATAAGATATCATCCGCATATCAGCAATTGCGTGCACGCTCCAATGGCTGTAATTTATAACAATTTGAAAAAATACAAAAGAAAAACATTTCTTCATAACTTTAAAACAAACTTTTATCACGAGAAAAGAAATAAAACTGAACAAAATTTTAAGAGGAATAGTTTTGAAACTAATAATTTGTTCAAACTGATCTACTTACTCTGAATAAGCTTTTTCAGGTGAACATTGCAAAAAAAATCCCAAACACTTTTGTTGCTTTTTTTGAACCATATGTTGTTTCGGCATGACCATAATTTTCCACGAAACTCCTTCTACTGATTTTGCTTCTGAACAAACAGTTTCATCCAAATGCGAGAAGTTATTTATGACAAGTCGTAATTTGTTATTGTCATCTAGCCAGTAAGGACCATCAGCTTTTACAGAATTTGTCGTGTTGTTAGCTGTGGATGATGATCCTGCTTGTTGTGGAACACCTCCGGTTTTAACATTTTTCTTTGCTGTTTCAACAACTCCTAAAAAAATATCTTTTTTTAAAAATAAAAATTTAACCATAAATGTTAAGAACTAAGGTGTATAAATATAAGTAATGATAAAATAATAATGTACCTGTGGCATTTTGTTTTGGAACTTTTATTCCTGGGACGTTATTTTGCTTGTCAGCGCAGTATTCAGGCATTGAATTTGATTTAAGACCAGCAGGGATTTTATTCTTTTCTGCATTTAACTAAAAAAACATTATAATTTACGAAAATTTATTTGGTTTTCTTACTAAATCATTAACTTTTCTGTAAGTTGATAAACCTGAATCTAATGCTGGAAAATTTACAAATTAGTAATTTGAAATGGGATAAATTAAAAACTAACAACTTGATCCACCTTCTACTCCAGGATTTGACCCTGTAGAAAAATTTTTTGATGGTGAATCATGATACTTCGGTGGAACATTTAGCTCAGTTTGACAACCAACATCACACGCCTCTTTTAATCTAAACTTTTAATAATTTTGCATGAGGTCTTTCATTTTTTGAGATTTAAAAAAATACTGTTAACGTTTACATAGAAAAGTACTAGAGAAAGCTCAAAGCTTTAAAAAATTAATGTTAAAAAAATTAAGAATTTGATTTTCTCAATTACGTATTAACAATATAAGATTTATAAATTGAATATAAACATTTAGAATAAACAACGTATATAATGTCGATTTAGCTATGCTTCTGCATAATTTTTTTAAAGAAAACTATTCTTATTAAATTAGAAATAAAGCTCTTACCGGTCGCCATGTGACGTTTTCTGTTTTCCCTCATCGTTTTTTCCATCCATATCAAATGGTCGATTGTTATACCAAATTCGCTCGGTTACGATTTCGATTTATCGATTAATCGCTTATACTGTAATAACTTTCTATAATTGCGTTTAGACGCGTAAAAAAGTACAATCAGATATTTAAAACTACATTTAAAAATATAAAAAAAAGCATTAAAACTTATTGAAAACACGTGGAGTTTAGAAAAAATGAACAGTTTCCTGACTTATTCCTCAATAAAAAATTTACTGAAAAATTATTGAAAAACATTAATGAACTATTAAGAACGACTTTCTTCGATCAACTAAACTTAAAACATATTTTTAAAAAAATGATTTCGTAGAACAATGTAATCGCTAAGCTATTTTTAATTATCAAGAATTTTACTATCTGTATTACGTAAAATTTATTTCTACTTAGTTTTCTTAAGTTTTCAACCTCTTTCAGATTTCAACTTTTTCAAAAACTTCTGAATATAGTTTCTAAAAAACAGAAGAAATCGTAAAAAAAACTTGTTTCAACGATGGCTCTTTGCTCGTCTCTCCCCTGTTTAGCAATATCGTGTTGAGACCATCGTATTGCAAATAAACGTGTGCCTTGAATCGATGTTTCGAATAATTCTTTTTTGTCGTTTTTTTTAGATTTTAGTTTAAAATTTTTTTTAAACGAACATAGTAAACGTTATTTTCTTGATTTCAAATATATTTAATTTTTTGCGAAAACCTCAAAAATACATTTATGTATATATTTTTTTATTTTTTCTGAATGTTCTATAAAGTTAAATTTTTTTCAGAATGTATAACGGCATCGGGTTGCAAACAGCCCGTGGAACGGGTACGAATGGATATGTCCAATCAAATATGTCGCATTTAATGCAAGCCAGAGTAAGCCAGTTAAGGCATAAATGCTTTTAAAAATGTCTTACCAAGTTTTAGAGAAAAATCGAATATAATGGAGAAGAAGATCTCAAACGTATGGAAGCTGAAATTAATCGAAAACCTAATGAAGAAATTCTTGATCATAACAGAAAACGCCAAATTGAAGTGAAATGTACTGAGTTCGAAATGTTGCTCGAAGATAAGGGGTTTGATGAAGACGAAATTGAGCAAAAAGTTAAAGTTTTTCGAGAAAAGTTGCTAGTTCAACTAAAATCTGGTGAATTAGATGTTGATAAAGAATTGGATACTAGAGATTCTCACGCAAGGAGAAAAGCTGCAGCACAAAATAGAGATAAAATGAGAAATGCTCTGGGGTTGGCAGAAGATTATGTTGCTGGAAGTTCAATGGCAAATATGAACAAGTCTGATGTAGTTGGGGCAGCTTTGGAAGCGGAGCCAATTGAAAAATCAGATAAAGATGCTCTTTTAGAAAAACTTCGAGTTCACCAAAAAGAAAAAAGAAAATTGAAAGTAAATCATCATACAAATATTTTTTAATAACTATCAATCACATTTCTTATAGAAAGAAAGAAAAGCTAAATCTTCTTCAAAAAAGAAACGAACCAGAAAACAAAGCTCTTCTTCTTCATCTTCGTCCAGTGACAGTGATTCAGATTCAGATACTTCCTCAAGCAGCGAATCAAGTGATGAGGAATCAAAAAAAAGAAAAAAACAAATTAAAAAAAAGAAGCAAAATACAAAAGAGAAAAAAATGTAAGTGTTTTTTATTTGAGTTTCTTGATAATAATTAATCATTATTTTTCAGTTTAAGAGAATCTGAAGTCAAAAAGGAAATCGAAACATCTCCAAAAGAAGGTAAAAAAGTTCGACGAAGACATGACAGCGAAGAAAATTCAAGACACGTGTCCAGGAAAGAACAAAGAAACGATAAACCAGAAAAGGAGAAGCCAGAAAAAAAAACTTATAGGTATAATTCATTTTAAAAGTTGATTTAATAAAAAGATTCGTATTATTTTACTTTTAGTGTTGAAAAACGAAAATATGATGAACGTGACTCTCCAAATCGAAATGAAAAAAAACGAGACAGAAACAGGTTTGTGGCTTAATTTAAAAAAAATACTCATTTTGTATTACTTCAGATCAGCAGAAAGAAGTCGGCATAGAAATAATTCAGGCGAAAGACGAAGAAATAGGTAATTTTTAAACAATACTGATGTTTTCTACTGCATTTTTTTCAGATCTGAAGACAGAAATCGTCAGAGAAGCCCGTACCAAAGACAGAGGTATGGAAATTCACAAAAATAACAGCAAATTTCAATATTTTAGAAAGGAAGAAAGACGGTCCAATAAGCGTGAAAAAAGTCGGGATGAAAGTGAATCAAAAAATAAAACACAGTCGGACGATGACAAAAATCCTAAAAGAGCTAAATTAGTAGGGATTATTTTCAAATTACAAAACCGTACTATTATATTATTGCAGAACGATATTAATATTAATGAAGTCCCAATTAAAATTGAGCCAGAAAGTGATGAAGAGTTCACAGTGAATCCCAATAGGTCACCAGTTTTTTCACCAAAACGAACAAAAGTAATAATTAAAAGTTAATATTTCCAAAATCAATAAACAAATCCAGAGAAATCGAAAGACGTCTAGTAGCAGTTCTTCATCATCGGAAGAATCAGGTTCTTCTGAATCTTCATCATCGTCAACTGATTCGTCGTCATCTGACTCATCATCTGATTCAGATTAATATTATTTTTTAAACGTTTTTTATTTATTCGTTTTTATTATTGCCTTTGTTGCACATTGTTGTAAAATAAATTAAAAATAATACGAATTATCAATACTAACTCAAAATTTCTGTCAAATCAGAGCATAACATATTTTTTATAAAAACAAATTATTTATCAAAAAAAACACTAAAATAACAATTGATTTGAGTTATGAAATGGGACATTTTGAGAAAGATGATCTTTTAGATGTCTTTCGACATGAAATGCGTTTAGAAGATGAAGATGGTCCTGGATTATGTAAAAGTTTATTATTAAATCCAACGCGGTAATTTTTTATATTTTTGGTTGATTATTTTTATTAAATAATATTAAAATAGAAGATCAAAATATGGCGGATTACCATTAAAGACAAGAAAAAATTCAGATGAAGAAATTGATAAAAATTTTGACGATGATTATGAGGTGAAAATTCAATTAGTTTTTAAAAAAATAATTTCAAATAGTTTTTTAGATACCATTATATGAAGAGCCTCTTCATACTAGAACTATAATTAATGAAAAATTAGAAGAACGTACAGAAGAAAAAATAAAAGAAGAAAAAAGAGAAGAAGATAAAATATATAAAGGAGATATAAAAGAATTATTTATAAAAAAAGATGTCAAATGGCCTTTAGAACAATTCGAATTAAATGAAGAAAAAAAATCAGCAGTTGACATGTAACATTATGTTTCAAACTTTTTTCTTAAAGTTAAGTTATTTCAGCTATTTAGAAAACAACGCTGGATGTTTAAACAACCGGTTAGCATCATATTTACAGTTTGGAGCAATGTCTGATTCGCCATCGAAAGATATTTTAATCATTTTTCCAAAATCCAATAATTCAAACAATGAGTTTCAATCAATTCTAGTAACGAAGAAAACATTTAAAAAAACAGATAAAACACGTATTTAGATATCAGTTACATGTTCAGCAAGAGTTCGGGAGGTTATTGGTTACTCAATGATTAAATATTTTTTAACATTTAATAAAAACTTAGAGTAAATCTTTTTTTTTTTAATAAACCCAAATAATTGAATAATTTTTAGAGGAGATGTTGATGATTATCTACTATATTTAGCTGAAGAAGATGGAGAAATTGAACAAGATTTACCGCCGTTAGATAGCTCAAAAATAATTGGTCAACTTGGTTTTGAATGTCTTGGATTAGTTAACCGGAAACAAGCGTCAGGAGGTAGAAACACAAAAAAGATAGTAATTGTGTAAGTTCTAAAGAAAAAGGTTTTGTTTGAAAATCAAAATTTTTAAAGATATTTTCTTGATAAAGATCATTATGCAATAGAAATAGATAATTTGGAAAAACCATTAAAATGGTTAAGGGATGAAGCATTAAGACTAAGAGAAGAAAATGTTCAAGAAAAAGCAGACGATGGGTTATTGAAAAGTAAACAATCAGTTTTTTTTTTGACAATTAGAATTAAAATAAATTACAGTACGAGAATACTATCTAGAAGCAGTTGATCAATTTGATGTTAAATTAGATCTTGAAGCAACAATTTCTAGTACACGAAGCTTAGAGTTTGTTATGATTCGAAAAAATAGTTCAAGAGCTGGCTTTCACCCAAGAGGAGTTCGATATGGTCGTCAAATGAGTGCAATGCTTACATTAAAAATGCCAAACAGCCCGATTCCGGCAGCTCCAATTACACCTCTTCCAACAGTTGTTGAAATCAATGGAGATAGTCAAAATAAACCATTAGGTAAGTTTATATGTAAATGTTCAAAAATAAATATAAATTATATAATAAAGATTGGTCAACTCCAACAATAACATGGTCAGAAGATGGTCAATTGTCATCGTTTGTAGTTATGAGAATACATCGTTTTAAACCAAAATGGAAAGCGAAATTAAGTAATAAAGACAAAACATCATTTTAGACTTTGTTCGAATTAATAATTTTAGTAATTCGTTGGACAAGTTTTGAAATTGATAAGTTTTCAATCGACCGAACTGCATTTTTACCTCAAGGATATCAGAAAAAAACAAAAGTAAATTGGGAATATGTTGGAGGATTAAAAGTTAATAAAAAAGAAAACAAACGTAAAATCAAATGATTCAAAAATATTTTACTTTTACACATTTTTTTTCATTAGCTGGTCGAATAGACACATGGCAAATATCAATTTATTGGTTGTCACCAGTTGATGATGAGATTATTCAAAAAGTTGTTGGAGATGATGAATGGAATTTGAAACATCTATTAAAATTATATGAACACGAAGAAAAATGGAGATCAGTTACGGTTGAATCGTCAAAAAAAGAAGATGTTGATGATATGGAAAGTCAAATAACTTCAATTTTACAAGCAAGAGACGCTGCTATTTATAAAGTTTATTAATTTTGTTTTTTTCAAACTTTAATTCAAACTTCCAGGCTTTTATTCACTCATCATTTGGTTCTCGAACTCCAGCAGCAAGTGCAGATTTAGCTTTAATGGATAGTGTTGAAGGCTCTATTTTGTCACCATCAGACGCAAAAAATTCAATAAAACCAAATGGAAGAATACGAAAAATGTCAAAAATGATAATTACGCCTATAGCCAGTGCTGTACGGAAAACAATTAAAAATTAAAATTAGATTCATTTGACAACTTAAAATTTTTATTCTTTTTTTTTAGTTTTTAGAATTTTTTTTTTACATTCCATGTTTCATTTAAAAACATTTTCAATGTCACTTAAATATTTTGATTCTAAACATCGCTAGATTAAATAACTCTTTTTTTAGTTTGTACTTATTAATATTTTTTAATATAAAAAACTACAATCTATGTTTCTTTTTTTCGATGATATTTATCTATAAAATACAATCTTGATTAGAGCCAAAGATAAGCTCCACCTACCTTCTCCTTCTTATAGCATTCATCATTTAAGTAAAAAGATTTAACACGTGTACATAAATTGGTTGATCTTTTTCTTTCCTTTTTTCTTTTTCCTTTTTTATTTCCTTTTCTTTTTCAATCTTCAAAGCTGGTCATGTAATGGGCCAATTGATCTAATATGAAATAGAATATAAAATATTGGAGACATACGACTTGACGATACGCAGAACCTGTTAGGAAAGACGACAACACCTTCCAACTCATCCGTCGATCATTGTTTGGAAACTTCTTTTCCTTGTTTTATTTCAATTTCATATTCATTTAAAACATTTTTCTTAATAAATTTGTGTGTTTCTTTTTTATTCAAAATGAAAATTGTTTGAATTTTATTTAGAATAATAAAATAAGCGATTAAATCTCTTGTGGTATTCTTGATCCTTCTTTTTATTTTGTATATCGATTGACCTTGGAACTAATCCATAATTATTTCAGATGAGATCTCTTCTATTTTTATTGATTATTTGTACAGCAGCCTATGCTAGTTTTGATAAAATCAAAGATCAAATTCAAAATCCATTAGCAAGAGGTTTTGGAGATGATATTGCCTGGGTTAAATGGGAAGATGCAATTGAAACAGCATTAGATGAGAATAAGCCAATCTTTTTATTGATTCATAAATCATGGTGTCATGCATGCAAAGGTTCAATCAATAATTGATTTCAAAGAGAAAAAATCAATAATTTTCAGCTCTCAAAAAAACGTTCCAACAATCAAATGCCAAAAAAGCTTTCAAAAAATTATCGGAGCACTTTGTTATGGTATTTTTATTTTTTAATTTTATTTAAAAATAAAAAAAAATTATAATTCAAGGTGAATACGGAAGATGATGACGAACCATATGAGGAAGAATATCGTCCAGATGGAAAATATATTCCACGCCTTTTGTTCCTTGACAAGAATGGAGATCTTCTTCCAGAATTTAAGAACAAAAAAGCTGAATACAAAAATTATTCGTATTATTATTCTTCACCAGCTGACATTCTCAATTCAATGAAAGATGTTTTGAAACATTTTGGAGTTGAAATTCCAGAATCAAAGAGAGGAGGAAAACTGAAACCAAAGAAGCCGGAAGGAAGGAAAAATGAACTTTAAATATTTTTCATTTTGTTTATTTATTCCTTTTTGGGTGCCAATTATTTTATGCGTGTTTTCTTCTTTTCCTTTTAAAAAATGTTTGAATAATTTTGAATTAAAAATAAAATGTTGTTTCAATTTAAAATGTTTGATTTAAATAAAATAAAAAATCGAAGAAAATTCAATGAAAAATGAATAGAGAAAGTTTTAAGAGGAAACTAAATTTGATTGAATAAATAGGATTCAGATGAGAATAGGTCATGTAAATAACTTTCTCCATTTTTATTTTACTTTTAATCGTATTCTTTTAATATTTTTGTTCATTTCAAATTTTTATATTCTCTCATCTTTCATGATTTTTTCATTTTTATTTTATTTATTTATTCATTTTGAATTTGGTTCAAATTCTGAAACAATTCCAATTTATCAATATTTAAAAGGTTTTATTTTTACTTTTTTTTTTTAATTTTTTTAAATTTTTTTTTTGCAGAACTATGTTTACCAGGTCAATTACCTTTAACAAGTAATAAAAATGTTAAAGCTTGTTCACCACTGTGTCCATTTGGTGCAATTTGTTATAAAGGAATTTGTTGTGTGTCTGAACCGCAATGTCGGCATCCGTCTTTTCGGTTTTTTTTTCTGCTTTTTAGATTTGATTTTAAGAAAAAGTTTGTTCGGTTTAAGAACATCAACAGGACATCCATGTCTTCCAAATGTTCAAAATAATTGCCCGGAAGGTTCATTGTGTGTTGCGAGTAGTCAAGATGGAATGTTTATATGTTGTTCGTCAAAAATTTCCGCAAGGTTTTCATCACTGAAAATTATCGTAGCAAGAAAAGAAAACGTTGAATTTAGGGGTTTTCCAACAATTTTAAAAAACAAAAAAAATCCATTAAAACCACAAATTTCAAATGAAATAAATATTGAAATGAGCCAAGTTTGTCCAGGTATTTCAATTCAAATTTTTAAAAATTTTAAATAAAATTTAATTCGAAGAATCCCATCCAATTGTTGCTCGTGTTGGTCAAAGTTTAGTTCTTTGTAAAGATTGTCAACAAGGGTAAAAATTTAAAAAATAATTCTCATTTTTTCTGAAATTTTTTCTTAAAAATTAAAGAATTTGTGCAAAATTTCGAAAAAGTTCTGTTGAAGTTTGTTGTCAAAATTCAAATGATATTTGTGGTGCTGGAAGTCATGTATTAATGGATAGTTTTATACCAAGAGATTGTTCAAAACATCCATGTGATAATGGGTAATTAATTATTCATTTTAAAATTAAAAAAAAAAAGAATTTAGATTTGAATGTTCAATAACACCATCTGGCTCAAGAGTTTGTTGCTCATTAGCTCAATGTCCAAGTGGAGTTTTTGCTCGATCAATATGTGCTGCTGGTTGTTTAAGAAATGAAAAATGTGTTTCAATTCAAAATGAAATGTTTATCAAACAAAAAAATCCTTTTCAATTTTTTAATTTCTTTAAATTTTTCAGGTGGTGTTGCCCATTATTTTCAGAAGTTCGATCGCGAGAAATGCAATGTTCAAACAAAACCAACGGAAGAAAATTAATCGGAAAATCAAAATGCGATCCTCGTTTTCCCTTGTGCCCACCGTTAACAAATTGTCAATTAAATTCTGAATCAACCGCTCATCTTTGTTGTCCAACGGATCAAAAACAAGAAGAACGAACAAGTATTTTTCCGAAAAAAATTAAATGTAAAAAGGGAAAATCAAAAATCAATAAAATAATTATTTTTGAAGCTCAAAATAAGCAAATTTCAACTTTTTCACCAAAAAAACCAACAACAACAACAACCGAATCAATAATTATCGAATCAGAAGAAATGTGGACTTTTTTTCCTTCTTTTTTTTTATGAATCCGAAATTTTTTATTTTCCAGTTTAAAATGTCTTGATGGTTCTGATTCTCTTTTTATCAATAATCTAAGTGTAATGTGCTCAAAACTTGGAGAATTATGTCCTGAAGATGGATATTCATGTAAATTATCCGATGTTGATGATGTTTTTGTCTGCTGTTCTGATCTTCAAACATTTACACCGAAACTTCCAGGTTCATTCATTTTTGGTCTTTTTGTTTTTAGTTGAACTTAATTTATTTTTGTTAAGATTCGAAGCCTGAAACCATAACTTCCTCAGTTATTTCATCTTCAATGGAAAAAACACCGACATGTCCGTTTTCTTATATTCCATCAATCAAAGAAAATCAAGAAATTCAACGGTGTTTAACATTATTTTCATTTGAGTAAGTTTATTGAATAAATTATTGATTTTTTGATTGATTTTTCAGCTGCCCATTTGGATATACTTGTTTACCATCATCAACAACTGATACATATTTGTGTTGTATGAGAAAACCTTTAATTTAATTATTTTTAAAAAATATTAATTAATTCCGTGTGTTATTTTGATAAAAATCAATGTTTTAATCATCTGAACTTTTTCATCATTCACTCAAATAATTTTTCAACTAAACTCGACTAATCCAATTAACAACAACAATTCACAATGCCAAAAGTAAATTTGTTGAAAAAAAAATTAGGAAAAAAAAGACAATTTTTAGAAAATAAGCATTTGGACAGCCGCTGGACAATTTTTCAATATGATCAATAGAAATTCTAAAAAATATGAGAAAAGAACAAATTTAAAAAAGAATCAAAATCGATTTGTTCTGAAAAAATTTGAAAAATCTGAAATTGATAACGAATCATCTTATCAAATTGATTCAAAATCTGAAATTTTGACACCAAATTCGCTTAAAATTGTTCCCTTTGTTGAATCTCATTCTCCAATGATGACAAGTGTCGAATCAAAAAAAATCAATAAAATCACTGAAGAAATGATTGATTTTTGGAATTTGATGACGTTAAATGAAAAATTCATGGAATCTTTTGTTACTGAAAGGTTAAAAATTGGTTGAAAATGATCAAATTTTTCAATTATTTTCAGTTTTCCATCAATTTTTGAGAAATTTTCCAATTATTTTTCTGAAAAAACTGATATCGAATCTGGTTTTGAATCTGAAATTTGCTCAATCAATCATAAAATCAAATGTTTATGTTTTGGATGTTGGAAAAAAAGACGAATTAATATTCAAAATTCAAATATTTTATTTTCGACATCACCAATCGATTCGTTAGAAGTTTACAAAAAAAGTCGAAAAAACAAAAAATCAAATGAAAATGGTTTTGATTCTGGAATAGAAGCTGACTCTGAGCCAGGTTTTTAGAAGAATTTTTTCTTTGCCAATTTTCCAAGAAGAAATTTCTTTTTTTAAATTCAGATTTTAATTCATATCAAAGTCCAATTTCATCGTCACCTGTTTTTATTCCAATTCTTCACCAAAATCGTATAAAAGTGGAAATTGAAAAAACTCAAAAAAGTGAAATATTGGAAGTGGAAAAAAATGAAAACGCAAAGAAGAAAAATGATGAACAACTTGAAAACAAAATTCGGATTCAAGCGGAAATTATCGAAAAATTAATTGAATTAAACAAACTTTTTCTTTAAATTTATTTTTATAAAAATATTTTTGAAATATTTAAATTTAATCAATTTTTTTGAAAAATTATCTTCAGTGAGAAGCTTTTATGCTAATTCATCAATTATAATTTGCAATTTTTCGTTATTTTGAAAAATTTTGGAGGCTTTCAATACCTTTTTTATTTCTTCAATTTTAAAATCAAAAAATTGAATTTAAAAGGAAAAAAAATTTTTTTTTTTTGTAATTAAAAATAAAAATTTCTCACAAAAATCTATTATTATCATCTTTTTTATCGTAATTTTGTTTCTCTTTTAAATTTCTATTTCGCCGTCTTTTTATTGAATTGATTTTCGGCTGGGTTGAAGGGTGGGTTTTAGTTGTCATAAAAATGGTATCATTTTTATTCACAGCAAATACAAATTTTTTTTTGTTTTTTTTTTTTCATTTTTTTTTAAAGTATATAAATTTGCTTCAGAATTGTTTGAAATGAATATTCCATTGCCAACACCAAAAAAGGAATCATATCAAAAAAGTTTAATGTTTCGAATTCCATCGGAAAATACTTGTAAGTTTTTTTTTAATTATAAAAAAAAAGAAATAGAAAAAGCTTGATTTATAGTAGAAACACTTCATGAAATGCTGGATAATAAAATGTCAAAAAAATCATTGAGAAAATCACTTCGAGGAATTTCAAATCCATATGAAAGAGATGACAATTTAAATAGAGAAGATATGGTTTTTGAACTTTTTAAAATTCCAAATAAAAACGAAGCATCGATTGGAAAATTATTAACTGTAAATTTAAAAATAATCAATTAACAACAAAAAAAAGAAGAAAGAATTGGTTTCAAGGTTCTTCGATCTTTTGGTCTTCGTGATGATGACCCAAGACTTGTTCCGATGATGAAAAAAATTGAAGAAATTGAAAAAATTGTTGAAGAAAAAAGTCTTGAAGCAACAGAACAAAAACATTGGAAATTAAAGAAAACACATTTTAAAGAGTAAAAAATATTTTTTAAAAATTTAAAAAAAAAATGTGATTTTTCAAGGTGCATAAGTTTAAGCATTGATATTGTTTGTCGAGCACTTCAGAATGATTTAATTATTCCACAATGGAAATTATTTGTTGAAAATATTCGAAAAATTTACAAAGATTGCAAAGAAATTGAAGAAGGAAATGTTGCAACTTATATTCCACAACTCGCTCGACAACCATCACATTTATGGGCTGTTTCAATTTGTACTGTTGATGGTCAAAGGGTTTTTCAATTTTTTATTTTTCAAATTTTCCCCAAACATCATAAAATGAACATTAAAACAAAATGATTTTTATGTTTTGTTTTCCTTCAATTTTTTTTAAATGATAAAATTATTTTGGAATCAAATAATCAATTAAAAAATATATTTTAGGCATCGTTTGGAGATGTAAAACATCGTTTTTGTGTTCAATCAGTTTCAAAAGCTTTTAATTATGCAATTGTTGCATCTGACATTGGAGCTGATGCTGTTCATTCATATGTTGGACAAGAGCCAAGTGGAAGATTTTTCAATGATATTTGTTTAGATTCAAGAAGTTTTTAAAATTTGAACAAAAAAATCTTAAATAATTATTTAAATTAAGATAAACCTCATAATCCAATGGTGAATTCAGGAGCAATTATCATAACATCATTAATTAAAAATAAAATGAATATGGCTGATCGATTTGATTTTGTATTTTAAAAAAAATTATTTTTTTAATTAAAAAAAAATATTTTTAAAGACTTTGAATGAATATCGAAAAATTGCTGGTTATGAATATATTGGATTCAACAATGCAACATTTCTATCGGAACGTGCAACAGCTGATCGAAATTATGCTTTGTCATATTTTATGAAAGAAAATAATTGTTTTCCAAGAGAAGTACACATTTTTTGAAATAATTTATTGTGAAAAAATGAAAGAAATGAAGATTTTCAGACAGAATCCCTTACAGATGCGATCGATTTTTATTTTCAACTTTGCTCTGTTGAAGTGACATGTGAAAGTTTATCAGTAATGGCAGCAACATTGGCCAATGGTGGAGTTTGTCCAATCACAAATGAAACTTGCGTTTCACCAAATTCATGTCGAGATGTTCTTTCATTGATGTACAGCTGTGGAATGTATGATGCTTCTGGACAATTCTCATTTAATGTTTTTTAATTTTTTTTTCTTTTTTCATAATTTTTTATTTTATTTTTTTTACAAAAATGAATAATTTAAAGGTTGGACTTCCTGCAAAATCCGGAGTATCAGGTGCAATGATTGTTGTTGTTCCAAATGTGATGGGAATTTGTCTTTTTTCACCGCCATTGGATCATCTTGGAAATAGTTGTAAAGGTGTTGCATTTTGTAAAGTAAAATTATTTATTTTCATTCAAATTTTTTGAAAAAAATAATTAAAAAAAATTTTTTTTAGAAACTTGTAAAAACATTTAATTTTCATAATTATGATTCACTTTTACATTCGGCAAGCAGCAAAATTGATCCAAGACGTCGAGATATTCGAGAACGAGATCGATTAGTTCCAGTATTTCATGTAGCTCGAGCTGGAGATTTATCAGCAATGAGACGTTTATATTTACAAGGAGAAGATTTAAATGTGACGGATTATGATAAAAGAAGTGTTTTACATGTGGCAACAACTGAAGGATTTGAAACGATGGTCAAATTTTTAGTCAACGTTGCAAAAGTTGATGTCGATGTTAAAGATAGATGGGATCGAACGCCGTTGGATGATGCAAAACATTTTAAACATTTCAAATTGGTTAAATTTTTAGAAAAAGCATTGAAAAGAACTGAAAATAATCGAAAAGACTCAGTTTCTTCAATTGATACAGATGAAGTGGATGGAGAATCAGATGGTGATGGTCTTACAGAAAAACCAACTTTTACACTTGAATCATAGCTTTTTTTTGTTGAAAATACTTTTCAGTTTTTTTTTTTAAGAAATTTGAAATTTGTAATTAAAATTTAAAATTTTTTTAAATGAAACTAAATAAAATTTTTACTATACAATTTTTTCTATAAAAATTACAAAATGTGCAATCTGATCGATAATATTTAATAATGGAAAGCTTATGAATTTTAAAAAATTATTAAAAAACAATTTTTTTATTGAAAAAAAATACAAAAATAGACTATTTTTTTATCTTTTTTAAAATTATGTCATCGAATTTTGAAATTGTTTGGTTTGAAATTTTAGAAAGAATAACCTCTTGGAATATATTTTTTTTATTTTGAAAAAAAAACTTTTGTTGAAAACTTTTGAAATGTCGAAACAATTTCAAATTGATTTATTATGTTTTTCTGGTTTGAAAGATCAATTAACAATATTTGATGTTTGTTTGATTAGAAAAATGATTTAACAATAAAATGTTTTATTAAATTTTTTAATTTATAAATGATCGATTTTTATTTTTTATTTAATCAAAAATATTTTTGTTTGATTTAATAGAAAGAAAAAATAATGAAAGCTCAAAACTCAATTAATTGACAAACACATTTCGTGTCGAGAACTTTAACAAATTTCTTGTTACGTGCCTTTGAAAACAACTGGCGTCTCTAAATTGTCAATATTCGACCGAATTGTTTGATGGTGTCTGTTCACTCTCATCAACGCTAACCTATTTTAGTTTTTTTTATTATTTTCGCATTATTTTTTTCTAGTTTAATTTCACTTTTTTTTTGTTTGATACGAATCAAGTTAGTGTTTAAAAAATCAAGTTTGAAAGTGTAAAATAGTTGAAATCAAATTAAATTTTTTATTAAAGATTCTTGGCATTATATTTTATAAAAAAAGTATTTTTATTATTATCGAATTAAATTTCTAAAGTTTAGACCAGTTTTGATTTTTAAACATTTTTTTCTGTTTTCCATCATCCAAGACTCACATGATTTTTTTTGTTTGTCCTCAAGTTTTTATTGCTATCTTCTTTTTTTTGTTTTCTATTTTTTCATTCATACAATCTAAATCAATTTTTTTTATTTTTTAGTTTTTTTTATATTTTCAAATTAGTGACATCTGAATCATTTAAATTGATAAGAGAAAAAAACGTTCAATTTCATTTTTTAATTCATGAAAGTCATGTGGTATTAAGTTAGTAAAAACATTTTCTTATATTAGATATAAATGGATAAATCATCGGAATATTTCACTTATATTCCTTGTAAAACTGTTATTTTAAATGAGTTTATTTATTATTATTAAACTTGCACTTTTTTTTATCATTTATAAATTATGACCAAGCACAAATCAAATGTTTTTCTAGAAGTTTCTTGTTTATCTATTTATTACAACGCAACATTTTAACAATTTTGTTTATCACTATACTCTACATTTCAGTGAAATGACACGTAGTCGATGTAAATGCGCTCATCTTCCTATCTTAAGAGAATTATCAAGTGATATTGTTTTGCCCAATTTACCTGATGAAATCATTGAGATTATTATTTCAAATGTTTCACCCACAGAGGTATTTTTAATTAAAAATAATTATTAATACTGATAAAATAAATTGATTATTCAGCTCGTAGCTTATGGTTGGGATAGAATCAGTAAATCATTTAGTTCTGTTATTCATAGGACAATTTGTTCAAAGACGTATTTTTGTGCACTTCATGATCCAATTTGGCAACTTTATTGTGCATCAACCGCCTCATTTGGTTTGAATTAAATTAATTTGAAAAAAAAACAGTAATAAATTTAAAAGGGAGCAATGCTAAATTTGATAAATTATTGGTTCTTCTCATTAAAAAATATTTGTGCCAAGTTGAAAATCTTGTTTTACCAGTCACATTATTTTCACATAGTAAGAACTCTTTTTTTATAAAATTGTTTCAATTTTTTTTGAGTTCAACATGTTTTAATGAAAAATCCCTGTTTGGCAGCGACTAGTGGAACTGCTTGTTCATTCAGATTTCCACAACCAGGTGTTGCCTTCACGAATCTTTCCGAGTTAACAATTCAGGTTTTTAAATGAAGTTTTACTATTCTAATTATTTATTAAATTAAAGGTTGGTTCCGAGTGTGGATCATTAACATTGTCGCATAATTTCGAAAATCTAAAAACTACTTCGTGAGGAGTTTTCTTTCCAAATATCTTGAAATTTGTTTTTTTTTTCAGATCATTATGTAAAACATTAACTAAAATCAATTTAGACATTCTTTTGTCTGACAGAGAAGATGTAACCTGTGCTGGTTTTCGTGAAATTCTTCGATTTCTAAAAGAAGTTTCATGTAATTGTAAGTTTTAAAATTTAAAAAAAAACGACAATTAAATAAAATATTTTAGTTACATTATGGAATCTTCGATTAGTTGATGATACAACTGCCGGACAAGGATGGTCTGGACCAGCAAATCTAAATAGATATAGGAATAAAATGTTTATTTGCTATATAAGAACAATGCTAGAATTGTCACTTTCAATTAATCAACTTGAACTTATTGATAAGAGAAAACCATCACCTTACATGTTAGTGATGGCACAAAGAAGAGCCATTTATATGTTTCCGGAATTCAAAGTATTTATATTAAACAAGATTAATTGATAAATATATCCTTTCAGAAATGTCGACAACTTTTAATTTGCTATGATATTGGACTTATTGCTCCAACGTTTTCACATGAAAACGATAGATTCGATGAGCTGGTTATGTTCGAAGTAAAATATAATGTTTAAAATTAGTGAACAATAAAACAAGATTTAAGGTGGACGAGTCACATGTTCTATATAAATCCGATCTTCTTGAATATCTTAAAACAGCTCATTGTAAGAAATGTTTTAAAATTAATATAAAACAAAATATTTAAAGGTCTTCGTGATGTCCGTGTAGTTATTCCAGCAACGTGGAAAACGCGCGTTTCACGATGCACTCAAGGATGTTTTTCTAATCCAGATTATGCCTGTTTCAGGTAATAGAAACATTGCTTTCATAAAATAAGGTTTAAAAAACTAATCAAAGTTAAAACAATTAAAAATTACAAAAAATTCATTTTAAAATAAAAAGTTAATATCAAATAATTAATTTAAGGCCTGAGGGATGGTTCAGTGTGCCAACCAAGTTACCTGGAACTAATTTCGAAATAATTGAAAATGTTGTGACAATGAAGCATCAAGAAACACAAATTATATGCAATTAATTTAAAATGTCGGCATATTAGAAACTTTTTCTTGTTGTATATTTTTGTATATTTAAAAAACGATGCAATTAATTTGCTGGATAAAATTGTAGTGGAAAAGGAACATTTTTTATTTACTATTTTTTGTTGATTACTTAAAACTATTTTTAAAAGCCGTTTTCCGAATTTCGTTAAATTGACTAAAAAATTTATTTTTTTTTTATGTTTAAAGTTGTAAATTACATTTAATTCAATTTTTAACAGAATTATATACATATTGTTACGGTTTGATAATAATTTTATTTAATGTAGTAATAAAGAAATCTTTTCGATAATTATAGTAATTGGAAAAATATATTTAGGTTCTTTCGTCCTTCTTTATTTATTTATTTTTTTGGTCATATAAATGATTAGTAGAAAAAATTTCAGACTCATCATGTTTATAAATAAAGTTTTGATCTAGGCGCATAAAACATTCAAGTTTTATTTTGAAGGTTTTCTTCTATTAAAAGTGTTTCTTCGGAATTTGTAAGTTTTTTTCTTTTTTTTTTCAATCTTATATTACAAAAAGAAGTTCAAAAATTAAAAAAAATGCCTAATAAGCAACAAGAATTTATCAAAAAAATGAACCTTTTTTTTCATAGTTCGAATTGTTTTTATTTGATAAATTTCATTTCGTTTCGTCCAATTTTTTTTCGGTACTTAAACCTCCACAAACATTTTCAAATAAAATTATTTACAAGTTTAACTCAATAAAAGATAAGATTTTTCTACAGTTTGCGTCTTAAATTTTCATTTCGAACTGTTTACATTAAAAAAAGGAAGCTAAGTTTGAGCAACCAGTAGGGAAGAGAAACGTTTACACAACTTTTGAGATTAGAGCTCATTTACAGAAACTTGTTTGTTTGTTTTTCTTTTCTTTTTTAGTTAATTATATTTGTTAAAGTTTAAAAAGGATTTTTCTAATTTTAAAAATTTCCAATAAAATCAATAAATCTTTAACGTTTTATTGAAACATTTAATTCTTTTTAAATTTAATTTTGATTTTAAAAATTTTTATCACAATGTTAACATGTGACGTTGTTTGATTTTTGTTGGGAAACCCCACAACTATCACATGATAGAAGGGATTCCCCGTACTAAATTATTATCAGTTAAGAAAGTAAGAAAAAGAAAAAAAGGAACTGTGATAGAGAAAAGAAAAAGAATTCTTCTAGTTGTCGTTCGATTTATCAATCACAATTCGTCGTTGTTCTCTTCTTTTTTTTAACAAATATTACTTATCGTGTGACCAACCGATGCTTTGTTAGTATTTTTAGACTCAAAATCAGGAGAGAAGCTTAGATGTATTTTTCTTTTTAAAAAGTATTTTCTTTATTTTCAACAACCCGTAAAATAATTTTTTTGGAAATTATTGAAAAAAAAACGTCCAGTTTTATCATAATTTTGTCCATAATTCATTTAAGTTTAACCATATCATTTTGAAACATCCATTTTTTCTAAATCAAGTTTTTGAAATTCTATTTTGTAATGTTTTTTTTTAATCTGAACATTTTTACCAGTTTACAAAAAGTGAGAAAAAAAGAAAGAAAAAAGCATGTGACAAAAGGAGGAGACTATTTTTTGATGCTTGATAAAATTTTTTCAATTCGCACGTTATTCTTTTCTCTTTCTCTTTTCTTCTCTCGTTTTCTTCTTAACTGTTTATTATTTTTTGTTTCTTCCCATCATTTTAATCACCATCATTATTTTTTATTAATATTCTAATGACGTAGATTTTTTAATTTCAGTTTTGTCAAACAATGGACAAAGAACACAATTTTTAAAACAGAATTACAAAAGTTTTTAAAATAGAATGAATAGAATATTTGAGATGAAGACCCATTGATAAGTATGAACAAATATCGATTGATTTTATGTTCTAATCAATCAATGATATGTTTTATTCTTTGCGAACTTTGACTCAATTTTTTTATTTGTTCTTCTTAATATAAATGTTTTATTTAGTTGCTAAAAAGTTCACTTCACCACTTTTCTAAATATTTATTTAGGATATACACACAATTATTTTAAAAAAGAGTACAGCAATTCATTTTTTTCGAAATTTTTTATCTTTTTATAATAAACAAATCAAATTATTCTAACTTTTCTTCTTCAATTTTGTTCGAAAAATAGCAAAAAATGGCCTAGAAAAGTAAATGTTTCTCAATACGACACTCCGCTTCAATTCGCAATTTTTCCAATGATTTTTACACTTTTGTTGTTCTCTGTTTTATCTTCAAATTCAAATTGAACGTTTTTTATAATTTAGAAATTTTTTTAAAATGAAAAATACATTTTCAGAAAATCGAGTAAAAACAGAATCAAAACAGTGATATGGAAAACAATGTAGATTCGGCGACTGGAACGGTAGTGCAACCAGTTTATAGTAATTCACATATTCCGAAGTTGTCAAGATTGGTAATCTTAAAACTTGCTGAATGTGTTGAAAATGGTAATAATTTTCAATTTAAAATAATTAAAAAAACTATTTTTCAAATAAAATTTAGATGAATTGCCGCCGTTTGGAAGCCCTCTGCCGTCATGTTACAGCAATGAAATTGTGGAAATTCTGCGAGAAAGAAAAAAATTAAATACTCATGCTTTGCAAACCATGCATCGTTTTAGATTTCAAATCACAAAAGTATGAAAATGTTTGAAATGTAATCGAAAAAAAATAAATTAATTACAGATGGATTTTACGGGAAATAAAATTTCCTTTGACGATTTGCATTATTGCCATCAACATGATCTAAAATCTTTTAGATTAGGGGATATGGACTATCAACCAAGTAAATTAAAAATACTTAAAATGCAAAACAAAAGCTTCAATTTTCAGATACAAATAAAATTCAAGTTGCCGTTGTCTTGTCGACGGCTTTAAACGCAAACTCGCGACAAAATTTAAAACATCTGGATTTGAGTGGAAAATTGAGAATCACGTCAAGTTGGCCACAATTTGTATCAAAACATTTAACAAATTTAGAAAGTTTGGCGTTTGCCAATAGAAGTACGGCAAATGAAACCCTGTCGCAAGTAATTATTCAAAATAATTATTAATTATTTTCAAATCCAGAATGAGTAAAAATGTGTTTTTTTTTTGAAGATTGGAGCAAATTTATCAAACCTTCGTTATCTTGACATTTCAAACACATGTGTTACCGATATTTCTTGCATTTCTGGAATGAAAAATCTCGAAGTTTTGATTATGTATAATTTGAACATTTTAAAAGGAGATGTAACAGATACATTATCAAATTTGACGAAATTGAGAGTTTTAGATATTTCAAGAAAAGTCAATAGTGATTATTTACAAGAAACGTACTTTTTTTTTTTTTCAATACTTTTCTAAACTTATTGAAATATTTTCAGTTCTCAAGATGCCCATCTTGATTTAGCATTAGGAATTTACAATAGATCTTTAAAAGCGATTGAATTAAAATTGCCAACACCATGGAAAGAATTGAGAGCAATCGATATGTCTGGTTTAAGCATTGTACAATTTGGAACAGATATGGCACTTGAATTTGTTCACCAAATAATTGAAGCCCATCCAAAGTTGGAGCAAATTGCACTTTTAGGTAAATGATAAAACAACATTCTATTGAATATTATTCGAGTAAATTTTTAGCAACACCTCTTGACTCACAAATCGTCGAATATCCTGGAAGACATTTACAAGTCATAAATGCTGCAAGTCGAAAGTTAGTGCTTTTTGCTCTTCAACATTATGCAAATCTTGACAGGTATTGGTTTTTTTCTTTTAAATAAAAATTTAATTTCATGTTTTTTAGAGCTGCCTTCACAGCACACGCTTTACACTCGGTTTATTATCTACTTCAATCCGGATATGATAAATTCACACAAGAAGAACTAGGAGAATGTCTTCGATTGGTAAGAAAAAACAGTAAGAGAACAAAAAAAGTTGCATTTTGTAGGTTTGTCTTTCAATGAAAAAATACCTGTCAACATTAGCAGTTCAAATTGCAGGAAGTGCTTGTTTATATCATTTATGCAAGTAAGTTTTAATTAAAAATTAACATTTTTCTTTAACGAAACATTAAAATTTAAAGAATGAAACGAATAAAAAGGCTGTCAGTGAAAGATGTGTGTAATTGTATTGAAAGATCATTAGATGCAGCAGAATATTATCGAAGCATGACACAATTGCAAAAAAATGTGTGGTTGACAATTTGTAATGATTATTTACTACATTTGGAAGGAGTTGATTTTTATCGAACTTGTAAAGTTGCATTAGATACAATGATCTCAAATCGAGATGCCAGCGTTGAAAGGTGTGACAAAATGTTTTTCATAATTGTTCAATTTAAAATTTAGAATGACAATTGCAATTGTATCAATAGTAACACCAAAAATGAGACCAAAAGAAGCTCAATCATTAACAATTGATGATAAATATGTGAAACATTTAGTCAAGATAATGCATGATTATTTAGGTGATTTTCCTGTTTTATTAAATTTTAAAATTAAAAAAAAACGTTTTAGAAGCGTATCATAGAGAAAATAGAGGAGCTCATGAAAGAGAAAATGACAACACGTTGTATACATTAAAGTTTACATTAAGTGCTTTGTGGAATTTAACGGGTTATTTTTTTATATTTTTTAAAATCTTTTACTTAAACAAACATTTTAGACGAATGCGATGAAACATGCGACATATTTTTAAAATCTGGTGGTGTCGAAATTGCATTCAAAATATTGAAGGTTTTTTCTTCTCATTGTAATGTACAAACAAAAGTTCTTGGAATTTTGGTAAGATTATTATTAAAAATTTATTACTTAAAAATATGCAAATTTTAAGAATAACGTAGCTGAATTAAACAATATTAAAACATCCATACTTTATGTCCCAGAACATATAAACACATTATTGTAAGCTTATTTATACTTTATTAAATGATGAAATTGAATAAAATAAAAATGTTTCATTTCAGAGAATGTTTAGAAGGTAATTTTGACGAAAAAGACAGCAAAGGTCGTTATCGAGATGTTGAAAGATCTTATTTTGCTGCTGGAATCCTTGCAAATCTTTTAGTTGTAAAATCAGCATGGGAAAGCAATGAAGTGCGTGAACATGTCTGTGAACGTTTATTAGAATCAGTTGATCAATGGCCTCAATTACCATCTGCAATGGTTTCTTATAGGTAGAAATAATTAGATTCATTAGAAAAAGTTTGTTAAAGTTTGAATAGTTTCAGATCATTTGCTCCATTCAGTCGAATAATCAAAGAATCGAAATCAAATGGTGCAATTATGTGGTGTTTATGGGGTATTCATCATGTACTAAAACATCGTCAAACAACTAATGCTCCGAATTGTAAAAAAGGGTAAAACACATTCTTTTTGTTAATTTCTTAAAACTCTGAAACAAAACATCCAAAATTTTCAGATATGTTCACATGTTTTTGAAAAGTAATATTTTCCTGATATGCGAAGAAATTGCTCATTGTTGCTTCATGAGTTTTGAATTAGATTATCGTGTTGTTCAAATTGCGCGTGAAATTATGGAAACAATTCGTTCAGAGTTAACCGATTAATTATTCGCTTGCTTCAATTAAACATATTTTTCATAATCATACTTATAATACCGGTTTAACATTGCTCTATGTGCCTCATTTCAATTCAACGTAGGTTTTTCTTGAGTTTTTTCCTGAATTAAAACGGGTAGAATTTTGCCACTTCAATTGTTAATTTTTTGAACTCATTTTTTTTGTTAGATTGTTGAAATAGCTGTTGAATAACTTGTGAATAGCGTGTCAAATGTTCGAAAATTGATTAACATGTAAAAAAATGTTTTTGCCATATCAGAAGATTTGAATTCCATTAAGACCCTTTTTTGTCAAACGAAATACATTTTCAAGCATTTGATGCGACACTTTGACTAGAAATACTTGTATGTCAAACTTTCCCAATTTATATTTTATTTTCACAAATTGCTATTTGTCTTACTCATTCCAATATTTATTGCGGGTAACCCGTTGTTCGTATCCCTTCAATCAAATACAGTTTCAAACATTTTTACAAATATTTTCTCCTCAAATTTACTTGTACCCTATTATGAGATATGCATATATACATATATTATATATTTCTATTGTTTTCTTTTGAGTTTTTAAATAAGCTCATAAAATGTGTTGTTATTAGAAAATAGAGCAAAAGATCTACATATTGAGGTTTCAATAAGTAAAAAGAGTATTTTTCAGGCACAAAAAAACAGTTGAACTTTTTCAAATTATGAAAAATTTTGACAAATTAGAAAAATAAAATTTAAAAAAAAATTTTCCTACAAAAAAAAATTAATTTCGATTTTTTTAAACATTTTTGAATTTTCACCCACAAGTTCCTCTTCCTCGCGAAAAAACTATTTTTACGGAAAAATTCGTTGTATCTTCCACATGTTGTTTAAAAAGATTTTGATGGATTCCATTTACAAACCTCATGTGTACTTGTCAATTGACAAAAAATAAATTTGGAACTTGTGGTCGAACGAATATCGAGCAATATCATCTGATAAATATTTTAATTATTTTTCTTCCTACAATTATTATTTAAATTTTCTCAACTAACTTCGCCTTTACTATTCACAAAAAATGAGGACATATATGGAATTGCAAAATCACTCGATAATCTATGATAAAATTCTAAATTTAAACCAAAAAGCTATAAAAATTAAAAATTTTTAACATTTTCACGTTATCACAAACTTTTATTGAATGACCTTTGGCATCACCAATTAAAAGCATTTCGTTAACATCAAACTGTAATCCAGCAGGATACAAAAAACCCTTCAAATCACACATTTCATTTGCTGGTTTGAATTCCTGAATTAAAAAAAAACTATAAATTTTAAAAATTAATGTTTGCCTCTACCTCTTGAATAACATTTAAAATATTAAATGTAACATTATCCCAATTTGTATCATTCACTTTTAATAAGAAAACACTTCTTGATCCCAAATCAGAAATTGCAACTTTGTCATTAATCGAAGCCAGAAAACTTGGATTGACTGATTTTGGAAGAATAAAATCTTTGGCTCCAACATTACATTTGAAAATTCGAAGACGTCGAACAATTCGATTCGAATCTAATGAAAGAAAATTTCCAGCAAATGATTTCGCCAATCCTCTTAATTGTGAATTAATTTGATAAATTGGTTGAGAATATGACACAACAATTGTTGTCATTTTAGTATTTAAATTATAAACCAAAATCATATAATTTGATTTTGGTTTTTCAGAACATAAAATTGCAATTGATTCTCCTTCATTATAAATAATACATGCTGAAGGATTTCGTAGTGTTTGACTTTCAATTGCACTAACTCCTCTCATTTCTATATCATTTCCAACATTAATTCGAAGAATTTTTTGTTCATCTCGTTCACAAATAAACCAATCACATCGAAATTCATCATAAACCACACTTAATGGATATGAAAACTTTTCATTCGATAATTCACCAGAAAACGGGCATTTTTGTTTTTTCAACTTTAAATCTTAATTATTCTTATTTTTATTTTAATTTTTTATGAAAATTTTTCTTACATGTTTTATTTAATTTTATAAAATTTTGAAATTCTAATTTTGGACTCTGTAAAAGTTTGCAGAAAAAAAACTTTAAAAACTGAAGAACAACTAACTTTTATTAACTGAAGTTCAACCGAATAATCATTTTCATTCTTTTCTTTGTTTTGTTTGGGATTCTCCTGCTTTTCTCTAATTTCACCAACTGAATGACTTCCCTCAAGATATACTTCAACTTGATCTGAATTATTTTCTTGATTCTTATCATAAAATATTTTTTTTTGAATTGTTTTCGCCAGTTGAATCTTTGATTTAATCTAAAAAAATGAAAACTATGAATAAATTTGTACTCAAATGACCGACGAAAGTTTCGAAGAATTGAATTTCTTCCAAATTTATGTTTGGAAAAGGAGTTTCCAACAACTCTTTGAAGATTTTCGTCAAATGAATTTGATTTTCTGAAAATTTAATTTTTCTTTACATTTTTTGAAATTTAAAGAACCTTTAATTGCGTTCATTTTTTCCCTTCATTCAGTTTTCTGGAATTAATTACTATGATCATTTTGATTCATCGTACAAATTTTATGAAACCATAACCGGAAAAAACCGGAAAATATGTATTAATTGAAATAAAAAACTTCATACAAATCAACAAAAACCTGATAAACGAAAAAATAAAAATTTTACTTTCTTAAAACCTAAAAAAACATTTTTGTAAATAAAAAAGTAGAAATAAATAATTGATTTTCAAAGAAAAATAAATATATTACACTTTTTAAAACTTTGAATGAAAAAAATGTGAGTATCCCAGATTAAAAATGTCTAATGCCGTAATAAAAATAAATACATTTAATGCAGAAGTTTAACATTTTTCCTTAAACTCGTCCAAACTTTCTTTTCTTCTTTTTTTTTCAAGTTCAACAATGTTTCTCTTGTTGGATTTGGAATAAAATCAATTTTTGACGTTCTGGTTCGAACTTCATTTTCAACTTCTTCCGTTTTAAATGAAGCTACATGAGTTGGTTCAACTTCCATTGATTCATCAACTTGAATCATTTTTCTTCTTTTTTTCTTTGGAGTACATTTCTTTCTATTTTTCTCTTTTCTCTCATTTCTTTCGATTATTTCAATTTCATCTGATCGAATCCCTGGTATTTCTGTCATTTGAACTGAAGGTGCTCCACGTATTTGTCTTAAACATTCTAATATATCAGTTTTTAATGTTCTTATTAATTGAGGTGAATTTTGATCGCTATGACGAAGAACCAATTGTGGTTTTAATAAAAAGCCAGGTGTAAAGTATTGGTAATATACTAAAGAAAAAAAACTTAATTTTTTTTTAAAACGAATTTAAACTGACATGCTGATTCTGGAATTTCATTTGGCATTTCAACTCCTAAACAAACACCGGTTTCATTTGCCCAGCATCTAGCAACATTTCGTAATGTATATCCTCCTCCGCCCACAACTAACATTGGTTTTCTAAATGATTTAACAAACCGGACACATTCGGCATGACCATCAAAACTAAATGTTTATTTTTGAAATAATTTTTTTGAATTTTTATTCAAAAATTACCTCAAATTAAATGATCCCAGTCGATCTTCTCCAAGTGAATCTGATCCACATTGAAGAACAACGGCTTCTGGATCAAAATTCTCCATAACTGAATTGATAACTGGTTGAAATATTGACTGATAATCTGAAGCTTTTTTTTTCAATTTTGAAGAACATTTTAAATTATTTTTCATACTAAAATCACTAATTCCTTCATTTAATGGAACATTTACAGCAAAATATTTTCCAGCATCAACTCCCCTATCATAAAGACTTCCTGTTCCAGGAAAAAAGTTTCCATATCTATGAAAAGATACAGTCATAACTCGATCTGTATTATTAAAAGCTTCTTGAACACCATCACCGTGATGAATATCAATATCAACATACAAAACCCTCAAAACATTATAATTGAATTTTTGATTATCGATTAATCTGTTTTTTACCGTTTGTGATATTTTAACAATTCAAGAATTCCTAGAACAATGTCATTTACATAACAAAATCCACTGGCTTCTCCTTTTTTCGCATGATGTAAACCACCTGGCCAGTTTATAACAATATTATTTAATTTATGATTTAATCGACGAGCTCCTTCAACTGAACCACCCGCATATAATGTACAATAATCATACATTCCAGCAAAAATTGGGCTTGAAAAACCAATTCAATTGTGTATTTATTTTTAAATATAAAAGATACCAATCTTCTCCAATATTAAAATTGGCTAACATTGGCTCAAGTTCACTTGCGCACATTGGTGAAGCTTTTTGTAAAAAATCAATGTATTCTCGTGAATGAAACGTTCTATTATTATTATTTTTTATTTGAAAACCATTTTGATCAATGAAAAATGTCTTACAATAAATCACTTGCTTGTAACTTTGGACTTTGTACTACTTTCATTTTTTTATGTAAACCATATGCAACAACTAAATCATTACAAGCTGTTAATCTTTGCGGTTTCATTGGATGTGATCGTCCTGTTTAAAATTTATTGTTTTGTTGATTTTTATTTAAGAATTAAAATATAAATAGAAAATATATACCGTAATGAAAGCTTCCAACATCATTATGATAATAATAAACCACTTCATCTCGTGGCATTTTTTAACTTTTCTGAAAACTCACTGACAATTTTTTTTTGTTTTATTTAAAATTCCAAATACGCTTAAAGATATAATACATAAATAATTTCATGGATAAAGTTTTTAAAAGTTGTAAACAGTTTTATTGGTACTGATAATTAAATAAATTTTTAAAATTAAAAAAAAAAAGAAACAAAAGAAAAGAAACAAAAGTCATTAAATTCCATTGAAAATGCTTGAAAGAATATTAAATAATTCGTCTTTTTTTAAAAGACAAGCAAAAAATGAAACGAATTTAAATAACCAACCCGTGAATTCAAACAAACAGAGATTTGAAAACAGAGATGAATGATAGCAGTCAAAAGTTGACAAAGATCAGCGACAACAGATTACATAAATAGCCTATTTCGCGATAATTATTGAAATACAGAAAAAAAAACAAATAAAGACCGGTGAAAATTAAAATTACGATAAAAAGAGAATATTTTGTATCATTGGATAATAATGGAAAATAAAAAAGAAACCATTAAAAATTGCCCGCACAATTAATTGGGTAGTAAGAGATAGTCATTTTAGGTAGTTGATCAGTTTCCATTTCTAGATATACAATAAAACATCTTAGGCAATTGAAAAACAAACATTTTGAACATTTTTACAAGTATAGAAATTCCATAAAAACTTTATGAATCAAAATTTGAATTATTTTCAAACACATGTTTTAATTGATTTGAAGCAATCAATTTTATCAATCAACGAAAATGTTTTCGGATCGATTAATTATTAAAACCCAATAAATACGGTCCAATCAAGGGAAATCCGAAATATTGCCGTAGGCTCAACATATAAAAAAGAAAGAAGACAACAATTTTTGATAGGTTAATGCCCTGCACCTGCACGCACTGGTGTAGTTTGTAAAAGTGGAGATGGTTGAGCAGACAAATTTTGAATACTTTGATGACGAGTTGTAGAACATGGCAATGTAGGCGTCTAAATGAAAAAATTAAAATAATTTTTATCATAAAAAATGGATTAATTCATACAATTGCGGCCGTTTCTATTGCAGTTGTGAAATTTAATGCTCGGTGTGACACAACTGGTCGATTTGTTTCTATATGTTGAACATTTCGAACTGGTGTAGATGTTGTTGAAACCGGAGAATCGGGCACAGCTCCACTTATTTTGCGGGCTCCGCTTGACATTGATGATATGGACGCCACTGATGGAACACTTGATAAACCTTTTGCTTCTTCTTCAGTTGTTGAGGTTTGATTTAATTCCGATAACAATTGTGACAGTGTAAAACTGCTTTCTAATCTTGAAAGTGCTAACCAACAAAGGTGAGATTCATGTCTTCGTAGTTTTCTGAAAAAAATCGAATATTTTTGTTGAATTTTTTACTATTTAAAACATACTGTCTTCCTTCTCCCGAATATCTTGCCAAATTTCTCAAGATTAAACTACTTGTCAAACGAATACTTTTTGTAACTGGACCCTCTGCTTCATCTGTTATTTCTCTTGTCAAAAAATTGAACGCGTGCCGTCTTATCGCTTCGGTTGCTGCATTTTTGGCATAACCCGGATGATTACTGATGTCTCTTGGAACAATTTCAGTTCTTGCTACAGTGGTAGCTCGATTTGCAATAATTGTTCCATCTCGTCGTTTCTGGGCTGATATTCTCAATTGATTCTCGTTACAATGGGCATCTTGAATGTGTGTGATTAACGACCAACGGTTTCTCGGTGTTGGATCTGTACATCCGTTCCATCGGCACAATAAACGAAGTTCT
Source organism: Caenorhabditis drosophilae (assembly GCA_963572285.1). Taxonomy (NCBI): domain Eukaryota; kingdom Metazoa; phylum Nematoda; class Chromadorea; order Rhabditida; family Rhabditidae; genus Caenorhabditis; species Caenorhabditis drosophilae. The sequence goes on along the minus strand of OY751561.1, from coordinate 4,457,404 downwards.
TCTACTACATGTTCTTCCGAAAGATGTTTCAGAACATGAGCAGGTGACAAATAATAATAAGAGCAACAATCCCAATCACACATATAATCGGTCATTTTCGATGATGTTGGAACTGTTTTCTTCTTATTTTGTACAGAATTTGCTTCATTTGATGTTGTTGGATCACAATCTTCAACTTTCGGTTTAAATGTTTCGCTCTGAAAAGAAAGACTGTTTAATGTCATAAAAACAAGCGTTCAATTTACCTCTCCGTTGACTGTTTCGATAACATTTAATTTAGCAGCAGCAGCAACAATTGACGCTGCTCGACTTGCCATTGAAGTTTTCTTTCTTCCACCTTGTTTTGTGAATCCATTTGTCAATTTTCCATTTGTTTTATCATTTTGATCGTGGTGTTCAATTTTCTGCAAAAAAAAATGTTTATTTTTTGATGAAACATGAAAAAAATTTCATGCAAACAGTGAAAATAACAATATTCATGCAAAAAAAAAACATACAATTCGATTAATTTGCTCCCCTTTTTCAATTTTTATTGCGTTTTTGTTCATTGTTCCGTTTTCATCGAAATGCTCCACTGGTGGTGTTGATTGTCTACCGTTTATCGCATTTTCCTTCTGATTTGAAGATGATTAATAGAACCGTTTTAAGAATTAATGATTGAAAGGGTAAACACATCACACTACAAGCTATTGAAAAAAATGCACCAAAATCACAAAAAAGTTAACTAGAAATGCAAAAAAGCAGGGTGACTAAGAGGATAGAAAACTGAGAATAAGTAGTGAAAAACGTTTGACATATACTCACTTTGTCTGAAGAATTTCCATCATTTTCCGTTTTTATCCTGAAATATATTTTAATAAATAATTGAATTAATAAATGAAAAAAGTACATTGAATGCCCGTTTAATCCATTAACGATTGGATCTCGTTCTGACAACATTTTCTTCATTAATGGATGAGTTTCAACCTTTTCATTTGATGTGTGTGCTGAGGCTGGTGCGAGACCTGTAAGTAATTGAAACTTTGATGTATTAATGAAGAAAAAAACTAACGATGTGGTCTGACTAATCGTATGCCTTGAGCTACAATCATAACACCATTTTCCGCCATACGAAACATTACTTCGGGATATAGATTCTTCATTACCCCGCTAAACATTGCTAAACTTCCGCTCAATGAATGATATTGATTTCTCAAATCATCTACATATGCTGCATACAATTCTCCACGTGGAGTTGACATGGCTGGTTCAAATACGCAACTTTGTTTAATCCATTTTTCAGTTAGATGTTCAACATGACTTTCTCCTGTGTTATTGCTTGGAACTATTGGTTGAACAGGAATCGTTGCACCCAAATTTTGATGGGCTTTAGCAGCTGCTGCTTGTTGACTTAATTGCTGTGCATTTTGTTGTTGAAGTTGTTGGTGATGTAAATTTGATTGAATCACTTGACGAACTGTCATTGATGCCGAAGGTTGAGGTGGTTGGGCCGATATTCTTTGTTGATGCGGAACGTATTGTTGTTGTTGCTGTTGTTGTTGTTGAATAATTTGTACTTGTCCAAACGGTCCTTGTTGACCATTTTGTGAATTTGGCGGAACGTGTGATTGATATTCCACAACTTTCATTCCAGCTAATCCAGCTGGTCCAAAAGACACAGCTTCTAATGTTGCCATTGATATTAATTGTTGTATCGCATTCTTTGAATCTGCTATCATATCACATGCTGTGTCTCCCATTTCGGATATTTGATAAAGACATTCCAGGGTATAAACGCACATCATAATGTCTTTTATACCAACTACATTAAAAATATGTGTAATTGTATTAACTGTAAGCCAGTCGCATATTGTCGTTTCATTTCCTTCAAAAGCACATAATCCAGTTAACATTTCCAGAGATCGTATCAACTACAAAAATATTGAATACAAAAAATGGCGATCGAAAAAATAAAAACCTTGAATTTATCATTGCTAAAAATTCCATCATGTATTATTTTTAAAATAGCATGATGAGAAATATGTATGAGCGTTTTATCAGCTAAGTCCACCTGAATATTTCAGTATTTAAAAATTTAATTTCGAAGAAAACTTACATCTGTTGACAAATTACTCAATGCATCATATGCTGCGGTATACAATGGAGCCCATTGACAAGAAGCGCACAGAATTAAGAATCTATAAAAAAATTGTTACTTTTTTTTTAAAAATACACACAACGAACTTCATAACAGGCCACAATTTTACAATAGTCACTCGATTTGATGGTTCAAATGACAAATTTCTTATAATTGTCGCTACTTGATTTAACCTCCAACACCTGGGATCCTTCACATTATATACATCTGATACTCCGGTAAAAAAGTATTCCTCGTCGTTCTTTAAAAAATTTAAATTAGAAAAATATGCAAAATTATTTTTTAAATGTTTTCAGTGATTAAAAAATGTTGTTTAAAGGTTTACCGAAAACGATTCAGCAACTTCTGGTCCAATAAATAGCTCTAGTAAATCTTTCGAAATTCCTGAATTTGCCCAAAAAGTCTTAAAATCGTGGGAAGTCGAAAGTTTCCAAGAATTCCCCAATTCGATTAACGAATTATCATTTTCTAAAAATGAAGAACATCATATTTTATTTTTAAAATTTTACGAACCATCATAAATACCAGTGTGAGCTACTAGCAATGTTAACAATGTTGGAGCATGACAAACACGTAATTGTCGAGGGCCTGCATGTGAAAGAAGCATGCTGATGTTCATAGCAAAATCAATCTAGATAAACAACAGTTTATTTAAAGCAATTAAAATTAAACCAACTTCATTTGGCAAACCCGACAAAAGAGATTTTGTTAATCGACTATAATCCGGTTCATTTATTATATTTCCGCGTTCATCCCTTGGCACATATTCTAAATTTTGTATATTTTGATAATTTATTTTTAAAAAAAAAAATTCTTTTACCATGTAATCTTGACTGACTAATTGGGCATTCATTTGTGGCAAAAAACGAAGTCGCTCCTCTTCCTCGACTTCTTGACATTTCGTTATCCACATAATCATCAACGTCTCCAATTGTTTCAATTTGTTCAAACTTTGATAAATATCTATTAAATGTTAAAATTAATAAAAAAAAACTTTTAAAATTTTGAAAACCTCATATAAATCAATTTAATTGCATGATCCCCACAGACAATATCATCTTTACAACCCAACATTTCAGCTATATGTGACCATTTATCAGAATTTGCAACCTAAAATACTTCTTATTGATTTCAATTTTTTAGTAATTAAGCATTTTATTACCTTTTGCCATCCTCCAAGTGCCATTACTGTATCATATAAACGATATAAATTTACTTCAACTCCTTGAATATGTGGTAACCTTAATGGCGCATTCCATCTCCTTTTATAAAATACTCGAAGACTGTGATAGAATTCTGTCATTTTTTTCTGCTTTTCTGGTGGATCCGTAAGACCATCAATGTAATTTTCAAGAGCTGATTTTCGTTTTCTGCTCTCCATTTTTTGACGTTTTTTTTATTAGTTTGATATCCTTTTTTTTTAACTATATAAATAACTGACGAATATTTTCGGTTCAAACCGCACCTAAAAATAAATATTTTTTTTCATTTAAAAATAGCTGAAACGGAATTTTTCGTTCAAAATAACTGTACTTAACTAAATTTTGGATGTATTCAAGATGGTTATAAAAGATGCTTTAGAGAAAAGAAACTAAAATTTTAAATGAGTGTGCTTAGACGAAGAGAGTGTTAGAGAAAAAAAAGGTCAGATTCGGTTAGAGACGCAGCGAGGGCAAAACACTATTTATACGCTCAAAGATTTGAACATAATTTGAAAAAAATTACAAAAAAAAGTTTTAAAACCGTAAAAATTTTAGATTTTATATTAATTATGAGGAAATATGACAAGTTTTGAAAAACGTTAAATTTAAGAAAGACTTTTCAAAAAGAAAACTTTTTTATAAGATTTTTTTTCTTTCAATTTTGATAGAAAAAAAAAATTAATTTTCACTTTTCAAAACATATAATTTAACGCTAATTTTTAATACAAAAAACAGGTGCAACAAGGATTTTTCTTCTAACCGGCTTATTTCAATTATAGAACAGAAATGAATACAGCCAAGAAAAAAGAGGAAAACAAATTTGAATCTGTTTTAATTACCTATTTACTTAACAAAAAACATGAAATCATCGATTTTTTAATATAGAAAACTGCATAGAAAAAATTTAAATTACAGGCAAAGAAATTATGGAATTCATATTTTGCAAGAAATACTGTTTTAATTGAAATTTAACATAAATCATTTTAATAGAAAAAGTGAAACAAAATTAAAAGTTAATGAAGAAAACAATTTAAACGACAAATTTTATGATAAGAACTGAATAAAATTCTTAATTGTATTATTTCATGGTAATTATTAATGGGTTAATTGTATAATAATGAAACAATACATTTAATACATTTTGAAAATGGATGTTACGTTGAAAGTATCAAACTACGAGGTAGAAATGTTGTTTTTTAATAATCAGCTGCTGCTGTTTCTCATCCCTTTTTTTTGCTGAAAAACCGCTAAAAGGAAATGAAGAAAAAGAAGCAGTGATGGCGACAGAAAGGATAGGATAACTCGAACGCGATTCTTTTTCTTTTCGCCACCATCACCATCAGCAAGTCAGCAGCAACAGCAACAGGAACAGCAACAGCAGCAGCAGCAGCAGTAAACCAGGTCTGTGTGTTTGGTGATGGTTAGTAAGGCAATTGAGAAGAAAACTAATGCGTTGCGTATCTGCGTAGCGGTTTTCCTAGCGTTTATGTTAGAGGGAGCGTGTAGAGAGAATGCCAGTACGCGCGCTCACAACACCTAAAACCCCGCCGATTGATCGTCTTTCATTTCTTTGTTGTCTCTCTTATACACTCTCTCATAATATTGCACTATTTCGATCGAGAAAAACGAAGCAAGACGCGACCAACACCAGAAGGCAGCCTTCCTTGTCTTTCACTCTACATAAAAAATGACGGTGAACGCAGTGGAGTTGGTCAGAAGAGGGTGTTCTCAGGCCAGTACTAACCATCACCAAATTTGTGAGAATAAATTTATTCGTGATAAATAGATTTCTAATATTTCGATAATATTAGACATTCTTTTTTTTAATATGAAATTAAGTTTGGGAAAAAAAACAGATGAATTTACAATTTGAAAAATAAATATGAAAATTTTTATTAAAAATCATTTGAAAAATTTAATTTAATAAAAAAAAACATAAAAAGAGATTTAAAGTTTAAAAAAATTTTTAAAAATCAGAAAAAGAATTTTAATTTTTGAATATTCGACGGTGTGCACTAGAGCGCACTTTGTCTCTTGTCACATTTAGCACGGTAAAAAAAACATATTAACTTTGCAGTAAATTTGGTTTTTGAAATAATGAATGCCATGAAAAATTATTTTGTTGGAATTAATTTTTCTTGAAATAAATTAGCTTTTGATAAATATTCGTTCAAATTTAATCAAATTTTATTTCGTCATTCAAAAATGTGTGTAGACTACTCTATCCGTAAAAACACAAAATTTCAAAAAAAAAATCACTTATATCATTTTTGCCCTAAAATGTATTAAGAAGTTAAAATTTTTAAAATTTCGCCGTTTATGTTGTAGTTAATATGTGCAAGTGCGCTCTACGGTAAAATAAAGTTTCCCTATTGACTATTTTTAAAAAAAAATCTTTATTATTTTAAGAAGAGTTCGCTTTGCGAGTAAAAAAATTTAAAAAAAAAACAACCATTAAATACCGGTAAATCTTGTTTCAATCGAAAAATTAATTAATTTGAATTTCTTAATGCCACAAGTTCTTCACCATTTTGTGTTTTCAATTTTTCCGGCTGCTCTTTTTTCGGAGATGGCAACAACATTTCGTCAATTTTTGTAAATGGTTTTTCAAATGCCAAAGTGAAAAAGAAGGCCATTAAATATGAAGCAACAACTGCCTCAACAGTGTGACGAAACTAAAAATAAATTAAAAAATAAATCAGAAAAGTTGGAAAAGAAAAAAAAAGAAAAAACCATTTGTCCAAAAGTCGTAAAATGAAATGGTTGCGGTCTACTCAAATTGTAGATTTGTAACATAATCGGATGAAGCAAATAAGCACAAAATGTGATTTTTGACAATGGAACAAATAGTTTCCATGATAAAATCGTATCAACAGGACCACCATTGCCAGTTGTACAAGCAAAAACTACCCAACCAAGAGCCAAAGAATACGCGGGGCGACCAAATAAAATGTAAAGAATCTAAAAAAAAAAACAACAAATTTCAAAAATGAATAAAATTAAACAAAAGAAAGAAAATGGAACCTTCCACCATTCTGAAATATCTCCAGTTTTTGCAAACCAATAAAGACCAAAAACAGAATATAAACCAAGAATTGTTGAGCATGTCCATCCAATTATAACATTTTTCTAAATATTTTTAATTAAAAAAAGAAAAAAAAATGAAAAGAAAAAAAAAACTTTTTCCAATTTGACTTTTAAATCTTTTTGTTCTTTTGTTGTCCATGAATTTAATAAATACGCAACAATTACACCAATAATAAATGGAGTACATCGAACATATGGTCGAACATATACATGATTCCAATATTCATCAAGATGTTTCACTCTGAAAATATTCCTTTTTTTCTTTCTTTTTTTTTTAAATTTAAAATCAAAACTGACATTTGTAGTTTTGCAGTTAATAATGGAGCTGGTGGAAAACCTTTGACTTCAATAATAATCAATTTAATAATTGATGATAAAACCATTAAAGCTGTTGACATTGATAATCCAGCTTTCATTCCCCATTTCAAAAATGTTATAACTAAAATTGGCATAAGAACAACATGAAATTGCATATCATTTGCCAGATACCACGTCCATCCCATACACTTAAAAAAGAAAAAAGAATTTTAAAAGTTCGACAAATATCCTACACATTCAACGTCTTGGAGAAGGAAATTATTCATATAAATAAAATTTGTCCACCATGCTTTTTGACATCCTTGTCGCTCAATTGGTCTCCAAAATGGGCCATTTGAGACATAAGTGAATAATGTAACATCAAATAACATTACAATTGCATATGTTGGTGTAATTCTTTAATTTTTTAAATTTAAATTTTTATTTTTAAAACAATTCCAACCTTGTATATCTTTTAATATAATAAAATAACCATGAAAGTGGATTAAACGGACTATATTTTGGTAATTTTCCTTCTGGTGCTTTCATTACTCGTTTGAAAAAGAAAAATGAGGCCAACATTCCACTGAAAATGATTTTAAAAAATTAAAAAAAAACAAAATTTTCTAAAAAAAACCTTAAAAAAAAGAAAGAATCAACAGCCAATGGAGCTTGAACAATGATTTGTGTATATAATTTTTTGGGAAAATTAATAAGTGTTGGAATTAAATTATCTAGAAAAAAAAGCGGGAAAAATTCAAATAAAAAAATATTTGATTTAATTTAAAAACCTGTTGTTAAACTTGTTCCAATATAATAATATGTGTGACCAAGAATTATCCAGCACATACTTAAAAATCGAACGCCATGAAGACAATTGATTTCACCCTGAAGACAATTTTTTTTTCAGTTTTTAATTTTTTACTTTTCACATCTCGTTTTTTTGATTGTAAAATTTCTAAACCATTTGTATACAAAGAATAAGCTGAAATAAATTTAATAAATCCATCTGAAAAAAAAATTGTTAAATTTTCATAAAATCTTCAATGAAATTACGATTTAACGAAAGATGGGAATCAGTTGGATCATTTTGAATGATAAAAAGATCATAAAGAGTTCCAAAAATTGCAATTACAATTGTAGCAATCAAAAAATATCTGAAAATTAACACAAAAAAAAAGATTTGGAATTAATTTAAAAAATATTTTTTACAATGCAAACATTGCCAATCCATTTTCACTCATTGCGTTACTATTGGATTCAACTCGACACTCCACATTTACATCACAAACTTTATCAAGTCCAATCATTGCTTCAGTTGTTCGAATTGCTTGAAAAAAAATTGAAAAATTATAAATTATAAAAAAAGAAAAGAGAAACCAAATGTCAACATTCTTGTTACATCATGATTTGTGCAAGTATTTGGCATACACATTCCGAATTTTAATAATGGAAATAAATTAAAACATTGGCCATCATTGGTTACATTTTTCAATGAATTATCTTCACTGTAATAAAGAATTCTGAATGAAAAAAGCTTGAAAATGGTTAAAACTAACAAACAATGTTTATCAACAGGTTCAGAGTTTCCAAGATTTGCTAATGGATTATCACGTTCATAAGCATGAATATGAGCCAAACAATATTGTCCTTTCCATTTTTGTCTATTTTTATTTTTTAATTAATTAAATAATTAATTAATTTTAATTACCCTTGTCGATTTTTCACAACTTCTATTTTTCGACATGTACTCCATGATCCAACCCATAAATTATTACCGCTTGATATTCCTGCCGGAATTTTGCCCAACGCATCAAACACTTTAAATTGATTTTTTTGATTTTTGATTTTTTTTGTTAAATATTAAAATAAACCATTAAATATCCAATGTCTTTCATTTTTCTTTTGTTGAAATAATGGAGTACATTTACAATCGGAACAATTTTTGTGTTCTTCAACGTGTGTCGCATATTCAACACCGGTCCATACAAGATGAAGCATATCACCAACACAAGCTTTAAAAATAATTGGTTTTTAATTATTCAAAAAATCAAAAGAAGAAAAAAAGAAGAAATTTACGTGCTGAAACATCGAATTCTTTTAATTTTTCAACTAATTCAACTGCATATTTCATAATTTCTAAATTTCCTTCTTCAGCTCCTTGTCGATAAGCTTCAGCATAATTAAAAAAATGATGGAACAAATCAAGATCAAGAATTAATTGAGCATTGGAATCAGCCATATATTTTGAAAATATTGATCCTACTGCCTAATAAAAATTGGATTTTAAAAATTAAAAAAGAAAGGAAGGAAAAATACTTTTTGATCATAAATGTCATAATCTAATTCTTTGCTATCAAATAATGAATCATCAAAAGAATAACTCGATTTTCCATTTGAATTTAAAACTGAAATTTATTCAAAATAAAATTTTGTTTTTGTTTTCACAAAAAAAAAAAACTTTACCAAATAAAAATAAAAAGATCAACTTCTTCATTTGCCCTCAATTAAAATCTGAAAAACGGAAAAATTTTGTCGAACCGTCCGTCAATTTGTTGGCGGCTATCACAGATATAAAATAAGTTAAACATGCCAATCGAAATTAAAAGAAAAATGAAAGATGATGATAAGGTGACAAAATGATTGGAGATGTTGTTTGCACAACGATTAAAAAACGTTTGACATTTTTTTTTAAATAAAAATTGAATTAAAAGTATATTTAAATAGAAATAAATATAATCAATTAAAATATTTATTTTGATAAAAATTTATATTTAATTTTAACCTTAATTCTTTCGATTATTTCGATTAATAAATAATTTTATCTAATTTTTAATGAAAAAAAAACTTTTTTAAAACCAAATTTCCAAATAATTGAATCAACAAACTATTTTATACAAAACCTTTTTTTGGTGAATTAATTTTCAATGAATAGTCTAATTGTTCTCATTCCTCGCCGGTCACCAAATTACTACTACACTTTTCTCTACGTCTCTCATTTCTCTTCACATCCGACAGAATCGATCGAAGTACCGGAAACCTTTTTCGTATATCTAATTTGATTAAAAAGTGTGACTTTTAACATCACGGCCTTCAGCAACACTTTTAGAAACACACACATTTGTTGTTAAAATTATTTTAAGAAATTGAAAAAAAAATAACAAAGAACATTTATGAGTCATCAAAAAAAAGCAAAAGAATTTAATAAAAAAATAATAATTTAATATAACAATTAAAGATCATGATAAAAAATGTTGGTTGTTAAAATAATAAAAGAGTAAAAACGATAAAATTCAACGAACTTTTATGATAACATTTCCAATAATTGTTAACAGTTGGAATGGTGAGAAACAAAAAAACAAAACTGGTATAGTCAATATTTTTCTTCGAAATTTTATTATCTTTTTTTTTTGTTAAAAAAACTGCAAAAACGTTGATATGACAATTTTGTTTATTGAACTTTTTCCAACTTTTTTGTAGTAAACTTATGAAGGTGGTGGCGGCGGTGGAACTGGATGAATTCCTGATGATGGAGGTGCTGGCGGACGACTTGGTGGCGGAGGAGGTGGAGGATACGGCCCGGTCGAACCAAATCTTGGGGGTGGCGGTGGCATTCCAACAGGATATCTGAAAACAAATTTTCTAAATTGAATTATTCAACTTGGCTTTAAGAGTTTATTGCTTCCTTTGAGCCCTGCTTGACTTTCCCTAGTCAGGTTTTTAAAAACTTCTAATTTTAAATTTAAAAAATAACCTCATTCCAGGCGGTGGCGGTGGTGGAATAGCTCCTGGCGGCGGTGGTCCGAATCTTGATGGTGGCGGTGGTGGCATTCCCGGTGTTCTTCCAGGTGGCGGTGGTGGTGGCCACATTCCCGACGATGAAGGTGGTGGTGGTGGACGCGGTGTCATACCAGGAGTTGGCGGCATCGGTGGTGGCATCGGCGTTGCTGATTGTGGAGGTGGCGGTGGGACTGGTGGATATTGTTGACCTGGATAAGCACCTGGCATATTAACCATTGGCATAAGTGGTGGCGGTTGATATCCCCCTGGTCGTCCTGTAGCATGAGCAGCAATAGCCGCATGAACTCCAGGAATGGCCAATGGAGCATTTGCTGCAAGACCCATAGGAACATCCGAAAACACTTGATGTGGACGATCTTTTGGAAACAGTGGATTTTGTGCAGCCAACATTCTTTCAGCTGCAGTTCCATGCCGTTCACCTTTGGTATCTCTTTTGAATGCATAAGAAACTGTGATCGCTCTAAATTAATTTTTTCTAAATTAATGCAATTTTTTTAAAAATACCTGTTACAGAGAAATTGGCCATTCATTGCTTCTAATGCAGTATCTGATGCTTCAAATGAAGCAAAATTAATAAATGCGAACCCTTTCGAAGTTCCCGAATCAACATCTCTCATAATTTTAGGAATCTTAATTTTAAAACCAATAATTAATTTCGTTTTTTTTTTCAATCTTACTTGAAGAATAACACCAAATGCACTGAACGTATCATATAGAAGCTTTTCATCAACTTCAGCATCAAGATTTCCAACAAAAATATTCGCACCTACATCCATGTTTTTCTCATTTGCTGCTGCTTTATTTACCTCAAAATTAAAACTATTTCAATTTATTTTTATATATCTCACTTTTATTGGTTTTCCATATAACTTGATCATATTCAAAATTTTTATTGCATAATCAGCGTCTTCTTCCCCCATAAATTCTACGAACCCAAATCCTTGGTGATTTGAAGTAACTCTATCCTTTGGCATGTTTACACTGACAACAGGTCCTGCTTGAACCATTAATTCCCACAAAATAGCCTCTGAAACTTTTTCATCGAGACCTCCTACATAAATTGTTGCGTCTTGGTTTCTTTCAAGCATAGGTCCAGCGGACATCTAAAAATTAGATTTAAATATTGAAAAAAAACAACTTCATAGATAAATTGGCATTAAACCTTCTTCAAGATATTTGATATTAACTATGTTTTAAATACATTTATGAAAAAATAACAACTGAATGAGATCTCAATTATAACAATTAAAACTTGAAAAAAAAATCAATGATCATCTTTTTTATGTGGTGATTTTTATTTTTTTCTTTGTTGCTTTTATCTCTTCTGATGACAATAATGTTTGGAAAAACTTCGAAAATTCGATCGAGTCTCCTAAAAACTAGTTTTAAAATGACTATTTGACTGAAAGAATAATACCGTGCTCATTCCATTCTTTGCGGTTTAACCAATTTGAACAGGCACAATTTTGAACATATTCTTTTGTACATTTCCAAGCGAATGTTTGCGCTTCTTCGATATTTCCATTTATTTTTAAATCATAATCTATTGGTAGCATACATCTTACTTCTTTCCACAATCTCTCTCGGAACCCTTCAAAACACGATGAACCTCCAAATACTTGGATGTTTTCAGATAAAGCTGCCCTTAAATTTTCTGGGCATCTATTGATGCTTTCAATTATTGCTTCTGCTATACCCATTTGATCAATACCAATATCTGATGGGCTTAAAACGAAAACATTCAGTTGAAAGTAAAATGGTTAACATACTGAAATAGAACTTCAGGCAATGCGAATCTTTCAATTCCTAATACGACAGATGGTATTGATCTATCAAAGCTATCTTAAAAAAAAAAAAATATTAGCGATATTCATTCTGAAAACGTTTACCATTAAATCCTTGAACAACTCCTCTAAATGTTGTTTGAAAATCTGGCATAATATACCTTCTTACTAATGAACTTTCATCCACTTTCTTTCTATAATTTTTAATGAAAAGGAATTACTAAAATTTGTTTACTTTGTTTCTTTCAGACATTCTTCGAAATTCTGCGAAACGAAACAGACATCTTCTTTCAATTCGTTTACAATATGTGTTTCTTCTGTCACGTTCAAAGATCGATATGATATCCAATCTTTTAATTTATTCGTTAATGCTTTTCCACCAACATCAACTCTAAAAATTGGTTCGGTTATTAAACAGAAATTTAAATAGAAAATGAAAATGAATTAAATAGAATATTAGGTAAATTTATAGAAAAATTAACTTATAACTCCATCTTGAATCAACAACCCATTTACAAACGGCGCTACAGTTGAATATGAAAATCCACAATCAACAACCAAACAACATTTTTCTTTTTTCAATGAGGATGAATGTTTACCAACAAATGTTGACGCTAAATTGCGTTTTTTTAAATTTTTTTAAAATGAAAACATACATGATCCTTTTAAAACTTCTAGAAAATTAAAATATTCGAATAAAATTTCATTTGAAACATCTGGCAAAGCCGGTATTAAATAATTGTTGTCAGTTAAGGCAATTCTAGTAGTTGTTGGGCTAATGTTACAATGTTGAAATGTTTTTTCCCAGATTTGTTGTTGGATATCCCAATTAACTGAAAATAATATACACTTTTTGAAAAAAATATAACTTGTTTTACTTTACCAACATAACCTCTTTCAATTGGTCGAACATAGAATAATGAAAATTTATCTGTGCAATCATCTTGCTCTTGTCCTATGAAAACTCTCTTCTTTTCATGTTTGGCTTTTACGATACTATTTGGAATTATTCTGAAATTATTTCTTTTACTAATTTTCGTTTTTTAAAAGATACCTAGGTTCATCATTTTCTATATATCCTATTTTTAAATTGTGTCCTCCATTATCTAAAATTAATGTTTTTGTTTGAGCCGATGCTACCATCCCGAGTCCAAAAAAGCAAATATATTAACGAGTTAAAAATATTAAACACACAAATAATAAAAACTGGAAAGTAACCTTAAACAAAATTCAAATAAATTATTATTTGAAAAAAAAGTTTATGTTAAAAAATTAAAAAACAATTTTAGAGTTTGACTCAGTTAATCTCGAAATCACATGGAATGAATATTTTTTAAATTTTGAAAAACTAAAAAAAAAGAACAAAGAAAGAAAGAAGATAAACTTGTATTCATGTTGATGATCCCCATGTGATATGATTCGTTCCTGTTGAATTCAATAAGCTTCGAAGTTTGGCAATTTCATTATCCTTTTTTTCAACTTCTTCAACTGGTGTCCAGCTCCTATCATACTCTAATCGAAAAGACCCTAAGTACTGCTCTTTTTTCTCTTGTTGTCCCCATTCGTTTGGAGCAAGCATTGAAAAGTATCTAAAAAAATATTTCTTCTAACTCAATGGTTTTTTATTTTTTACCGATCAAATACTCCTTGTTTTTGATAAAGATGATATATTCGACCTGGCTGTTTCTGCATATTACAAGGAACATTATGTAATTCTTCATCACGTTTTGCATCTTCTAATACTAATTTTGCGGCCACATGGAGTTGTTCCATTTGTTCAGCAATTTGCTTTAACCTATCGCAAGCTCTTCCTCTCACCATCTCTCTGTAACCTAAATACATTAGTGAACACGTTTTTTGTTCAACCTCGCATTGTTCAACTGAGAAGCCAATTGAACTAAGTCATCCGAATCAATTTTATCTGTCTGACGAGCACTGGTTACTAATCTATCTTGTACTTCTCTTGATTGTACTAATGGAACATTAACTAAAAAGAATATATGGAAAAGGCTTAACCTTTTTTTTTTACTTGGAAGTCCGGATTGTGGAAGACGAACTATTGGCAAATTTGATGAGTCGGAATCGGTGAAATCCATCTAAACCACTTATTACCAAGTGAATAAATTTAATTATAAAAGGTAACTTAGAAGTTGATACTTTAAAAATAATTGTGAAATAAAAACGGTTTGTCAAAAAGTTTATCCCAAACAATTAAAAAACCAGTCCGTTGTAAAACTATAAAAAAAAATAGATTCATTCACCGCATAAATAATTAATATTTAAGATCCATTATACTGTTTATTGTTTTCTTTTTAAATCCACCGATCTCTCCGTTAACATTCCTGATCGTTCTTTAGCTTGTTTAATTGCTTTTTCAATCAAGCCAACTAGTTTTCCTTCTTTGGCCAACGCTTTCATAAGCTCAATCAAAAATGGTAAATAATTGTGACGGCGTCTTGCATTTTCTTTGTGATATAACTCAAATTTTAATTCTTCTTCTGAAATCGCTCGTTTTAATTCTTCAATCTGATCGTCTAGTTGATTATCAGCATTAGCCTGAACCAAGTTTTCCAACATGCTCTAAATATTTAAAATATTTTCATTATTGAGGTTTTTTTTTGAATAACCGATAATTTTTCTTTTCTATTTGGACCAATAGCCATTAGATTGAAATGAATCTCTCCAACACTATATTTATCCATTCTTGCTTGAATTACGGGTTTAACAGCTTCTAACCAATCTTCTCCTTCCTTGTAATCAGCTACTTCAATTGGAAACTCGCGTAGGCCATCGAGCTCATAAACTTTATTATCTAGTGGAATATAAGTGACAAAATGAAAATTGTCTTCTTTTTCCCCTCCTTTCATATCAAGTTCATACAAGGTTGGACGGGCAAAACTGTTGTGAACATTTCGAATTGCTTCGCTATTTGATAAACATAAGCCTCTTGACTAAATAACCAAAAGATTAGCTTGTAACAAAATAGTTTTAAGTATTTACTGGGGGATCGAATTCTGCGGCAAATTCTTTGTATGTCTTAAGAATAGGACCAATGTCAACTTCAGGATCATTTATGTTCATTAACGTATTGATTAAAGCTTGGGTAGCACATGCATTTGAAATAACTTGTTGGGCAAAAAAAACATTACTTGTTACCGCTGGGATTCCAGATGGCTCATCTCCTGGACGCCATTTGAAAAGGAAAACCAAACCATAAACTGGCCTGAAAAATCATTTAAATTCAAAAAAACTATTGAAAAAAACAAAACCTCATAATGGTTCGGTCAATATCTTGAAGAGTATAAAGCTCTTCAACTTGAAGACCTTTCACACCGAATCCATGAAGCATTTCGGTGAAAACACCGGGATCGCTTTCAATTAGACACCAATTTCCTGCGTCGGTCATTTTTGAAAATAAAATTTACTGTAAACATAAATTTTAAAAAAATGACGAAAATGAAGACGCAAAATTTAAATTTGTTAGAAAAAATGACAAAAAACTTCGAAAATTAGTGGTTTCCGATAGGGCGCACTTTCTCATTTATTAGACGCGTCGACGCCTTTTTTAATACGTAGAATAGAGCTAGAACCAAAGAAAATTCAATATGGAAGAGCGTAAAGTAGTAACATTTAAAAGTTAACAAGTTTAATGAAAAGTAAATCCTTTTAAGTTTGTTTCATTTAGTTTAAGTTCCTTTTTTATTTTTAAAATATGCATTATTAATAAAAATAGTCCCTAATGTGACGTTTTTCATTTGAATTAAATTGCAGAATTTTAGAACTTTTTTAAACCGATAAAATTCGAAATGGCTTTAAAACTTTTTCCAAAGTTTGTTGAAATCAATAATAAAGAAATACAAAATCCACCAAAAAAAGAGGTAATCAAAAGTTAAAATAAGAAATTAAAAATAAATTTAAGATAAAAAGTGAGCAGCAAAAATTTGTAGATCTTTCTTCGGATTCAAATGTTTTTTTAAATGTAACAGCTACAATTTTTATTCTTTTGACAATTCAATTTGCTTTGGCAATCGGATCATATTCTGGAAAAGGAAATTCACCAATGTTCGGAGATTTTGAAGCTCAGAGGCATTGGATGGAAATTACCTACAATCTCCCTATTGATCAATGGTAACATTTCATTTTAAGCAAAATAAATAAAATTCAATATTTTCAGGTATTTAAATTCTACTTCAAACAATTTACTTTATTGGGGGTTGGATTATCCACCACTCACAGCGTATCATCATTATTTTCTTGGAATAATGTATTTAAAAAATTATTTTTTAATGTATTTTTTTATATTTTGAGATCGGCAAAAATCAACCCAAATTGGATT
This sequence comes from Caenorhabditis drosophilae, assembly GCA_963572285.1. Lineage (NCBI taxonomy): Eukaryota > Metazoa > Nematoda > Chromadorea > Rhabditida > Rhabditidae > Caenorhabditis > Caenorhabditis drosophilae. Next base: position 4,440,760 of record OY751561.1, on the reverse strand, counting down.
AAACTTAATGATTCACGAGGATATGAAACAGAAAATCATAAACTTTTTATGAGAATTTCAGCAATAATTCCATTTTTTATTTTTTATCTTCCACCGATAATTTATTTTTTTTCAAAACTAGTGAGAGCTTTTTTAAATTTTTGTATCAACTTTTTTTAATTTTTAATTTTCAGATTCAAAACAAAAGTAATGAAAATAATTCATCAATTTTTATGGCTTTTGCAATTTTGTATCCTGGACTTTTAGTGATCGATAATGCCCATTTTCAGTAGGTTTTTTTTTCAAACAAAAATAATTGCAATTTTTTTTAAAGGTACAACAGCATATCTTTAGGACTTTTCCTTATTTCTTATTGTTTTCTTGTATCTGAACGATATTTTACCGGTTCGATATTTTTTATATCTGCTTTAAATTATAAACAAATGGAATTGTACCATTCTCTTCCAATATTTGTTTATATTCTTTCAAGATCCATAAAAAAGCCTGTAATTCAGAATTTCTCGTCATCGTAAGTTTTTTTTTCTTTTTTTAATTTTAATATTTTTTTTTAGAGTTTTTCAAATATCAAAAATTGGATTTGTAGTTATAACAACATTTTTGTTGATTTGGTTTCCATTTATTTTGACTGAAACTTTCAAGGATGTTTTAATTCGAATTTTTCCATTTAATAGAGGAATTTATGAGGTAAATTAAAATACATTTTTTTTCTTTTTTATAAGCTCAATTTTTAAAGGATAAAGTTGCCAGTTTTTGGTGTGCATTTTCATTTATTCTTAAACGTCTTCCAATTCAAAATTTTCTTGTTTATTTGAGGTATTTTATTAATTCAATTAAATAAAAAAATAATTAAAAATTTAGCACATTATTTGTACTTTCGTTTTCAATTCCATCACTTTCAATGCTTTTCTTAAAACCTTCGACAAAAAATTTTCGATTATCATTATTTGCAACTTCCCTCTCATTTTTCTTATTCTCCTTTCATGTTCATGAAAAAACAATTCTCTTGGTGTCAATTTGTGCTATTTTAATATTGCCGGACTACCCATCAGATACAATTTGGTTCCTCAATATTTCTTGTATCAGGTTTTATTTTTTTGAAATACAAATATTTTTTCTATGTAAATACATATTTATACAATTTCTCTTTTCTTATAGCTTATTCTCTTTATGTGTCAAAGACGATAATTCCATAGTTTTAATGATTTTTGGCGCATATTTTGCAAGCTCAATTATTTTCTGGTGTTGTTTCGAAGTTTAAAAAAATCCAATAGTTCAATTTAAAAAATAAATAAATGGATTTCAGGATTCACCAATATCAAACATCTTAAAAATGCTATCAATTCTGACTGGATTAACGATTTGTTTTATAGAATTGTTTGGACCTATTCCGGAAAGACTGCCTCATATTTATCAATTAGCCAATGCGTTTTATTGTTGTATTCATTTCATGTATTTCCTTTTTTTATTCACTTATCGAATGTGGGATCTTAGCTTTAAAGGAAAAAAATCAAAAATTGAATAAATACATACATATATAAACATATTTTATTTGAGTTAAAATACTTTTCGGTATTACGGTATTTGATGGGAATGGTTCATCAAACGTTTAAAAACTGCGTCAGTGATGCTGCATGTGCGCAATTTGAGCGCATTCTTTCCCAGATTCTAATTTTCAATGTCACTTTTCAAAATTTTAATTTTAGGCCATCAATTTGCTATTTTTTCTTTCAGTTTTTTAATTTTTTTGAACAAATATTTAAATAAAAATACATAAAAAGGTAATCTCAGTTCAATTTTATTCTTAAATTCACTTGTTACTGTTGAAATAGTTTAAACTAATTTTTTGAAATGGTTTTTCAAAATTTTAATTTTTTAAATGTAAAATACGATTCTATGAAATTAATAACACTGATAAAACTAAAAATTACAATTTGAAAATAAACAATTTTTAAATCCAGTTTTTAAAGTTTTCGCTCCATTTGTAATAAAAAAATGTTTGTTTCCCAATACTTTTAAAACGAAAGAAAAGAAAACTAAATGAAAACACCAAAAAGTAATCTTTTTTCCTCCTTTAGTATTGCAAGCTGAGCCTTCAAATCTTCATGGTTTTCTCTTGTGATTAACTTTTTTTCTTATTTTTAAACTTTTTTCTCTTGTTTATGTTTTACAAAAAAAATGGGAATAGAAAAAACTAGAATGAAGCGAAAAATAAATTATAGATGTTATCGATCAATTGTCCGTCTGTAATTTGTCTCTCTAATGAAATTTACATATTATAATTCAATTCAATTAAAAAATATTTATTTTCTTTTAAAACTGTATTCAAAAATCAAATCAAATCTTTTTTTATTATGCTTTAAAAATAACAATTTGTGTTTAAATATTTTAAGAATGGTTTGTTCTATTCATAAAATACACTTTTCTATAGAAATGCTCCAAAATATTGTGATTCAAGTGTTTAAATTCGCGTGTTTCTTTCTTTAAAATCATAAATACATACAGCATTTGAACCACTCATAAATATTATTATTTTTTCTTTTCAGATGTCATCTGAAACAAATGTTGAAAGTGGAGAGAATGAAGAGATGGCGGAAGAAAAACAGAAACTTGAATTGCGTGGTTCTCGCCTCGAACGTCATGGGTTTCCTGGGAATGGATTACCAGGAGGTGAACAACAACAAGAATCATCGAGCTCGGCAAAACAAGTACAATTGGCACCAGCAGAACAAAGTGAACGTTCTTTAATAACTGAAGAAGAAAGTGATTCTCCAACAGTGATTCACGTTGAACGTTTTCCAATGGATGAAAACAATCATCGATATGTTGGATTAATTAATCAAGCAATGACTTGCTATTTAAATAGTTTAGTCCAAACACTTTATATGACTCCAGAGTTTCGAAATGCAATGTATGAGTAAGTTGAAAATAAGTTTTTAAATATAAAAAGTTTCATGGGAAACATTTCAGATGGGAATATTCTTCATCTTCAAAAGGAACATCATCAAGAAAGGGAGAATCGAGTATCCCTTGTCAATTGCAAAAACTTTTCTTGCTTCTTCAAACAACAGATAATGATGTTCTTGAAACTCGAGACTTAACAGCAAGTTTTGGGTGGTCCTCTTCAGAAGCGTTAGATCAACACGATGTTCAAGAATTATGCAGATTGATGTTTGACGCTCTAGAACATAAATGGAAGAAGACAAAGCATGAAAAGTTAATTCAAGATTTATACAGGTATAAATATGTTTCTGCGAAAAATTTATTTAAGAATTATAGAGGAACAATGGAAGATTTTGTGAAATGTTTAGTTTGTGGCAAGGAAAATGTTAAACAAGACTTTTTTTTGGATTTACCGTTAGCTGTAAAGCCTTTTGGTGCCTCGGTTGCTTATAGAAGTGTGGTAGGTAAAAAATATGTCGGTTTTTCTGATATTTCTTTTCAGGAAGAAGCACTTAGAGGGTTTGTTCAACCAGAGTTACTTGAAGGATCGAATCAATACTATTGTGAAAAATGTAAAAAAAAGCAAGATGCTCACAAGGTTATTGAAAGCAGTAAAAACAATTTTTTTTGTTCATTTTAAGGGCTTGAGAATCACTCAGTTTCCATATCTTTTGACAATACAACTGAAAAGATTTGATTTTGATTATAATACAATGCACCGTATTAAATTGAACGATAGAATGACATTTCCGGATATTTTGGATTTAAATGCCTATGTTTACACTGACAATTTGAATGTTAAAAACGGAGACGAAGAAGTAGAAGAAGAAGAAGAAAATGATGGAAATAGTTCAGGAATTTCTCATTCATACGTCGATGCTAAGAGAAAATCATCTTCACCCGAGGTTAGTCAATTCTCTTCTTAGTTTTCTCAATTTTAAATAATTTGCTATAGTTATTTTGTTTTTCATTTCACTTAAAAAATACTTGAGTGAAGTAGTTAAACATTGAAATATCATTTCCCAAATTTTGTACTTTTTTTGGTGAAAATTTCAATTTTCATTTGAGAGTAAAAAGGGATTGCATCGTGATTTTTCCAGGTACAAATGCGTTCAAATGGAACTTATGTAAAAAATCCATACATATTTCACGATGAAAGTACCGGTGAGAACGATCAATGCTTTTAAAAAAAGCAATATGATATTTTCAGTAAGAATTGGTGAACCGATTGATAAACAGGCAGTTCAAGCATTGTTAAAACGTGGAGAATATGTTTATGAGTTGTTTTCAGTAATGGTTCATTCTGGAAGTGCTGCCGGAGGGCATTATTTTGCTTATATAAAGTTCGAAGCTAATTATTTTCGTTTATCATTGCTTAACAATTATCCGAACAATTAAATTTTAAACGCATTGAAAAATTTTTTATAGGAATCTCGAGCAGGATAGATGGTACATTTTCAATGATTCGAAAGTTGATTTCATAAGTATTGATGATATTGAGGTTTATAAAAAAAAGAATTAAGAAACATTTAAAAAATTTTAGAGAAGTTTTGGAGGAAATGCTGGTGGTTGGAGTACTTCAAATACTAACGCGTATATGCTGATGTATAGAAAAGTATTGTTTTCGTAAATTTATTTAGTTATATTAAAATTTTTCAGGTTGACAAATTAAGAAATAAAAAATTTATTCATACTGATAATTTACCATCACATATCCACTCTCTCCAACAAAAGTGGATCAGACAAGAAAAAGAAGCCGAAGAAGAAAGAAAGATTCAACTATCATTAATTAGAGTTGGATAATTATTTTTCTTAAAATATTTTTATTTTTAATATTATAGGTACATGTTCGTCTGAATTATCCATTGCCATCAATTGTTAAGCTTCAAAATAAAAAAATAATTGATGTAATTTCACATAAACATCAAATATTGAAAGATTTTGAAGAATACGTGACGGAAATTTCAAGAAATGAACCGATTTTAGCAGTTTATAATCAAGCATTCGAGTATTATACGGAGAGAGCGAAATTTTACAGTTTGACTTTAACAAAAAACAATGTACTGTTATTTTTATTCGAACTACTAAAAATTATTCTGCTTTCTAGAGTCGATTGATCTACATTGAAAATCGCCAATTTGTTAAAACGTTTGTTTCCAAAGCGGATATGGAAAAAAAACCGTTAAAAAGTTTGTTCAACACAGCAATTGAACCTGCGTCATTAACAGACTTTTACTTTTGGTTAGATGTTCGAGTCGCATCAGGTGAAACGTTAATTAAAAAAAAAACCTCATTCAATAATTTTTCAGAACCGTTTCCTATTGAACCATTTGGTGGATATGTTATCAAAGTTCAAAGAATTGACATTGGAAAAAAGGACACTTCCAATGATTTATTAGTTTACGTCCCAGAAAAAGATTATTTGATTAAAGTGAAAGCGTTGATCGGAGCTCAATTCAAGGATGATGCTCACGCAGCTCTCACCTCAAGGTATATATAATTTTTACTTTTAAATGAATGTATAATATGTTTTCAGACTTGTGCTTGAAAGTTCTACTTCGGCAAGAAGTGAATTTATTTTGATTGGAAGTGATATGAAAAGTATGATGTTCCGAAATCTGATTGATCTTCATGTAGGAATGGCATTTCCCACTGTAATAAAACATTTTATTAATTAAAAAAAAACGTTTTATTTTAGTTTTATTATGATGGTGGGCTTGATCATATGTGTTCAATAGAGAGTAAAGAAGCCACAATAAATGATCGCCTTGTTCCATTTGAGAGATCAGCAATGTACCAAATTTTAGATCGACAATACTTTTCTATAAGTATGCGTGTTCGGTTCCCATCTACAGGTTTCTATGAAATTTGTTCAATGTTTAATAAAAAGAAACGTTTTCAGAAGAAATCTTAAAAGCTGTTGCAGCTTCTGGAATATACAAAGGACCAACTTGGGCAGAAACAATGGGGTTGGCAGAACATGGAGAAGGAAGAGAAGTTGAAGAAGATAATACACAATCCGGTAGAGTATCAACAGCATCAATGCGATCCATAAGTGTTGATGATTTTGATGTAAATGAAGCTGGAAAAGTTTCTGATAGCTTCTGCAATAATACTCCGGAAATTTCTCCTAACGTATCAGAAAATGAAGAAATTGATTCAGTGGGAATTTCAAGTATTGAAAAAAAGGTAATAAATTGTAAGTTATTTAAAAATACCATCATAATTTCAGAACCAATTTAATATTGAAAAAACAATTGGTTATATGAATGCGCAACATTATGAATCAATCGACAATTTTAGTACAACAAGTCTTCCTGGTACATCATATAGCAACAAAAATTTTAAAGCGGCTTTTAATGTTGATGACAACGCATCGGAATCACAATCAGCAGCGAGTAGTGGACAGTCAACAGTTGTTCCTTCAACATCAAATGCTCCTTGTTTAAATGAAAATATGAACTCGATTGATGGAAAAATCAATGTTATTTATAAAGAAGGAACATGTATGAAACAAATTCTTGATTTTTATTTTATAAATCATGTTATGTTATTTTAGATCAACATCTTGATGTGGATGGTCGGTTGAAAATGGGAGATTTTAAAATTTGGTTGGCAAACCAAATGCATTTAGACAAGGATCAATTTGTGATTGTAAAACACGCATCGGCCGAGGAAAATGATTTAGGATATGAAACAAATAGTACAGAAGATGATGTTGAAAGTCAACTAAGTAATACTTTGGTGTCTGTAAAACTTCGACCACCATTAAAATTTGATGAGCGATTAATTGAAATAATTCAATTTGACATGCTGGAAAACAATGTAATTTAAAAATGTTTCACTGATCATAAATCAAATGATTTAGAAAGAAAATTGGAAAAAGTTATTCCACGTTGTTGCCTCAACAAAAACGTATGTAGGAGATGTTCTTCTTCATTGTATTCGAATGTATAAAGAAGTATATGGAGAAGAATTAAAAGTTGAACAGTAAGTTCAAAAATTCAGAACTTAAAAAACAAATTAATTTTCCAGAGTTCGATTGCTAAACATGTACGACAATGGAATTCGAGTTTTAAATTTAAATGAGTTTTGGGATTCAAAATTAACGGCCATCTATATGCAAATTATCACAAACGAAGAATCGATTGGAAAACCTGGAGTTCCAATTTTTGTTCGAAGGTTCCGACCTTCAACAGTTGAAGTCAGCAAAATTGAGGAGGTATTTAATTATTGACAAAACGAAAATTATTGTTTCTTTTTTAAGATTGTGGTTAATTCAAAAGCAGAAAATCCACTATTAGAACTTCTAGAAACATTATCTAAACATTCGAAAATTCCGGTAGATCAAATTGGTCTGGTTGAATGGAAAAATGCTTGGCTCAAATGGCCGTACTTATATCCATTATTAGATATGTTAGAAGAAAGAATACAATTCACTGCAAATATCAATGAAAATTGCCAATCTCCAAATCATTTGTTTGCAAGAATCTCTACAAGAGTTCTTTATTACAAGGATATGAAAGAAATTCCGAAAGTTCTAAGCGAAGACGAAAGAAAGCAAATCAAAATTAAAGACAATGGACATGTAATGGTTGAAAAATATTTTTTTAAAAAACAATTATTTTTTAGGTTGCAATAATGACGAGACGAAAAGAAAGACCATTGAGAATTCAAATGAGTAGTGTCAGTGAAGCTTAATTGAAGGTTTTATCATGATTCTTGCAATTTCATTTATTTTTTCTCTCTAGTGTTAAGGTTTTTCTGTTACCTCTAAATGGGGTTCTATTTAGTTATTTCTTAATTTTTAAATAGTAGTTATTAAAACTATTTGGGCTCTTTGCGATCACTTCTTTATTTATGTTATTCAAAATTATTTCTTCAATTCGGTGAATTTATTGTGACAGGTAACGAATGTTTTTTGAAGAATGGTTTCTAATAGTTTTTGTTTTATTTTTATACAAAATTTTGATTCAGTCATAATTTCGTAGAAAAACCTTTCTCTATTGGTTATTTTTTTGCTCAGTCATTTTTAAAATTGTTTTTAAACATGTTGAAGATTTTCTCATGTTTAATATTTTTTTATTGATGAAGTTTTATGGCGCAGTTTCTTCTCGTTTCGTTTTTTTATTTTAAAAAAGCTTTATATGTAACCAATTATGTTATTTTTAGAATTTTCAAATCAAACGGAAAATTTCTTTCAATTAAATTTCAGAAAGTTATGACAGATTTCAAAAAAGTCAAATTTAACCTGGAGCCCGAAACGGAAGGTTTTTTGTTGTTGTTGTTTTTTTTTAAATATTCGTTTTCCATTTCAGTTACACCAAAAAAACTAGTGAAAACAGTGAAAAAAGAAAAATATAAGAAAAAAAAGAATGCAAAAGTTCGAAAACATGTAGAGTCCACGTTAAAAAGAATGAAAGGTATTTCTTTTTAAACTGCTTATAAGCGGCACATATTTTATATTTATTAATTTACAAATTTTTAGAAGAAGAAGAAAAAGAAAATAAAAATATAGAAGAGGAGCCAAAGCTGAAAAAAGCGAAAAAAACAAAAAATGGTGAAAGTGAAACATTGAAAAAAATAAGAGAAACAATTGGAAAAAATGTGCTTGAAACTGCTGGAAATTCGAACAAATTTCTGGGGTTTCATGTTAGCGCAGCAGGAACATTTTAATCTTTAAGAATGTTTTTTTTTTAATTTTAATAGCCTTCAGGAGGATTAGAACAAGCAATTTATAATGCAAGATCCGAAGGTTGCCGTTCTTTTGCGATGTTTGTGAGAAATCAAAGAACGTGGAATCATAAACCAATCACTGATGATGTTATTGAGAGTTGGAAAAACGTAATTAAAGAAACATCATTTCCATTAGAAAAAATAGTTCCACATGGATCATATCTAATAAATGCTGGATCACCAGAACCGGAAAAATTGAAAAAGTCAAGAGATGCAATGTTGGATGAATGTCAGCGAGCTGAAAAGTTAGGAATTCAAATGTACAATTTCCACCCTGGATCAACAGTTGGTAAATGTGAAAAAGAAGAGTGTATGAAAATAGTTGCTGAAACTATTGATTATGTCGTTGAAAGAACTGAAAATATCATTTTGCTGTTAGAAACAATGGCAGGCCAAGGAAACACTGTTGGTGGTAAATTTGAAGAATTAAAATTTATTATTGATCGAGTTAAAAATAAAAATCGAGTTGGAGTTTGTATTGATACCTGCCATATTTTTGCAGCCGGTTGGTTCCAACATACATTTTTTTTAAATTTGATTTTCTTTAGGATATGACATTCGAACACAGAAATCATACAATAAAACAATGTCACAATTTGATAAAATTATTGGGTTTTCATATTTAAAAGCGATGCATGTAAATGATTCGAAAAGTTTCATTTCTTTCATTTATTTATTTTATAATCAATTCAATAATTTTTGCAGGTATACTTGGATCTCATTTAGATCGGCATGAACATATTGGAAAAGGAAAATTGGGATTAAAAACATTTGAGTTGATTATGAATGACACACGATTAAATGAAATACCAATGATATTAGAAACACCAGAAGGTGATTATCCAGAAGAGATGATGCTCATGTATAAAATGGAAAAGAGTTTGTAAAATTTTTTTAAAACATCTTTTAAGCACATAACAATGCATTTATTTTAAAAATAAATTAATTTAAAATTTCAATTTAAAAAAATTAAACACGTCTGGCACGAGCACGAAGATGTGCGAAAATTTCGTTGTCAGATTTGAATTGAGTATCAAAAGGATCATCAAATTTACATCCAATACGATAGTTAACAGTCGAGTTAAGACATTTTCCTGATCTCCACAAAAATGATTCATCCTCACGCTAGAAAATGTTGAAAAAATTAGAACTAAAAATAAAATTAAAAGAAAACTTTTTCGATTTGATAAGTGACAAAATTGAAACAAGCTCGATGCCCTTGATCAATATAAGAAATAAAAACTGTATGAGATTTAGGACAAACCAAATCACAATATTCTCTTTCTTCGCCGTCATGTTCTTCCTATAAACATTTTTGAATTATTGTATAAACAAAATTTGAATTAGCTGACAGTCCAACATCCTAATCCTGTTGGAACTGGTCGACCAGTTTCAAGTTCTTCTTCTTTAAGAACTAAATGACATTCAGCTCTATCTGGACCACCACGAATTGAATTTGTTGGTGTTGAACATTTAAGCTCCCGATATTCTGCAATTTTTTCTTGATGAAAATAAACTTGAAATAATTAAAATTGTATTATTACGATGATATGAGAGAACAGTACAGATAATCACAGCAAATACTGGAATTGTTTTGAGCATTATCTGAAATTTTTGTTTTAATAAAAAAACAGTTTGTGAAGACTGAAATTTTCACCACAGAAAAACAGTTTTTAAAGGTTTTTTTCAATATCGAATTTAAATTAAGGAAAAATTAAAGAAAAGGGAGAAGAATAATTTTTTTGTACGCCACTTTAAATTTCAAATGACGATTTAAGATCAGAATTGGTTTATAGACAAATACATTTATGTAAAAGAAGATAAAAAAAAATGGGCGGGTCGTCGACCGGTTCGTAAGCACATCAAAATAGTTGATAGATGGATGGATCATTATTTGAGATTCATATGAATAATAATAATAATCATCATCATCAGCAGAAGCATCGGCATCGGCATCGGCATCATCATCTTCATCATAATTATGCATTTGTGTCGGATTTATATTTCCCGTTTTTCGAAATGTTTATCGATCAAATAATGGAACAGATTTCTATCTTTTTTTTTTGTTTTTATTTCAACAATTTTCCATATTATAATTATATAAATTATTTTTAATAATTTTTTATTTCAAAAAAAAAAATAATCAAATAATTGTATAATAAAAAATAACAAAAGTGTATTTATGATATTCATTGACACAACACTTTTCCCATTAAATATGGGAACATTTTTTGTAAAACATTTACAATTACCAAATGACACATAAAAGAAATAAGTAAATGGAATGAATGAAGAAATATAATGAAAATTATAAGAGATTTTAGAGAAGTGATGAATTTGTATGGGAACATTTGTGACATATTCATTATTATTTGATATCTAAACCTTATTTCTATATGTTTATGTATATTATGTACTATTTCCTTTTAACACCTTTTTTTCGTTTTTTACACATTTTTTTTTAGAAAATGCACCTTTTTCTTAGCATTTTTATTTTATTTAAAAACCAAAAAAATAAATAAAATTTTTCAAAAAATCCATGATTTCTTAAGCAATAAATTTTAGTTCTCATCAGAATAAAAATGAACTGAAAATCTTCGGACAACACTAAAAATGTTTTCCTGAATTTGGTTCGGGGAAAAAAAAAGATCGAAGAGGAATTGTTTTGAGAAGTCGGAAATTTTCAATTAAAAAATGGGAAAATTTCTTTTCAGACACAAAAATTTGAATTCAAATAAATAAATTGGAAAAAATAAATTGAATTTTAGTTTTTTTTTTTTCTCTTCCTTTGATTTTGTGCCGCAAAAAAATGAAGAATTTTGGTCGACCTAACACATTTCTGTTTTTCTCTCTTTCTCCTACACACTATTTAGTGTTACCTGTTAAATAGAAATAGAATAGAATTGATGGATGAAGAAAAGAAAAAAAGGAAAAAAAAGGGGTTGGGTGTTATGAGCAAGGAAGGAAAGTGTTTAATATGTGTATATGAATGTAGTTTTTAGATCGGCGGACGCTGGTCAATATTGCTGCGTTCATATTTTTTCCTTTATTTGTTTTTGGTTTTTGATTCTCATTCGACCTTTTTTTTTTGTTTAATTTCTTCCCTTTTTTTTCCATTCTGAAACTTTTTTTTATAAAAGAAAAGTTGGCAGTTTGTCTTCATTTTTTTTCACATAAAACTACAAAAATATGTTTGTCGTCAAGGCTTTTCCTTTTTTTTTTCATGAACTAAATTCTTATAATTTCTATTTTAAGAAAATTAATTCCTTTTCCCTTTTCGATTTTTAACGAACAAAAAAAAAGGAAGAAAACTTGAGAAATTTTATTATTTGGAAAACTTTCAAAGCTTCGACACTTTTTGCTGAAAATTGTGTTATAAAAATAGTTTTGAATTCTTTTTTCTTCTTCTTTTTTTTTTGATATCTCTCAATTTCTCAGGAAAATAAAACATTCATTTCAAATTCTCTACTCATCACGAGAGAAAATATTTGGTTTATTATCAGTCAAAGTGCTTTTCATCCAAAGTGTTCACTTTTAAATTTTTTTTTTTTTTTTAAATTTTAATTTTCAAAACTGAAAAAGATTAAAATGAAAAAAAAATGTCTTTTTTTTTAAAATAATTTTCAAACTGTTTTAGTTTGTGATCAAGTTTAGTTCAAAATCAATTAAATAAATGATAACAAAACGAATTTGATTGAATTTCAAACTTCGTTTTTTTTCCAAAATTTGATTTCGAAAAATTTTTTTCTCAATTTTTTTTTGATTTTGCCGCCATTTTTCTAAATTTTGTTTGATTTTAAGAGTTTTCTTCAAAATTTCAATGGAGGATACAAATGCATTTTCAGCTTTAAACCAACTTATTCTTCCAGTAAATATTTAATTTAATAGGAAAACAAAAATAATTTTTTTTTTAAAAATGCAGAATTCAATTTCACCATCTAAAATGCAATTACCAATGGATGATCAAATGTTAAAACTTCTTCAAGGATTGCCAGGATTACAAATGTTAAATGATCTTCAGACAAATCCAATGATGATCAAAACTGAAAATAATGAAAATCAACAAAAATTTGAAGAAGACGAAGAAGGAGAAAAAGCATCTCCATCAAATGATTCAGAATCTTTACGTCAAACAGTTTCACCAGAAATTGATGAAAATTCAACAAATATTTCAAATGGTGGAACAATGACAATCAATAATTTTGGGACCAAGTAATAAAAAAAAATAGAAAAAAGAAAGATAAAAATCAATAATTTTTAGTATCAAATCAAATAATCAAAGAAATGAAGGATGGTACGAATGTTTTACAACAACATCAAAGTCCGAATATGACGCATTAATTTATTCTCTTTATGTAATTGATAAGGACGAACGAAAAATGGATGGATGGCAATATTTTGAATGTCTTAATCGATTACAAAATAAATGTAGATACAAGGTGATTTTTTATTTCTTTTTTTTAAATTAAATTTAAATAAAATAAAAAATATGATTAGGTTCGATGCAAAAAACAAGATGAGTTTTATATTTTTGAAGAAAAATGTGGACATAATCATGGAATTGAACCAGTTGGACAAGCAGGAAGCCATGCTGGTTTGCCAAAGTAAAATTTAATCAATAATTTGAAAAAAATTTAATTTAATTTTTTTTTTCTAAAAAAATAGGACTCTTCGTGAAATTGTTGATCGATCATTCAATGAAAGTTGGTCACAAGAAGATCGAAGTGCAAAAATCGAAGAAGAAATTCGTCGATTAGGTTTACCACCAAATCCAAGACTTGGACGTCAAATTGACAATCGGGTTGCTTATTTGAGAAGAGTTAAAAATTTGAATGAAACCAAAAAAATTCAAGATCAGGTAACGAAAAAAAGAAGAGAAAAAATTGAAATATAAAATTTAAGTTGGCGCCAAATATTGATTCAAATATTTTCAATTCTCAAATGCTTCAAATGTTAATGGATCAAAATGGTGGAAGCTTAACAGTTGAAAAAGACATTGTTGATCAATTAATGAATTGTCAACAATCAATCAAAACTAAAGAAAATGAAGGAGAAGAAGGAGAAAATGAAGAAGAAGAAGAAGAAGAAGAAGAAGGAAATGAAGAAGAAAATCAAAAAAATCAAAAAATGCCAATTTTAAATGAAAATTGTGACGAAAATAAAAAAGAAGAAAATGAGGCGTTCCCAAATGTTTTTGAAGAATTAATCAGACAACAAAAAATATTTAATGAACGACAACTACAAATTCTGGTTGAAACGGAACGAGCTGAAGAACCGTCACCATCAATTTCACCATGAAAAAAATCGAACCAACAAATTTTTAATTTGATCTCTGCTTTTTTTGGTTTGAAGTTGTTTTTTGAGTGCCTTTCAATTATTTTTGTTTTATCTCTACGTTTTACGAGTTTTTATTTCTTTGTTTTTAAAATCAAAAATAAATTCAAAGCGGAATTTAAGTTTTTTTTTATTTTTTTTTTTTATTAAAAAAAACCCAAAAAAATAACAAAATGATTTAAGAAAATAAATCATAGACAAGTAAAACAAAAAAAAAGAAAGGAAAGGAAAGAAATGGATAATTCAAACCGGCCGACACATGTGTAAATAAATTTGAACAGAAAAAAGGTGAATAAAATTAATCAATATTTTTTTTATTTTTTTGTTTTTTTTTATTCTCGAAAAATATCAAAAAACATTTTGGTTAGGGAAAAAAGAAAAACGAACAGAATTTTTTTTTTTAGTCAAAACAATCGTGGCAAAAGAAAAATTGACTTTCAGCTGTTTTTCATTTGGCTCCACTTTTTATTTTCAAATTTGGCAATTTTCAACAAAAAAAATAAGTCATGAATTTTTTCTTCTCTGAATTTTGCCATAAATTTATATTTTAACTGAGAAAATGTTCAGGTTTTAGTTTTTTTTTTTGTGAATTCTCATTTCTTGCCGTTTCTCTCTCTCTCTCTCTCTCTCTCTCTCTCTATCTCTCTCTCTCTCTCTCTCTCTCTCTCTCTCTCTCTCTCTCTCTCTCTCTCTCTCTCTCTATTTTTTTTGTGTTTATTAAAGGAAAAAAATAAGGAGAAAATATGATTAAAGGTGGAAACCTTTCGATTACCGAAAATCTCTTTTCTTTTTTTCCTATCTCCGCAGTCAAACAACTAACCAAGCGCCAATCCTAAATGGTGGAGGCAATAAAATTAAGCGCCCCGTTCTTTTTTTCTAAGCATTTGTTGCTCTTTTTTTGTTTTAAATAAACTCATACAGGATATAACCCATACATATATCCTTATATATATATATATATATATATAATATATAATATTGTATGTTCGTTTTTTCTTTTCCATTTTTCTTTTATTTTCTTTCCGTTTTTTTTTCCTTTTTATCTTGTCACTCGGATCGATGAATTTAAATTAAAAACGAAAGAAAATGGAAAAAAAATATATGAAGTATGTAAATATTTTCTCTTTTTTTTCCATTTTTTGTTCCAACATAAGCTTTTTTCCTTCATTTTTGAAAGAAAATTTTAAATTAAGAAATTTGTTTCTAATTTAAGAATAATTTAAACTTTAAACTTTTTTATTAAGAATATTCTTAGATCATAATTTTAGGTTTAAATTAAAAAAAGAAACGAAAATATTAAAATCCATTTTTTTTTTTGGTTGAAAGTATTAAATCTTATTTTTTTATCCAATCATCACGTCATTCAATTTTTTACTTGTATTGTTCAAAAAAAAAAAGGAAAGAGAAAATGTTGTTCGTCGTTTTTTTTTCCTCCAAATAAATTCGTCATTTATCCAATTCAATTTTATTTTGAAGCTCTCCGCTTTTTTTTTCTTTTTTTATGACCGAAATTTGTATTTTTTTTATTTTTGATCAATTTTTTGAGTTTCATCATAACATGTTTGAGTCAAAAGAAAAAAAAAGAAAAGAACTTCAGGTGTTTTTTTTCTTTTTTTAAATTTTTATATCAAAAAAAATATTTACATGTAAAATGTGTATTAATTATGATTTGACTTCGTTTTTTTTTCTCAATTGTGGGAATTTATTTTTTATTTTTCTCACACCCAAATAATTCGATTGTATTTCTTCAGTTGTCTGAAATATTTTTTCTGACATCAAAATTATTCATCTCGTTTTTTTTTTTTTCATCGAGTTTTATTATTCGTTTAAGCCAAACATTTGCTCATATTTATTCGAGTTTTATTTAATTTTCGATCGTTTTTAAACAATTTTGTGAGTTATTTTCAAGTAGAAAGATTTTCTCCATTTTTTTACGTTTTTTTTCAAGAAATTCGTATTAGAAAAAGAAAAAAAATACAATAAATGTTGTACTCTTTTAACGAACAAAAAAAAATAAAAAAAAATGAAAAAAAAAGAGGAAAAAAAATGAATACAAATAATTGTGCTCCTCCATTCCTTTTTTCAATTTATTTTTATTTAACTATTTTCCTCGTAATTTTTTCTTCGTTTTATTATCAACAAAAATAGAAAAACCAATTTTTTTTCAATGTTCAGAGCATTTCAAATGGCTGAGCATCAATCTGAGCAGGTTTGAACTCAAAAATCAAATTTAATAAAAATTGATGTTTTTTTGTTTAAAACAAAGAGAAAAAAGAATAAATTTTCAATTTTAAAACTCATTATTTTTTATTTGACAAAAAAAAAACGTTTTCAATTTGTTTTTTTTTGTTTTGGTTTAAAAAAAATATTTTTTGAGAAATTAAAAAATTTATTTTAATAAAATATTTAAAAAATTGTTTTTTTTTAAATTTAGGTCCGGGATATTTTATTATTACCAACATCAATAAATGAACAAGTTCATGAATCAGCATCTGAACAAATCGCTGCTTTTGTTGATTTTTTACATAGTAAATTAGCTGAATATAATGAGGTTTTTATTTTAAATAAAATAATTATTATTAATAATAAATTAAATACAGGTAACACAACAAAATTGTCGAGCTGTTTTTGTTGTAAATTATGTTCAAAATCGATTTATTGCGACAGAATTTTGTCCAGAAATTGCAAAACTTTTTGAAGTTTTAGGAGTGAAAAAATATGAAGAATTGAATGAAAAATTGGAAAAATTGAAATCCGATTCAGAAATGAGTAATTCGAATTATTTTTAAAGAATAATTTTGTTTCCAATTTCATTCTCCGATCATTTCAGAAGCTTCAGTTGATGCTCTTCAAGAAGCTGTTGAAACATGGAATTCATTTTTAAAAGAAATTGATGATGATCTTGATAAAACAATTGGTCCACCAACAAAATTCAATAATAATAATAATAATAATAATCAAGATCCTGACGGTAAAATGATTAATTAATATAAAAAATGATCAAAATAATAATAAAAATAGTATCAGATTCGGCAGTTCTTGGATTACAAAGCAAAACAATTTCATATTATGTGACTGGAAGCTCATTTGATTGTGTTTTGATTGTAGTTGTTCGGTGAGATTTTCAATAATATTTTCATTTTCTTTTTTCTTTTCTTTTTTATTCAATTTTTAGTTCTTTCAATAAACCCGAAGCAAATGAACATATTCTCAATTTATATAAACGAATAGACGAATTTCGAAAATTTGGATGTGACGTTTTCCTTCTCACTAAAGGACCACCAATTGGAAGTCGTGGTGGTGCTTACATTAAATTAATTGGTGTTCCATTTCGAAAATTGTATGATGCAACAGAAGCTGAAAAAGAATTAAAAGCTCATCGAAAATCCGCAGTTCAATATACAAGTTGGCAACAACTTTGCAAAGTTTCTCTTTTTTTTTGAAATTTTTGTTTCAAATTAAAATGAATAATTTAGGTTGTTGAATCATCATTTGTTGATGAAGGTCGGCCAACAACATCAACAAAAGATTTGCAATCAACAGAAGAACCAATGGCATTTATTTCTCAAAAGGTTTTTTTTTAAATCAATTTTCAATATATTGAAATTATTTTTGAAAAAAATATTTAAGGGTGGAACAGTTTTGGTTGATAAAAATGGTGAAATATTATATAAACATATTGAAGATGAAAGAAGTGATAATTGGCCAAATATTGATGATATTCTCAAAATAGTTGAAAAGAAAAAAGAAAAAGAAGGAAATAATAATAATGAATCAACAAACGCATCAAATTTAAAAAGTGGAACAAATCTGGCGAAAGTGAATTCTGAAATTTCAGTTGGAAAAGAAGCTCAAACAGAAAAGAAAAAATCATGTTGTGTTATATGTTAGTTAACTTATTTAGTGCTTAATAGTTTATTATTTAAATGTAATTAATTATAATAAATCAATTTAAAACCAAATAAAAATTTACGTTTGCAAAAAATATTTTTAGTTTTTCTTTACTGTTCGATTTACAAAAACAAATGAAAACAAAAAATACGCATTATGAAAACTTTAAAATCTATTTTAAATTTCTTTCCTGTGCCATGAAATGTTTTCAAGAAAAAAAAACGGTTTTACTAAACAAATCAACCTTTTTTTTTTTAAATTTTTCAGCCAATTCTGAATCCTGAATTAATAAATGAAAATTTTTACTTTTTTGTTGAAATTATTCAAAAAAATATTAACGATTTTTCAAATAAATTTCAATTTGTAAGTAGTCATTTGACGACTAAAATTACCTTTTATAACAAAAAAAAAAAGAGGCGGAGGAAGTGTGTTATACGCATTTACCGCATACTTTTTTTGAAACTCTGACACACAAGTTGTTCAAGCTAAAATCGTTTTATTTTAGCTAAAAACTTGGAATATAATATGTAAATTTTATTATTTATTCAACATTTTAAATTTCAAACTTTATTATTTTTAGAATTTGATTTTGAAACAATTTTTAATTAAAATCTCATAGTGTTTCGCCAACTTTTTTAAATTTCAAGATGTATTTTTAAATAAGTTAATTTAGAAAACTTTAAATAAAGCAATGAAAAATGGCTTCAGAGAATGAAAAGTATATCATTTCACTTATTGATAAAATCGTTGAAGAATATGAAGTATGTTTACATTCATCAAAGAAAAAAAACAATTTAAAAATTGTTTTATTTCAGGCCGATGCAGCGGTTTTTTTTAAACAAAAAGATCGAACGATGACAAAGTTTTCTGGAAGATTTTCATTCAAACCTTTGGCCAAAAAATTTTTTGACAATATCCCCGAAAATGAGGTTAATAAATTTAACGTATGAAATTGAATTACGACAATTTTTCAGCTTGGAGATGTTTACGTAAATTTGTTTCAATTTGTTAATAACTACATGAACAAATTCCAAAAAAGACGAGTTGGAGTAAAAAATGTTCCACAATCTTTTTTGTTAATACCAGAACTTTTACTAAATGTAATTTTTTAAAATTTAAAACTAATTTAAATAATTTTTAGATGATTATTCCATATCAACTTCCACAACAAAAAAAAGACGTTAATTCATCAAATGAAAAATCAGAAGAAAATGATGGCGAAATTTCAGAAGCAGACGATATATCAAAAAAAAAACGAAAAAGTAATGGACGGCGAAATAAAAAAGTTAATGAAAAACCAAGAGTCACATTAACTGATAAACAATCATTGGAAATTTTTGAACACATTTTGACGATACCATTAAATTATGAATCAAAAATTTGGAAACAAGCTAAATACGTTTTATGTCCAAATGGATCTTCGTCGTTGTATAAACAATTTGGTGAAATTATTGAAAAGAGTGAAAATAATCGAATGATTAGGTATTTTTCAAGTTTATTTTAAAACAATTTTTTATTATTTTTTTTAGCTTCGTTGCTCTTACATTTTTTATGCGCGATTTGCACGTTAAAAGTTATTTAAAAAATCCATCAACAATTTTACACGCTTTATATCTTGGACCATTAAATGCTATGACCGTTGAAGTAATTTTTTTCATATTCTTATTTGAAAGAAAATAAAAATTCAAGATGTTTGCATCAAATCGAGAGCCACAATTTCGAATTGGGTGTCGAGAAATTTTACGAGTTGCACAACATGCTACGAAAGATATAATGTCATTCAAGTATGTAAATTTTATTAATTAAAAAAAAAACATTTTTTTTTAGTTTGAATAAACCACAAAATATTGCTAAAAAACACCCAAATAATGTAGAATATGGCGATTTTGTAAAAAATGTAAAAATATTAATTAAAGATTTGAAAGGAGGTGAAAAAATTCAAACGTTACAAAAAATTAATTTTAGAAAATTTAGAATATTCGGGAGAAACTGTGTTGCATTCAGGTTGGGCATTTGCAGCAATCAAAAAATTCGGGCATAAACGATATGTGGAAAACGTATCGAAATTTTTTAAAACCAAAATTATAATAAATTCTAGACTTGGAAAGATGAACAATATTATGATCTCATCTGGACTATTTTATCACAAAGACCAAACCTGAAACGGTTTGTTTGTGATGTTCTTGAAAAGCAGTTTCAAGACATTGAAGCAGCACGGTTTTGGAGAAGAATGCAACCAGATCAGTTGAATAAAGTCTTTATTCAAAATGTGTAAGTTCTCAGCTAACAAAATAGTTTTTTTTTGTCTTTTAAAATTTTAATTTTAAGCTATGCGAATGTTGAAAATCCTCTTAAATCCACCGATAACTATATTAATTTTCCGCAAGCCGTCAAAGTAATTTAAAGAAAAAGCAAAAACGACTAAATTTCATCTTTTTTTTAGAAAATTACAGTTATTTCAACACTTGTTGAAATGAACAAATTTGAAAAAGAATTAAATAAACGAATATTATTTAATGGAAAAGTTTATGTTGGTGTTGACGCCGAATGGAGTGCATATTCGAATCCTAGCAGGTAAATCAATATTCAGTTTTTCTTTTTCAATGAACATTTAATGTGGTTTTCAGAGCTTCAATCTTGCAAATGTCACTAAATGATATGGTTTTCATATTAGACCTTGAATCAACCGCCATATCATCTAATGCATATAGAAATTTTTTGTCATTTTTGTTTCAAAATGAATCATTAATTAAAATTGGTATAAAGAAACATTTTCTTTTAAATTTAACATTTTTTATTTAGGATTTCAATTTGGAGAAGATCTTCATCAGTTAAGAGCAGCTTTTCGAAATTGTGTTGCTTTGTATTCTCCAGTTAATGTGACATGTATCAGCAAAATTTTACTTGACACTCTAAAAGAAATCGAAAAGTTGGAAAGTCCTGAAGAATTTAAAAAAGAATATTTTCCATTCTTTATTGGTGATATTCAAGGAGAAGATCACAATAAGTCAATGGATTCAAAATCAAGCGAATCAATTGAAGAAGAAGATAACTTAGAAAAAACAGTTTCGTTTAATGTTTTTTTTTATTTTGTAAATGTTTGTTCAATTCAGCAAAATGATGAGTCTATCTCAAATTTGAAAAACCAACTTACAAATAAAGGATTATCATTCATTTGTGAAAAAGTACTTGGAAAACCTTTAGATAAAACCGAACAATGCTCGGTTTGGAATAGAAGACCATTAAGAAATTCACAGGTTTTTTTTTTCAAATTAAACTTGTTTAAAATATATTTTTAGATTCGATATGCTGCAATGGATGCGCATTGTATGTTAATGTTATTTGAAAAATGTGAAAAAGTTTTTAAATTATTGAATTTTAATATATCGGACCGTATAGATATGTCATCAGATATTCGAGTATCTTTACCATTACTTTGTGAATATCCATTGTAAAATTCAAACTTGTTTGTTTTTAAATTACTCAAATTGAAAATTATTTAAAAAATCATTTTTTCTGGTTTTTAATCCAGAATGTATTCAATCTGCTGTTGACTTTTTTTTTCATTAATTTGTTTTTACTATAAATGCTCTTATATTTGTTATAAATTTCTGTTTATCCATGTAGCATTGTTTTATAGCCAATAATTTATTTATATCAAAAATAAAATAATTTAACGACGAGTTCCGTCTTCGTAGAAAATTCCACCATCAGCTGAACAATATTTTGGACAAATTCCTTTTTCTCCAATGTTTCCATGAATTCCATCTCGTCCTGGATTTCCTGGAACTCCATCTAATCCTGGTTCACCATCTTGCCCTGGTTCTCCTGGTGGTCCTTGTTCTCCTGGTTGACCATCCTTCCCAGGTATTCCTGGTGCTCCACGTGCTCCTTGTCTACCTGGTGGACCGTTAGGTCCTTTTGGTCCAGGAACTGGTTCAATATTCTTTGCATCATTTCCAGCTTCTCCTTGTTCTCCAATTCTTCCATCTCTTCCTCTTTCACCTCGTCTTCCTTTTTGTCCTTGTGAACCAGTTGGGCCTTGTGGTCCTTTCTCCCCAAATATTCCCGGTCTTCCACGATTTCCTGGTGGTCCTGGCGGTCCCGCTTCTCCCAACAGTCCACGTGGACATGGTGGACATGGTGGTTTGGTGACAGGTTGACATGGTTTCTTGGTTGGAATTCCCGGATTTCCTGGCATTCCATTCGCGCCAGCTTTTCCATTCAATCCTGGTCGTCCCGGTGGTCCAGGCGGACCAGCTGGTCCTGGAATACAGCAATTATCACATTGAGACGTTGATTCCTCGTCATTATTTCCACTGAATGTTGGAATATCAGAAGGTGTAGTTATTTCATAAGGAAGAGTTGATTTCAAATAACTCAAAGTTGTGGTTTTTTCAGTTGAATAAGTTGGTGTCGTTGTTGAAATTTGATCTTCATTTTCATTATATCCGCTGATTTCTTTTTCTTCATTTATATTTTTATTTTCTGTCGTTGTAGTGGTGGTGGTGGTGGTTCCTGTGGTGGTTGTGGCTGTGGTGGTTGTGGTGGGGGCCGTTGTTGTTGTTGGATTAATTGGTGAATTTGTTGTTGAAGATAAAAATGATGATGATGATGGTTCAACTTGTGAATCATATGGCTGAAAATATAATTTTTTTTTTTAATTTTTAAAACAAAAATCAAATAAATTTACATTATTTTCCTCAACATTTAACGAATATGCAATTTTTGGTGGAGCAAATGGTGTTGTTTCATCAGTTGAATATTCATAACCAGCTTGACGTGATGTTCGATTTAATCCACGGATAAATGATTGTCGAAGTAAATAAACATCAGCCCATAAATGTTTTGCATTATTATGGCATTGATTCATTTCAATTTTCATTGAATTTTGAACATTTTTCACATAATTATGAACAATTGGAAAAGTTACACAAATTGCAATAATTGCAAGGGTTGAAACGGTAACACTGACATATCCAATGATGCGATAAGCCTAAAAATTAAAAAACAAATCATCATTTTAATTTAAAAAAAAATCAAAACCTTTGTATTTGAATCAATCTCCATTTGATAATCAAAAGAAATGCGGAAAAAATGATGATCTGTTCCACTATTTATACCGTTTAATGTTACGCCGCCCTTTTGTGGCTAAATTACGTCAAAAACTTGGTAAGCACACTTTTTTTTGGTGCATTCTGAAGGAAATTGAGAAAACAGAAAAAAAAACATTGTCGGATGAAGACTGGTTTGAGATCGAATATTTTGGGAAAAAATGATAACGAATAATATGAACGGTTGGTTTCAACAAATCCCAATTCACAATCAATAATCATTGATTTATTTTTCTACTTTTTTATTTTTCTATTATTTATATTATTATTATTATTATTATTAATATTAAAAATTTTATATTTTTATAATTTAATTTTTTAAATTAAAAAAAAAAAACAATTGAGAATTCATTAAAATTTAAAATAATTTGTTTCCAATTTTTTTTGAATTTCGTTTTCTTTTATTTTTCGACAAATCCTCCCTGACTCAACTGTGTTCACACATTTTATCGGAAACTTTTCGAAAACCAATAAAAAAGTTCACATCAAATGTCTTACTGTAATAATTTATTTTTTATTTTCACGTTTTTTTTTTTTTATTTTAAAACAAACCTGAAAAAAATCAATTTGATGGATTTTTCTCAATTCATTTTTAAACGTTTTGTCTTACAAACTGGTAAAACATTTTTTGTTTTCAATTAAAAGGAAATGGAAATTATTTTCAGAAAATAACAAAAAGTTTGAAATTACGTTTTCTTTAAAAAAAATTTAACATAAATTGAATCTTTAAATTAAAAAAAAGAAAGAAAAATGTTGTCAGCAGAAAAAATAAATTCAAAAGAAAAGGAAAAGGAGAAGGATAAAGAATGGGAAAAGGAAAAGGAGGAGAAGGAAAAGGAAAAGGAAAAGGAAAAGGAAAAAGAGGAGAAGGAAAGGGAAAAGGAGAAGGAACGAGAAAAAGAGAAAGAGAAGGAAAAAGAAAGAGAGAAAGAGAAGGAGAGGGAGAGGGAAAAAGAAAGAGAGAAAGAGAAGGAAAGAGAAAAAGAAAGAGAGAAGGAAAAGGAAAAGCAGAAGGAAAAGGAAAAGGAAAAGGAAAAAGAAAAAGACAAAGAGAAGGAAAACCAGGAAGATGTAATATTTTCAGTCGGGGATATGTAAGTAAAACTTCTTCTTCTTCTTCTTCTTCTTGTGTTCCTCAGTTCAAACTGTTCAGAGTGGCTGGATACCGAATTTTAGAAAAAATTGACGAAGGAGGTTTCGGACAAGTTTTTAAAGTAACAAAAGATGGTGGAACATTTGCAATGAAAATAGAATTAAATTCTCAAGAAGGTGGATCAGCAATAAAACTTGAAATGGATGTTCTTTATGATTTAAAAATACGAAAAGTTCCAAATTTCCCAATTCTTTTTGATGGTGGCCGTAGAACAAAATATCATTATATTGTTATGGAATTACTTGGTGATAATATAAAAACACTACGATATCGTAGTCCAAATCCATATTGTCTTTCATTTGGAACATGGTCTCGAATTGCGATTAAATGCTTATTTGTTATAAAACAATTACATGACAATGGATTTGTTCATCGAGATATTAAACCATCAAATTTTGCATTGGGACACAATGATATTATTAAAGGAAGAATGATTTTTCTATTTGATTTTGGTCTTGCTCGAAGATTTGTTCTTCGTCTTAAAAATTCCAATGAATATTCAACACGAAAAATGAAAGATAATACAACATTTTTACAAGAAAGTAATCGAGAAAAACATCAAAATGCTAATGAAAAAGATAACAATCGACTACGAAATACAGTTTGTTTTTTTCTTTTCTTTTCTTTTTTTTTAATTAAAAAAATTAAAATTTTATGTCAAAAAAAAGAAAAATAAAGAAGTTTCAAAAGAAGACGATTTTGAACGAGAAACAGTTAAACTTGAAAAGGAAAAAGATAAAGAACGAATGTTGGAGCAACCATTTCATATGTTTTATCGTTTTCGAATTGCTCGACCACATACAGATTTTCGTGGAACAATGCAATATGCTTCACCAAATGCTCATTCACACATTGAATTGGTATTAAAAAAAAAAGAGAAATTCTCAATTAAAAAATTAAGAATTTTGTTTAGGGAAGAGCTGATGATATTTATTCGTTGATGTATATGATAATTGAAATGATTACGCCATTGCCATGGGCAACAAATGACGACATTCCGATTGAGCAACAAAAATCAAACGCTCAACTTGGTGAATTATTCAAAGCCGGCGCACAATTGAATTGTTTGAAAAAAGAAACGAGCGATTTTGTCACTGAGGCGCTGACGAAAATTGATGAAAATCTTCGAAATTGCAATTATTACATGTCACCCGATTATGAATTAATTTATCAAACTTTTAAAGAAGTTTTGGATAAAGATGGATCAACATGGTTGGATCCTTATGATTGGGAAACAAATGAGACTCCGTCATATTTGAAATGGAAAGAAGAAAAAATTAAATGTAAAATTACGCATGTTTGGGAGAATCCAAGAGATTTTTTTAAGGTTTTTTTTTCTCCTTCCTTAAAAATAAAATTTGAAATCATTTTTAGAAAGACAATTGGGCAACATTACCTCGTCCAGTGCTTAAAAGTCTGAAAACTAAAAATTTGAGAGAAAAAAAAGAGAGAAATTTTAAAATTTCTAGAAGATTCAACTGGAAAAAATGGAAAAGACTTGGAGGAAAAAGTGAAGGAAAAAAAAGAAAAATCTGGAAATGAAAATACGAAAAAAAAGAATGAAAATGAAACAATTTTGACGGCGACAACAATAACCACAATTGGAGTTGAAGATGCTACAGTAATTGATTAAAAATTTGAAAAAAAAAAAAAAACAAATTTGAAACTTTTTTTTTTAGCAAAATCAAGAAGTTCCAACTGCTGAAAATAAAATTGGGACGAGCACACCAATCTCGAATGGAAAATTAGCATTTAATGGAGCTGCTCCATTAGCACGTAGAAATTCAGTTAGCAGCGCTAATCCTCCAGCACCAAGTATCCTTCGTAAAAATGTTTCTTTTATGGGTGGCACTCAAGGTGGTTTTTTTGTTTGTTTGCTTGATTGATTGATTTTATTGTTCAGAAGATTTTAAAAAACGAAAATCAACACGAAAAAAAATGAAAACTTCGCCGGCGCCAACGGGACAAGCTTCGCCAGATAAAAATTCAAATATTTTTAAAAAATTAATTTCGAAAGTATCAAAAGCTGGTCTAGCGAATACATGAAATATTTATTCTGATTTTTTTTTCATTGAAGACAAATAAAAATATTTCAGTTTTCCTTTTTTTTTAAATTTTATTATAAACAAAAATGTATTTAAACTCAAAAATTAATTTTAAAAAATAGATAAAAATGTCGTTTTATGCTTGTTTTTCTTTGTTCAATTGATATTTTTAATTTTGTTTTGTTTTCCATTGCTCCTTTAAGGTCTCTTACAAGTATAAATTGTTTATGTAATGTGCCTTTAAAATAAAAGAATAAATACAGTAGTAATTATTACTGTATTTATTCATATTCAATTTAACATTATAAATAATATTAAATATGCAACAAATTTGTTGAAGAAAAGAATAAATTGGATCAAATATATTTTGGGTGGTTTTTCAATTGAAAACAATAAGAAAAATAAAAAGGAATGTCGCAAGTTGTCAAACATTTGTCATCATCCTCATCCTCCTCCCCCTTATCCTCCTTCTCCTCCTTCTAATTTTATTTCTACTTATAGTTATTGTGCCACACTTTTACCCATCACACATCGGTTTTACTATTCGATTTGTCCTTGCACACTGTAATTAAATATATTGAAAAAAGACGTGTGACTGCCCTTGCACAATTATGACAATAGAAGAAAATCCTTCTTCTTCTTCTTCTTCTTCGTCTTCGTCTTTGTCTTCTCGATCGTATAATAATAATAATATTCAATACATTTCCTCCTTTTCAACTTATTTTTCTTTTCTTCTCTTTTTTCTTTTATATTTTTAATTATTACAAAAATCGATTGCATTTTTATTCAAAATTATTCAACTTTTCTCTGTTTTTTTTATAAAAATGCATAAATTCTTCATTTTTTTTAAAATTCTATTTTTATTTTAAAAAATTAATTTGAATTCTTCAAGCTTTTCATTTATTTTTCAGATTTGAAATTGTTTTTTTTTTTTGCATATTCTCATCAACGCCTGACATTTTTCATTGATTTACAATTGAAATGAAAAATGATGAATATAGGTCTATGATTTAAACAAACAAAATTCGAAAAATTATTTATTCGTAAAAACTTGTGGGCGGAGTCACAACATTCATTGGTAACGAGAAAATTGTAAAGATTCATTGAATTTTTGTAAGGAAGAAGACGAAGACGAAGTGAATGTTTTTATATTTGATTCGACATGAATTTTAGAATTTTTTTCAAATTTTCAATTTTCATTTTAATTGAAAATGTTTTTTATTTGAATGCATTTTCAAAAAATGCATTTGATAATTCTATTATTGGTAATTTTTTTAATAATTTTTTAAATATTTTTAAAATAAATTTCAGGGGAACCATATATTTCATGTGAACGTGATCAAATTGTTGTTGAAATTATAACCGAAAAACGTTTTAATGGAAAAATATTTGTAAAAGGCGAATATTCGAATCCAGAATGTTCTCAAACATTTCGAGATGGGAAAAAAATCAAAGAAAATGACGAATCGAAAGAATCTGAAGTATTGATTGGAACTGTTACTCGATCATCTCAACAAAAAATCAATTATTCAATTAAAAAATCGAGTTTAATCGAGAAATTAGCCGATGATTCGAAAAATACAAAAACGAGCATCAATGAAAGCGACTGGAGAAGTGTCGGCGGAGCAACATTGGATCAACACGCTGCATTTGGCGGATCAAAAGGAGAAGAATTTGTTGAGAAACGAAAAATTGATGGCGACAAATTTCAAGTTTTCAACAAAAATCAACAAAATCAAAAACAAAAAGAAAACGTGGAAAAAAATTGTGGAAAACCAACATTTTGTGAGCCGTGTAAATGTGGAGAAGAAGAAAAAAGATTGAGAAGAGCAACAAATTCAATTCGTTTTATTGTTCCAATTAATTCGTGCAATTCAAAAAGAGATCGAAAGGTTCGCTTTTTTCTTTTCTTTTTTTCTCCCCAACCATATTATTAAATATATTTTTTAGATTTAATTCTTAATAATTATGCCTTCCGATTTTTTTCATTCATCACCCACCCAAGTTCATACATTTTTACTATTTAATTTATGTTGGAATTTATTGTTTTCAACATTTCCAACTATTTGGCATCTGACAGATTCATCTGACAACCAATTCAAATTTTCATTTTTTTTTCCTTTTTGATGAATTGCCACGTCAGATGTTCAATGATCCAATATTTGTTCTTCTTTTTTTTAAGAAATCGAAAATGACCTCGAAAACAAAAATCTAAAGATTTTCTTTTAATTTCTCAAGTGGAGGAACCGAAAAGCAGAAAAAAACAAGCTTTTTCAGTTGAAAAATATATTAAAAATCAAAAAAAAAAAAAAAATTCAAAATTTCGGATTTTGGTTAAAAATTCAAAAACTTGACCCAAATTGAAATATTTTTTTGAACAAAAAAGAATTTGATGCCAAAAATAATTGAATCAAATTTTCAAGGACAAAAAAACTACTTGAAATTTTGTTAAAATAATTTTCTTTTTCTTTTTTTTTTAGTTGAATCCACCGTCATTAGTGATTTCATTTGTTGCAATGATTACATTTCATAATAATTTCATTACAAAACTTGACAAAGCTTATCATATTCAATGCGCTTATGCTGAAACTGAAAAAGAAGTTAGCACTGATTTGGATGTCAGGTAAAAAAAGAAAAGAAGATCAATAAAAATCAATGGAATTCAGCATATCCGATGAAGAAACTGAGTTAACATCAATTATAGAAGGACCAACATGTGAATATTTAATATCAGATCAAGTTTTTTTTCCTTTTTTTTTTCCAAAGAAATTGAAATAATTTGTTTTTTCTTTAAATTGAAGAATGGAATTCCAACAACAAATGGAATTGTTGGAGAACTTGTTAAACATCAATGGTTATGTAAAGGCGGAATCGGAAAAAAATTGCGAATGTTGGTTCATGATTGTTTTGTAATTGATTTTGGTGGAGAACAATCAATGATAATTGATGAAAATGGGTCTTTTTTTTCTTCCTTTTTTTCTTTTTCTTCTTTCAATTTTTCAATAATTTCAGATGTTCAAAAGATGAATATACACTTCAGACTCCGAAATATTCTGAAAATGGTTTGACAGCAGAAGTTGATGCGTACATTTTTAAATTTCCGGATAAGTAAATTCTTGAAATTAAGGAAAGAAAAGGATTTGAAAACTTTTTCAGATCGACAATTGATTTTAAATGTAGCATAACGTTTTGTTCAATCGATAATGATGGATGTGATTCAATTACAGTAAGACTTTAAATATTTAAGAAAAAAAATTTAAAAAATCAAATATTTTCAGCCACCAAAATGTTTTGAAAAAAACGAGTCGATTCGAAAAAAAAGATCAAATCGGAGATCAGAATCAATGACTTTGCATTCGAACAGTTTAACAGTTTTCGACATTGATGTTGATTTAAATGAAAATGGTTCGGGATGGATTCTTCTTTCTATTTTTTTCCAATTTAATCAAATAATTTTCAGCATTTTCAGCTTCAAATTCTTCATTTTTATTTTCATTTGAAAATATTTCATCGTCATTTTGTATGTCAATTTCAAGTTTTGGACTTTTAATTTCAGCTGCAACATTTTTCTTCACAATTTCATTTGCTCTTATTTTTTCTTATTTCTTTATTAAATTCAACCACAAATTTTTAATTGAACAATGACAAAAAGAACACTTTTTTTGTTAAATTTCGGGTCGAGATTTGTATTTTTTTTAAATTTATTATTTGTTAGCCATTATTATTTAATCAATAAATATTCATATTTTATATTCGAAAAGCTCTTATCAATTTGAAAAAAAAAGAAAAAGAAAAGTTAAATTGATAACAACAAAATTTGTAATTTTTAATCGATTTATTTGGCTCAGTCGAATTTTGAAAGAAAAAATGGTTTTGATGTTTTCGAGATTTAAAAAATGCCCCGAATTTTTGAAATTTTATTCTTTGGTAAGCCGTTTCAGCTTTTTCTTCTAATTAAAACTTTTTATTTTTTAGATTTTAACTTTTATTGTAATTATTCTATTGTGGACAACCAAGTTCCACCCGCCAGGTTTTTTTATTTTTTCGAAATTTTTGAAAATTTTTATTGATTTTTAGGAATTTCAATCATTTGGTTTACAATTATTGTTTCAATCATTTTTGATTTTTTAACAATTTTTATTCTTTTAAAACAATTTGATATTTCAAAAACTTTTCTTCAAATGTTGCCATATGCTGCTATTGTATTTTCTATTTATTTTTTAAAATTAAATTAAAATTAAATCAATTAAGGAATGTTCGGGATCATTATTGATTATTGTTCTTTTTATTCTTTCTTCGGCATTATCAATCAGTAGTGAAGAAGTCACGGATGATTCTTCATTTATTCTTTTAGCGGTAAAATATTCTTTTCGATTTATAAAAAAAGAAAAGAAATTTTAGATTTTATGTATTTTGATTTCTATTGGAAACCTTTTAAATGCAATTATTTATATTCGAAAATGGATCAATAACACTCACCTTGGTAGTTCTTTTTTAATTATAAAAACGTTTTTTTTTAAATTTCAGCTCCATCTAGCGACTACGAAAATTATGGTGCATATGAAAATTAATAAATTATTCTGTTTTTATAAAAATCGATAATTCAAACAATTTTTTAACAATAAAATAACAAAAAACAAAAATTAATCTGAATAATCTTTTGAATGTTTTTTTTTAAACACATTTCTGTAGAAATCAAAAATGCTTTCAGCCGATTGTTTGGCTAATTGCCAACTTGCTTCAATTTCTTCAAAACTGAACTCTCCAATACTATCCATTCCACACATTTCGAATTCGTTCTAAATAAAAATTCAACATTTAAAAATTCAAACAATCTATGAGACAAACTTGGTTTCTCGTAACGGCAAATAGAATTGATGCTTCAGCTGCTGTTTCTTCCTTTAATGTTGGATCCACAATTAGTTTTCCTTTCACTTTTGCAACAGTAACTCCGCAAAATATGTTTCTAAACATGAACAAATAAATCTAATTAATATGCTTTTAATTATTTACTCAAATGGAATTCCATTATCCAATAATGCAAAACATGTCCCATTTAAAGCTGCTGAGCCAATGCTTCCATCATTTTGTACTCCATGAATCGTAACCTTAATTTTTTTTTCAAAAATATTGAAATTTATTAAATTGAATTCAAAAATTTACCACAAGTGTTGTATGTGGAAATAACTCCAAGTTTATAACATTGGCTAATACTTTTGTAATTATATTGTTTATCTACAAAAAAGCAATAAATTAAATTTTAAATCACTTTTTTTCAACTACCGGGTTAAATTTATTTTCTCCACAATTTTTTCTAAAACTAACATCAAGAACCATAGCTTCTTCACTAGATTTTGACGCATGAACATCCCCTTAAATTTTCATTTGTTTTTTCTTAGTTATTGGTCATTTTCTTACCAGGTCCTGAACATGATGCCCACACACACGTTGATCCTTGAGAAAAACAACAACTTCCATCAGCATTTTTTAAAAATGACAATTCGCATTTCATCTCTCTTAGTCTCGGTGTCATCTTAAACAATTTAAAATTATTTTCATAAAATTTTATTTTTAAATAATTAAAAGCTTTAAAACTTTTAACAGAATACTTTTAAAAAAACGTAAAAAATCTGAATTTATTCAAAAAGAAAAACTTGAAAATTGTAACAAATGAAAAAAAAACAAGAATAACAACAATTGAAATAACAATTTAATGCAAGATGTATTACTTTTTGTAATTAATAGTACCTTGACGATTAGCAGATTTTCTCATCATCTGTTTTTTCGATTTATTTTTAATTCTTAACTTTTGATGGAATGGATCAAAATCTAAATTATTATCTTTAACTGGCTTATCTGAAAAATTAGATTTCAATTAAAAAAAACGCAATTATTTTTATTTTACCAAATAATTCAGTATCTTCCTCATCATAGTTAAATTCTTCAACAACGTCACTTTTTTTAGATTTTTTTTCTTCAACTTCTCGATTAATGGGAACTTCCGAACTGCTGCTTTTATCTTCTCCCAATACACATGAAATATCGACATTTCGCCGAACCTGATTTTAAATAATTTTTTATAAGAATAAAACTTTTTTTTAATTTTACAAACTTCTTTTCTTTTTCTTTTCAACGCTTTTTTCGACATTAATTGATCTTCAGAAAATCTAGAATCATCGAAAACTAACGGTTCATCGTCTTTTTTTTCTGTTTCTGTTTCTTTTTTGTCATCATTATCACTACCACTTTCATTTTGATTTGCAATTAATTTAAGATCCGACATATTTTTTATCTGAAAAAAAAATGTTTTTGAATTTTTAAAAATATGATTTGCTTTTATAAAGGATATGCTCAAAAAAAAATCTTACATTATCATCAAATATTGGTTTCCTACAAACTGTTGGATCATTATGCGAAAATTTTTTCTCTTTATTTTTATCTTCTTCAGACTTTCTTTTTTCTTCTTCTTCGGCTGCTTTTTTCTCTTTTTCTTTAATAACAATTGAATAGCATTCAAATGGTGTTACCCACTCTTCAAGTTTTTTAACAACTAATTCAACTTTTTTTTCATTTTTTTTCTGAAAACTTTCACAATTTTAGTTATTTAAAAAATAAAAATATTTCTTACTTCATTTTCTTCTACAAAAGTTATATTTTTATGTAATTTATCATAACTAGGCGGTCTTAAAACATTCAGCAAAGTAAATTCTTCACTTTTTTTCAGCACATTTTCATTTTCTTCTTGTTTATTTATTTCTATTTCTCCTCGCTCTTCATCGAATTTTGTGTATGTGAAATCAATTTTTGATCTTAAAGCCATTTATTTTTATTTATTTTTAATTTATAATTTTACCTTAGAATTGATGTTAATATATCCATTGTATAATTCATTACTCCTTTTGATTCATGTTTATCTTCAACCTCTTTAGGTTTTGGTTCACTTTTTTCTAATTTTATTTCTCTTGCTTCCATAATTATTCTGAAACAAATAAAAATTAAAAAAAATACATAATAATATAAATTTATTTTATTCCCTACTTAAAAATATCACCAGTTCTTTGTTTAACGTAATATGGTAGTGGATTACAACAAGCATAAATTCCCCCAACATCTCTTGGTAATGTTTCAGATAATAATAATAGCATATGATTGGGTAGAACAAATTGAGGACTTTCATCTTCATTTCGTCCTATTTGATCTCTCCATTTATATAAATGTGTCAATGCGTATTCTTGTCGACTATTTAATGTGAAACGAAATTTAATATCTGTCATGTATCCCTTTGGATTGAATATTGGTTTTTTGTAAACCTGAAAAACGTTTATCAGACTTCAAAAAATAACTAAATAAATACCTTTACACATAGTTCTTTACATTCAGTATAAATATCTTCTAATTCTTTCTTTCCATGTTCTTTGAATTCTTTGAATACTTCATTTCTTAACAAATCATAACAATATAGCAAATAGTGTGTATCTTCTCTCGCATAATTTATCATTGCTTCTCTTAATGGTCGAATTCTCCAATCAGCTAATTGATATTGTTTATCCAAGGCAACATTTGCATATTTCGAGACAAGATAAGCTAAACTGAACTTTGGAAATTTCAGCTTTTTCATAGCAACATATGTGTCAAATAAATTGATTAAATGAATTCCAAAATCACGTTGAAGCCATAAAACATCATTATCTGATCCATGAAAAACTTTGACAATATTTGGATTTGTGAATGGTTCATTTAAAATTCCAACATCTTCCCAAATAGGAAATGGATCTACGATGAAATCTTCATCCCTTGTTGAAATTTGAATTAAACACGTCAATCCCAAATAAGATCTTGTGTCATTATGTTCTAAATCAACAGAAAATTCAGAAACTGAATTTAAAATATCTCGCAACATTTTTAACTTTTCGGTTGTATTCACCATAGTGCATTTAACTGCTGCCAGAGGTTTAAATTTCTGAAAATTTTTTTTTTTTTTTTTCGTTAGTGCAAAATAAACTTTTGGAGGAATTAATTCTAATTGCTTCGCCGGAACTTTGAAATTTAATATTTCCGCAATATAAGGATGTTCTTCTTCTGTTTCCTCTGAATTACCTGCCCAATTTCTGTGAAAAAAAAATAATAATGAAATTTATAAAAAACTTTTTCTTACAATTTTCCTGAATCGTCTTCATCTATGACTATTATTCCTTTTTTCTTTTCTATTTCATTGTGTTTTATTTTTAATTTTCTTGCAAACGGTTGAATTGAATTATCTACCACTAAATTATATGTTTTTTGTGGTTTTTCATGAACGACCATTTGTGCTGCTTCTTCTTTCCGTTCTTTGAACTTCTGTGCTAATATTGTACCAATGTTGGAAGAAAAAGTTCTCATCGCGGCGGAAACTTCGTTTTCTGTTTTTTTATTTGTTGGTGCTGCTTTGAGGATAAATTCAGGAACTTGAACAATTTCATCCCTTTCAGCTTTCTTCAAAACTTCAAGCAATGTTGCCTGAAAGTATTCTGTAATAATGAAAAGTTTGCATTTCGAAAAATTTACTGCTCTTTCTGCTATATTATCTTGAGCTTCAATAACACATTCAGTATATTCTTGAGAAGACGAACCAACATTTGGAACTCTCATGGCACAACCAATTGATTTAGTTAATTGATTCATTCTTAACTTTTTAAAATAATTAAAACTAAAACAGAAAACCTTACAAGGCATTTATTCGTTCTTCTTGTTTTTTCATAAACCCATTGAATGTTGGATATGAATTGTAAATTTTAAATTGTCCACCGGTAATTTTTGGAAGAGAATTTGAATCACGCACTAATGATGCTCCATATCGCATGATTGTTTCTACATCCTTTCGAAGTTCTGCTGTTTTTAATGAAGATGATAATTTTAACTTTACATCGTCCTCCTGATCTGACATTGCCTAAATAATATTTTTTTTAATTAAATAATTTTAAGTTTCTTTTAAATTAAAAATATAAACAAATAAAAAATGTTAGTTATATACTCAACATAAAAATAAAAATAAAATAAATTTTTTATATCTAGCAATAGTCGCATACAGTTTTGCAAGACGTGGGCACACATTTTATTAAACATGGTTTTTACAACTTTTGTATGTGGAAGAACAGCTATTCAAGAAAAATATTTATAAAATTATTAAATAATTTTATAAAATTAAGAAAAATAAAAATAAATATAATGTTTTCAATTTTCCTTTTTTTTTATTATTTGAGCTTTTATTTGAACAAGTTTTTCAAGATTATTCTTAAAAAATGCTCCATTATTTTCCGTCCACCTGTCTCAGAAAATTTCACTTTGAAATATGTTTCGTATAAATTTCAAAATAACTTAAAATTTTCACAAAAAATCTGGAAGGAGCGCATTTGTAACACATTCGTCGTCAGGATATGTATTTTATCAGTGATGCATTTTTTACAGCACAAAATCTACTGGTGAAAAAATCTTGTTTTTTTTTCTTTACAAATTAATTCAACAAAATATTGGTTAATTATTTATTTATTTAAATGTCTGATTAAAACGAGATCAAAGAAAGAAAAAGCGGTGGAAAATATCGAATATCGGTGTTTTAAAATCAATACAAAATTAGAATTATTTTCCAAAAACTGGCGAAAACATTGGGCTCATAACATGTGGAACTTGTGCCCATCCTAAAAATAAATTATAAATTTTAAAAAAGAAAAAAGCTTTTTTTTCTTACCAAGACTTGTTGGACCCCCAAATACTCGATCTGTTACAAGATTATCAACATATTGATATCTTGAATAATCATAATCTCCAATGGCTCGTCGATTTCTGTTGATCACAAATGAATCGCAAGAAAAAGTGAAAAGAATCAGAAGAAGAAGAAGAAGAGTGAAAAAGTTGTTGAATTTCATTGAAACCATCATTTTTAGCTTTGATTGCCTGATTGATTTTATATCGAAAAGAATTCCGAATCTTCTTTTATAGTTTTCGATTTTATCAAAAATAACTGAAGTGGGTGGAGCTTTCATAGATTTTTTGCGGCTTTGGTATTTTTCCAATCATGATCTGTCAAATTCTGTAATCGGTGGGTTTCAAAACACGTGACGATAAGAATGACATCAACGAAAATAAAAAAAAGGAATTTTTTATTAAAAACAACTGGAAAAAATTATTTATTTTTTATTAAAACTTCATAATTTTACATTTTTTAAAGTTTTATTCATTTTTTCTTTCTGATTTCAATTTTGTAAAAATCTTGATTAAAAGAATAAAAATGTATTAAATTTTAATTAAAATAAAAAATAAACAATTTGTTTAATGGTAACATTTTGATCTGAAGATTTTATTCAAAGAAAAAAAAGGCTACGAAAATCTGATAAAAGTCACGTATTCAAACCGATGTTTATCAAGTGAAAATATTTTTAAAAAAACCAGTAAAAAATCTTTCTTTTTTTTTTAATCAAATAATTAAATTAACCACCAAAAACTGGAGAATACATGGGACTTAAAATATGAGGCACTTGAGCCCAACCTGAAAATTGTAATTATCAATAATAATTTTATTAATAAAATTGTTTTTCTTTTTTTTTGGTTTTTACCAAGATATGTTGGTCCTCCTGAAATTGGATCATTGATTATATTATCAACAACGTGTGGTGAATATATTGATCGATATTGATGAGGATAAGGATATAAAATTCCCATTTTAATAAATGAAAATAAAAATAATAAAAATGTAATTTGAATCATTTTATGAATATTTTTTATTTAAATTTGTTCTTTTTATACAAAAATTGAAGTAATTTTTTATCAATAAAAAGCTTCAAAACAATGGGGAGGAGATTTGTTTGAATGTAATTATGTATACATAATTTAAAATCAAAATAAATCTCAACTGATTATACTAGTTTATCTAATTAATCTTTGAATTTATTCATTCATTATGATTTTTGGTCATCAAATATTTTACAATTTATGTCATTTATCATTTATTTGCAAATTAAATTGATCTCAAATATTTTTTGTGTGGAAAATTCAAAAGGAATTTTCTCGAAGAATTCCTTTTTGATTGTTTGAAGTTCAAAGATAAAATGAAAAAAAATTCCCAATCAAAACTTTTAAACAAAATTATGTGAAATTTCTCAGATTTAAAAAGAAAACAGTTTAAAGGAAACATTTTTTAATGATTTTTTTGTTAATTTGAAATTTATTTCTTTAAAAAAAATGAAAAAAGTCACGTTTACAGATTTTATTTTTTTTTTTTCAATAATAATACAATTTGTGACTCAAATTACTTTAAAAAAAAACATTTTTTTATTCAAAAATCTAGATTTTGTAAATAAAATCAAATTTTGTAACAATTTCATAATTTGAGACAAAACGTCATTTTTATCAATTATTTCATAGATCGGTTTCCGTAGTATCAATTGATTATAAGATCTTCGTCATTTTTAATTCAAAAAAGGTTTTTTGCAAAGATCACTCACGTTGAGTCAATTAGTTCAATTCAGTGATCATTGAAATTCAACTTTTTTTTTGTTTTAAACTTTTGTCGAAAAATGTCTGCAATGATAATTAAGAATTTTGTATATTTTTTATAAATAATTTGATAAGTTCAACTCCAAAATATTTGTAGAATTTTTAAAAATTAATCCTGATAAATTAGATTCTATGAATTCTAGAAAATTCGAAACTATTCTATCAGATTCATAATTTGCTTTGAAAACATTTTTTTTTCTAGTCTGTTTATCATTGGATTTATGGTTCTTTGATATAATAGAAATGATTGTCTGATCTTTGAAAAACTATTGATGAACAAAAGATAGAAATCATAATATCAAAAATCAAACAACATATTTTATTTATGAAACTACAAACGAAACAATTTAAGAAAATCTTTTTACAATCAAGCTTGAAATTATTTTTTATTTTTAAACAAATTATTTACAATCACAAAAAAATATTCAAATATTAATTCTGGATGATATTTAAACAATTCCCCAAATTTTTTCGATCAACTTTTGATGAAAAAGAAAATTGTGTTTGTTGTGAAGCAGAAACTTGTGAAATTGAACACTTTTCACATTTTTATAAATTTTAATGAAATTATACAGCGCCGCAGGAAATTGACGTCGATTTCGTCCCATGCCTTCAGAAGCGCTTTCTTCAGAGACTCAATATTTTTGTGAGAGCGAGCCATGACCTTGTTCTCCAAGAACCCCCAGACATAAAAGTCCAACGGGCTTAGGTCGGGCGACGAAGCTGGCCAAATGTCCTTGCCCCAATATCCCGGAAAATCGCGGTCCAAGGCATCTTTGGTCGATTTCGATCCATGCGACGGTGCCCAGTCTTGCTGTAGGATAAAAGGTCTTCCTGCAAAATGTTTAGTGATCCAAGGAAGCAAAACATCCTTGAGAACCACTTTTTGGTAGACCTCCGAGTTGATTTTCACATTTTTGTCAATGAAAACCATCGGAGCTTTACCTTCGGACGTCAGTCCCGCCCACACCATCACTGATTCTGGGAACAGCTTGTTTTAGGCTTGGCGACGTTTTGGGGACCTTGCCTCATGTTTTGGAAGCAATTGTCGGGTGTTCTGCCTGTTCGGAGTCGGCATAATGGAGAAAATCTTCTCATTAGTCCAAATGACATCCGACAAGCGGCGCGTCTTTAGGACCTCAAGAATTTTCTTCGATTTTTCCAGCCGGTTTTTTTTGAACCGGTCTGTAAGATACTGGCCACGAAGGATCCGGTAACTGTTCAGACCTAGGTCCTTTTTTACGATTCTTTGAACCGTACTTTGGCCGATTCCGAGAGACAAAGCCATTTGGTTGAGGCTAACACCATCATTTCTATCGATTCGCTTCTTGATGATTCCTCTGGTTCGGCGAGTGTTGATAGTCCGAGGTCTTCCGCATTTTGGAAGCTCGTTGACATGCCCACGTGATTTAAGTTGTCGAACAATTTTAGAAACGGTTGATTTCGGTATTCCAAGGCGGCGAACGATGTCACAAACTCGCAGTCCTTCCGTGAAAAGCTTGGCAATTGTTGGTCGATGTGGAGAAGATCGCATTTTTTCGGAACAAACGGAAAATGATAAGACTAGCTTTTAAGATTTGCTTATATAGGCTCTCGACTTTCGAAATGTTTCGAAAGTTCTAGAAAATCTTTTTGGGCACAGTGCCAACATTGCCTCAAACTTTGGCTACATGCTTATGGGCCACCCTGTATAAGTTTTACTTCACATACAATGTACATAGCAGACATTACTTGTCCATACGAGACTCCGCATAAACACAGTGCTTTGTTTAATTTAAATCGACACAGCTGAAATTCCTATTTTTAAATAAATAAATTTTGATTGTTTTTTTATTTTTTTTTCAATCCTTGCCCGGTTTTTAAAATAGTAAAATGTTAAAAAATAGAATTTATGTTATAAAACCAAACATTTTAAAAATGTCATAATCTACAATTAGTACTTGAACCTTTATTTTTTGTCCTAATAAAATTCTGTTTTTAGGCTTGCGTTTGTTGTATTTACCAAATAATATTTTTAAAATTGAAATATTTGATTCAATCTATTTAAAAAAAAAACTTTAAATTATTAAAATTATTTTATTTAAAATATGCCTATTTTGAATGAATAATACTTTTTTATAATCTGGTTTTTTTAGTTTTAAAAAAATGGCCGATGACGACGATTATCAGGATATGGACAACGAAGAGTTTGTCGACGACAATGACATGGAAGATGTCATTGATGATGATCAACAAAATGATGATAACGATGATAATGACAGTGGAGAGCATATAGATATTTTGGATGGAGTAGGAAAAGCAGTCGCCCCGCAAGATAGGGTCACAACTCCATTTATGACAAAGTATGAACGAGCGAGAGTTTTGGGAACTCGAGCTCTTCAAATTGCTATGGGAGCTCCAGTTATGGTTGAATTAGAAGGAGAAACAGATCCATTAGAAATTGCACGAAAAGAACTGAAAGCTCGACGAGTTCCTATCATTATTCGAAGATATTTACCTGATGGCTCATTCGAAGACTGGTCCATCGATCAATTACATCTTACCGATTGGTGAAATGTTGTTTTATCAATTTTAAAATTATTCTCTTTCAACTCAAAATTATTGTTTTTTTTTTCATTTTTTTCTATTGTGAACTGTTTTTTCGTGACTTATTCGTTTTTTGTTGTTTTGATTTTGTAAAAAAATAAATAAAAATTTTAGATGGCTCAATTCACTTCAGAGCAAATTGATAATTTTGGAAAAGTTCTTAACGATGTTTCGTGAGTTCAATCAACACTGTTGAGTAAGATAATATTTAATGTTTTAGAAAACCTCTCAAAGCTCGATTTCGATCTCTCTTCATTTTAAGAAATATTGGTGATGATAGATCAGTAGAATGGATTGGAAAGTGTTTAAATGTAACGTCTTAACTATTAATTTAAATAAATTTATTTTTAGGATGAATCTGCTCTTCTTAAACATGAATTAGCATATTGTTTAGGACAAATGCAAAATAAATCAGCCTTACCTATTCTTATTAAAGTACTAGAAGATTTAAATCAAGGTAATTTTTTTAAGTTTTAAAAGTTGCTATTTTATTTTTCTAGAACCAATGGTGCGCCATGAAGCCGCCGAAGCAATCGGAGCTATTGGAGATATCAGTAATCCTGCTGGAAAATTGGTTCTTCAAAACTTCGTATCTGATCCATGTGTTGAAGTAGCAGAAACATGTCAAATTGCGTTAGGACGATTAGAATGGATTGAATCCAATAAAAAAGATACAAATAGCCCTTATAATAGTGTTGGTTAGTGTTAGTAAACAAAAATAACGAAACATTCGTTTGATTTTCAAGATCCGACACCATCAGCTTCAACATCTGATGTAGAAAAACTGGCAAGTACTTTAGTTGATCCTTCTAAATCTCTTTTTGAACGATACCGAGCAATGTTCAGTCTGAGAAATATTAACACAGACGAGTCTATTAGAGCCTTAGCTCAAGGTTTATACTGCGAAGATAGTGCTCTTTTCCGCCATGAAGTTGCATACGTTCTTGGACAAGTTCAATCACCGGTTGCTATTCAGCCATTAAAGGATCGGCTCTTTTTAACCACGGAGGTTTCAATTTTCAGTTTAAACTTTTAATTCATAAATTTTGTAGAATTGCATGGTTCGACATGAATGTGCTGAAGCGCTTGGAGCGATTGCAACTGAAGAGTGTACATCAATTTTAAAACAATATGTGAACGATGAAGAAGTAAAAAATATCAAATTCATTTTTCGTTTAAATGGTTCATCTTTCAGAGAGTCGTTCGAGAAAGTTGTGAAGTTGCTCTTGATATGGCTGATTATGAAAACAGTGATGAATTACAATATGCAAAAGTGGTAGCATGAATCTATTTCTCTTGATTTGTTCTTGTTATATTTTTTGTTATAATCCGGTGTTATAAATTGTTTTCAATATTTCAAAATTTTAAAATTTTAAAAACCTGTTCAATCGAAAAAATGTACTTCTGTAGTCTTTGATAAAATTTTTGAACGCGTTTCTTTTCTTTTCCTTTTCCTTAAGTTTAGTTCATGTTTAGGGAGATGAAGCCGTGTAGAAATGTGTTTGGTTGTTTATTCAAACCAACGAGTATCAAAAAGTCAATAACTGTACCAAAATATTTTTCAACGACTGCTGAAGCTGTAAAAATTCATTTAAAAAATATTAGTGAAAATCTGATTTCAGACAAGTTTTTCAATTCCTGAAGTTGGGACACTTTATGAAATTGATAAAAAAACTGTAAAAGAATTAAATTTTCAAACTCATTTACCATCAAAATTAGCAAAACAATTTGATACTTTGGGAGAATTAGTAACATTGGTGACATTTTTTATAGTTAGTTCAATAAACCTATTAACCTAATAAAGTTATAGGTTCGAGATCCGTTAATTGAAATTGTATCATGTATGAAAGTTGTTGATGCAACATTACCAGCACTTCGTTTAGTTCTTTGGGGATCATTCGGTACTGGAAAGACTGTTACAATTAATCAAGCTGTTCATCATGCTTTCCTTAATAATTGGACAATTATTCATTTAAAATCTGGTAATTTTTGTTAATATTTAACCTTTAACGCTTCAATAATTACAGCGATGGATTTGACAAGAAAAGTGAAAGAAATTGAAATGTCCACTCATTCACCAGGAAGAATCAACGATCCAGCAAATTCTGTATTAATTCTCCAAAATTTCAAACATCAGGTTGGTCATTTAAATATTAATTAAAAAAAAAACTTCAAGTTTAGAATCAGCATATCTGGAAAAAATTAGCTGAATTGTTGACGGAAAAAGATTATGAATGGTCAAAAAGTGAACGAACCGATAAAAATAAACCAGTTACGGATATTGTTGAAATGGTATAATTTTAAAAAAATGAAAACATTAAAATTTGAAAAATTAAAGGGAATTTCTGCGCCATTTTTGGCCACTGATTGCGTTGGTGCATTATTTCGAGAATTGAAAAGACATGCCAAAAATGATAATTTGAAACTTTTAGTTGCTATAGATGATGCAAATTCGTTGTGGGGAAAAACATTGGTGAAACGAGCTGATCGAACATTTGTAATAACTTTTCATTTTAAGAAAAACTTGATAAAAAATAAATGCTCATTAAAAATGATTTAATTTTTTGCAGGCATCGCCAGATGATTTATCTCTTGTTATTCATTTCCGAAAA
Organism: Caenorhabditis drosophilae; assembly: GCA_963572285.1. NCBI lineage: Eukaryota > Metazoa > Nematoda > Chromadorea > Rhabditida > Rhabditidae > Caenorhabditis > Caenorhabditis drosophilae. Next base: position 4,397,820 of record OY751561.1, on the reverse strand, counting down.
TTATTGGAAAACAATTGGACAAATGGATGTGTTTTGCTAGTTGCAGATAAAAAAGAATTATCTGATGCAAGAAACGAGCTCGAAGGTATTTGTTGTGTTAAAACTCATTTTCATGATATTTTTTTCAAGTTCCTCGGCAAACTCCTCTTGATTTGTTTGGAGAAAAAGGATTTGAATTTATTGAAGTTCGTTTCTTTTTTCAACTTTTGTTTTTTATAAATTTAATTTGCAGCCAGTTATTCCAATTGAAACATCAAATTATTCGGAAAATGAAATAAATTCAATTTATAACTATTATTTAGGAAAAAACTGGTTGACAACGAAATCGGGTGTGAAATTTATAAGTTGAAAAAAAAAACAAAATAAAAGTTTTCAGCAAGATCCGAACAAGGAAAAAAACAATTGATGTATTTGAGTGCTTTCAATCCATATTATTTTGAAAGATTATGTGCATTTAATTGATACATTTTTGTTAGGGTTTTTTTTTCGTTAATCTTTTTGTTGTTCTTCTTTTAGTTTAGTGTAAAATAAAGTTTTAAGAATATTTTTAGTTTCATTTTAATTGAAATTGTTTTAAGTCAATTTTTTATTTTGAGTTTTTTTAAAGTTTTTGTATTTTATTACCAAGTGTTTTAAGAATATGCTTAAAGTAAAGCCGAAAAATGTGTTGGTAAAACTGTTTGAGTCACGAGCAGGCATTTCTCAGTGGATAAAAGCTAGGTTGGTTAAAACTAGAAAAACAAACAAAATACTTTAATTTTCAGCAACTCTGAAAATGTCGAAAATTTAAACGTAGAAAAATTATTTATTGATTCTGATGTTCAGAATTTGTTGACTAAACTAACAGAAATTGATTTGGAAAATAAAGTTTTTCGGCCAAGGAGAACATCGATTCAACAAAGATCTCATTTTGCATTGATGACGGATGAGCGATTAGAAAAAGTGAATTATTATAGCAAGCATATATTTTTAAATTTTTTTTTGTTAGACACGAGAAAGAATGAGAGAAGAAGCTCGACGCTTTCTTCAATTTGTTCCATTAAAAGAACCAAGACAAGAAACTGTACAAATATTAGCAAAAGATGATGAGCTTAATGGTTTTGATAGAAGCAAATTTGTCTTCACGGATATAACCTTCGATGCTACTGATCAAGATCGTACAGTTGTTGTAAGAGAATCGGATGGAACATTGCGAACAGCAAATCCAGAAGAACACGATCGAATGAATCGAACTTATTATCAAAAACCAAACCGGCCAGTTATTCCACCTCCATTGTTCAAAGATCCTTTTTTACAGGTCATTTCTTTTTTGAAAATTTAAATTATTTAAAACCTAATTTTCAGGATGCTCTGAATCGAAATGAACACGAATTTGTATTAGATTGGGCATGTTGGTTTTATGAACCAGACGATCCATCATACGTTAGAGTAAGAAAACTTGGATTTAATATCTATTTAAGTTTTAAAATTTCAGCTAAGTCAAACAATCTTTGATCGTGTCAATGAATCTCAGAAATTTAATGTGTTGACATCAACACGCCATTTTGGTTCATTCGTCTTCTATTTAGCTTTGAATGACAATATAGGAAAATTGTTAAACTATTTTGGAGGATTGGGACGTTTAGCTGATTGTGCTAATTTAGTTCGACTTCAGAAAACGTTGAAACCGGATTGGAAAGTAACTATTGCTCAAGGAGATTCAGATGAAAAAATTGTAAAAGATTTTATAAAGCAGGTCATAAAATCGTTAGAAAAATGATTTTTATATACATTTTTTTTCAGAATGCACGTCTTCGAGATGACATTCAAGATTTATTAAATTTTGTAAACAATGGAAAAATTCGCGAAGAAGCTGACATTGAAGGAAATAAATTGAAACTTATCAAAAGAGATTTTGATAGAAAAAAAGTTTTTAAAAATGTTCAAAAATGGGTTAAATTTTAAAATTTCGAATTCAGATAAAAGTTACATCGAAAAATGTTAATGGATCAGATGGGCCGCTAGGAAAATTAAGCGAAGATTATAAAGTAAAAGTTTTGAAGTCAGGAGAAGAAAAAGTAAAAAGAAATGAAGGTATTGAATTCTATTTAAAATATTTGTTGATTTAAAAAAATTAAAGATAACGGACGAGGAAGATGGAAAAATAGAGAAACAAAGAAAACTGATAAAGATGATAAAAAAGAAGAATAACTTATAATTTATCTCAAACTTTTTTTTCTAAAGTTTTATTTATAGTAAATAGGATAGAACATTGATTTTTTGTTAATTGTTTTTTTTTTACTTTGAAGTTCAAATTGTTGCCTTCAATAAATTGTTCATCTATTCAAGTTTAACATAATTATTTTCTGTTTATATCAAATTTATATTTTATTTTATTTAACATTGAATTTTTTCTTATTTTATTCAAATTATAGTTATCAATCAATGCCGCGGCAGAGCATTGCTGCAGTAAGAAGATCCGAAAATCGAAATGGATCACAAGTTCAACATGCATCCTTAAGTCACGGGTGAATATAAATTTAAAAAATGCTAAGTTTTAAATATTTATTTTCAGAAATAGAAAAGATGATATTGGAGAAGAAAAAGAAAAACTGGAAAAGTTATATTCAAAAAAAGCGGAAATTGATGATGAATGGCAACCATCTATGAGTTCAGTAGTAAAAGTAGGAAAATGATTTCATAAAACAAAATTAAAATTAAAATTAAGCTTCTCCTTTCACTAAGAATATCTTCCGCATTATGGGGAATAATAAGTGATTGCGATGAAGTTTACAATTATTGGGAACCGCTTCATCTTTTTCTATATGGTCGTGGTTTTCAAACATGGGAATATTCACCGGTTTATGCTATTAGGTAAATATTAATTAATTAAAAATATTATTAATAAAAATGAATTTAAAGATCATATTTGTATGTTTTTATTCATTATATTCCTGCTTCAATAATTGGACTATTTTCATCAAAAATAGTGGTTTTCGTTTTGATGCGATGTCTCATTGGCGTAGTTTGTTTGAAAGGAGAGTATTTATTATTTCTTGCAATTTGTAGAAAGTTTAAAAATACAATTTTATAAATACAAATATTTGATAAATTCAGAATCAATATAGCATCAGGCCGAATTTTCGTAATATTTTCAATGTTTTCAAGTGGAATGTTTCTTGCGAGTACTGCATTTTTACCGTCCTCATTTGCTATGATTATTAATTTCTATTTTCTTGCCGCATATTTAAATGAAGAATGGCCAAAAGCAATTGGATTAACAGCATTAGCAGCAATGGTTGGTTGGCCGTTTGCAGCAATTCTTGGATTGCCAGTTGTCATTGATATGGTATTGATAAAGTAATTCTGAAAAAGAAATCCTTTTTGTTGAATTAAAATCAAAATATTTTTAGAAATCAAAAAGTTGCCTTTTTATTGTGGTCTTTAATATTTGGTTTTTCTATAGGAATTGCATTATACATTTGTGACTCATTTTTCTTTGGAAAAACTGTATTTGTAAGACAAAAATGTTCAATTATAGTTTTTTCAAAACTAATTTTTTAGGCTCCATTGAATATTGTTCTTTATAATGTTTTATCTGGACCAGGACCAGAACTGTATGGAGTTGAACCAATTTCATATTATATTAAAAACTTATTGCTCAACTGGAATATTGCGATCCCTCTGGCTGTTATTTCATTACCATGCTCTGTTCATTGTTATATGGTACATTCTGTTCCATCGGAGATTCATAAAATCAAGTTTGGTATTCGTAAGTCCTAAAAATTTTTATTTTTGTTCTTGAAAACAATAAAATCAAGATTTTTTATTTAGCTCGTTCACTTCATTATTGGAAACGATATATTCCAGTTTTCTTGATTTGGTTCACTGCGGCTACTTGGTGTGCAATATTTTTCACTCAACCACATAAAGAAGAACGATTTCTTTTCCCAATATATCCTCATATTGCATGTTTAGCTGGTATTGGTTTCGAAGCAATCACCAGGTTTTTTTAAAACTAAATAATTATTATCTGTAATAAATTTATTTTTTAAAGAATCGCTTTGCGAAAACGTGGCAATTTGTTTTCAAATCTTCTGTGGGGATCAGTTTTAATTTTTTTGATTTTGTCAGGATCAAGAACATACACTGTGTATAAAAATTATGGAGCGCATATAGAAGTAAATTTAAATAGTTAAAATTTAGATTTTAATCAATTAATTATAAATTTAGATTTATAAAACACTGTCTGAAAATATAGGAATGACAGAACACAATGGTTTAACGAATGCTAACAATTCTTCTATTAAAGTCTGTGTCGGGAAAGAATGGCATCGATTTCCTTCATCATTTTTCTTACCTGAAAAAGACGAAATTGGAAGAGGCAATTTATATATTTTTCGGTTAAATTTATTTATTTTTTAATTTTAAGAGGTTGAATTACAATTCATTGAAAGTGAATTTCGTGGGCTTCTTCCAAAACTTTATAAAACTGATAAAAGATTGGTTCAATCAACAAGATTTATACCAACCGAAATGAATGATCGGAATTTAGAAGAAGTATCGAGATATGTTAAGATCGATACCTGTGATTATATAATTGATGTTGATATGCCAGCATCAAATAGAGAAATAGATTTCCGAACATTGGTAAACAATAAAAAGAAAAAACAAATTTTTGGTTTTAATTTTCAGCCAAATCAATTCGAGCCGCTTGTTCGTATTCCATTTATAATTGCAGAACAATCTCATCCATTGTTCAGAGCATTTTATGTTCCATTTTTAAGTAAGAAATATACAACTTGGACAAATTATACTCTTTATCGAAAAATTCAACACTAGGAAATATTCCATTTGTTTTAGTTTTTTTTTCGTTTTATTTATTATTCACCAAATATTTTTACGGATCAATTTGTTTTCTATTTTTTCTGGTTTTGAAAATAATTTCCACTTTTTTTCTAGTTTTCGGGTTGTATAAAAATGTTATTATTTTTCTATGAAAACATAAACAAAAAATTGAATTCGAAAAGTTTGTAAAAAGTTTGAAAAGTTTCTTAAAACTACGAATTCTCATTTTGTTTATTTATTTATTTAGCTTAATTTTTGTTTAAAACATAGAGGGAATTCGGGAAGATTCTTTGTTTTCATTTTGCAGTTTGTCACAACTAATTAAATAAACTAACAAGATCAATTTGCATCTTATTCATCTCTCAAATTTTATCATCTTTTCAATAATTCACTTCAATTTCTGTTTTTCTCTTCGTCTCTATTTTTTCAATTATGTTTATAACAAATCGACCTCAAGGGATATGAAAAATATCATCATTTTTCAGTCACAAAATTGTAATATTTTTTAGATTTTTTAAAACGATATTATTTTCCCAAGTTTCTTTTTTTTTAATTTGAAAATGTAAATTCTTAATTTCCGTTTTAAACTTCAAATTTTCCCAAATTAAAATGAACCATCTGTTCATTTAAAGAAATAGTATAGGAAGAAGAAGAAACAGAGAGAAATGATGAGTATGGCAAAATGTGATTTTCGTTTTGTTGTCTTCTTTCCCTTTTACAATTTTCGAGCATATTTTTGGAAAAAGAAGAAGAAGAAGAAGAAGAAGAAGAAGATGTACATCGTTGTCCTCAAACTCCGCCCACTATTTCCTTTCTTTTTGCTCTCCCTTCTTTCTTTCTTTATTTTCTTCTTCTTCCCATTCCATTTCATCTCACAAAAACAGACACTTCCATTTGAAATTCTTAGCGAACACAACTTTTTCGCTTTTTTTCTTCCTTTTTTTTTGTGTCGGCGCTGCACATCAAAATAAATTCGTTCTTTTTTTTTGAAGAAAATCAACGAAATAATAAAAAAATATTTGAATAAAATAAAATAAAAAAGTTCAAAGTCAACTCGAAAATCATTTGAAAAGAAAAAGAAGGGAAAATACTTGAAATTAATTAAAATCGTTAAAATTTGAATGAAAAAATTAATTTCTTTTCTTTTCTTTTTCTCCTCTCATTTTATTGTTCTCTTTTTAATAGGAAGAAGCTGAAATAAAGCGTAGAATTTAAAATTGGGAATCAATCAAAATTGTTCTTTTTTTTTGTTTTTCAAACATTTTTAATATGAAAACCGCTGCAATGTGGATTGGCAACATAAATTTTCATTTCTTTTTATTTTTTTATGTCGCAATTCTCGCATAAAATTCAATTTATTGAGAAAATCGATTTGACCAAGAGCCGAAAAAAAAACACTGTAAATAAACATTTTCTAATGCTTTTTCTGCTTTTTCTCCTTTTTATTTAATGTCCGATTAACGTTGAAATAAATCTATTTATTTACTTATTCGAACATTAATAAATTGACACTTTTCAATACAAAACCAAATTATTATTGATTTATTTTTTAATAAAAAGAAATTGTAAATATTTATTTATTTATTTATTCAAATTATTAAAAAAAAATTTTTTTTTTGAGAAGAAGGAAGAGAAAATCAATTTTTGTTTTTTGGAGAAGAAGAAAATTATAAAAGGAAAAAAAGAGGGAAAAGATGAACTCAAAGTTGTTTTTAAGTATTCATACTTTTTCTTTCTTTTTTCTTCCTTTTTTCCTTATTTCGATAACATTTTTTACACGAAAATTCTAAAGTTTTTTTTTCTTTTTTTTATTCCGAATTTTTTTTTTTCAAAAAAAAAAAACAAAACATTTTTCGATTTTTTTTAGGAAGTTTCTGAAAAGTTGAAAAAAAAAGACAAAAATAATTTCAAATTGATTAATTTTTTCTTTGTCTGGGCTTTTATGAAGCTTCAGAATTCTTTATTTGTTCGTTATTTGTTTTAAATTCGTTAATCGATTAACTCATTTTTTTTTTAGATGAAATCATGGTTGAAACATTTTCAGTTTTGAATTTGAATCCGATTCATTTGGAAATGTCAGAAAATGACAAAAAAATTGAGTAAATCTATTTCAACTTTGAATTTTCAAAAAAAAATAAAAAAATTTTAAAGATCGAAAAATGTGAGCGAAATTTCAACCGCATCAATTTCATCTTCGGAATGTGAACTGATTTCACCGCGAGGTGAAGAATTGATTCGAATTCAAAATGAGCTTCGAGCTACAAGAAATGCTTTAGTCGAAAAGGATAAAAAAATGTCACAAATTCAAATAACTGTTGATGAAGAAGTTCAAGAATTAACCGAGAAATTATTTCAAGTTTTTTCGTTTTAAAAAGAAAAAAAACAATTTTTTTAATCAATTTTAGGAAGCATATAAAATGGTAAATTCGGCTGAAGAACGACGAGAAAAAGCTGAAAAATTATTAAACGAAAAACGTCTTGAAGTTGAAGTTCTTCGTGCCGAAGTTCAAGCTTTAAAAGAATTAATTGCTGCTCCGGGAATGGGACGAAATCATTTTATTGAAACAACTCCATCGTCCGATCATAAATCAGCGTTATCCAAATTATTCGCCTCATCTGGATCTTCATTTAAAAAATCAATAAATTCATCAACAAAATTATACGAAAAATCAGGAAATTTATCAATTTCTGATAATTTTCGAAAGAAGACAAGTTCACTTCCATCAACATCCGAATCGTCAAATATTCGTTTAACCGAATCAGAAGATCAAGAACAAAAAGAAGCAGACGCTGTTGAAGAAATTGATCCAATTATGTTTTCTGAATTTGAATCATGGAAAAAATGTGGTTATCCAATGAAATGTCATCCATTTATTGATCGAATACAAATTGAAGAAATTGAACCTTGTATGCTTTTTGAAAATCAAATTTTAGCTGATGAAATTAAGAAAAATATTTATTTAAATCGATTACAAATGGAACCAGTTAATGAATTAAAACCAACAATTCGGTACTTTTTTTCTGTTTTCAACTTTTTTCAAACTTTTTTTTTTGGTTTCAGATTTTGTGAATTAACAAAAGTTGCTCGTTTTTGTCCTTATCGAATTCAAACTGGAGATGATGATGTAATTGAATGGAAATTTATTTCTTTAATTGCTC